>JALPQD010000035.1:4278146-4824915 GCA_023101885.1 Typhlomys cinereus
CAGATCCTAGGCATCATTGCGGCCACTACCTTGGTCCCCCGCCTGCCTCCTGGTACCACCCCGATGCATGTCACACCTACCTGGCAGCACTTAGACCCAGTAGGAACCTACAGGGACAGGCTGGAAGCCGTACTGGTCAGCGGAGATGGAGAAGTTGAAAGAGCTGTATGCGCCTTCAACCCTGGACACTCGCTAACCTGCGTGGCGGCGCCCCTCGGCTCCTGCTCTGTCGCTGTGCCTGGGTCAGCTCCTCCCCGGACTTTTGCAGATACATGGATGGGAAGTAACCAGTGATGTCATCTTTCCTGGAAGAAAGGTGGCTCTGGAGGCTCAGGCAGTGGTGGGGCCACTCGCAGAGAGAGCCTCCCCCATGGAGGCCCAGGCTAACAGATGGAGACTCAGACCCAGCCAGTCCAGTGCCCCCACCTGGCCTGGGCAGCGAGCATTCCCAGCTCTTCCCTAAGTCTGACACAGCCTCCCCAAGAAACATCCAAGTCAGTCCAGAGCCCAAGAGGGGTCTCCCCCATCCCTAGGCCTCTCCTACCTGACCACCCACCAGCCGTCCAGCAGTTTATGAATGACCTCGATGGTTTCCCCCTGGGGCAGGGATATCTCATCCTCCTCCTCAGCAGTATAGGCATTGAGGGTGACATAGAGTTCGCCTGATGCAGGGCCAGAACAGGGGGTGTGATGAGAGTCTGGGGCCACAGCTGGCCTAGTCTCCTTCTGTCTCCCTTGAGTCTCCTGTTTGTCTGATTAACTTTCCAGTGTTTCGGATGGAACTCAGGCCTTTGCACATGGGAGACAAATACTCCAGCCGCACCCCTCCTTCACTGGGGGATTCTACCAGGTACTCTAGCACTGAGCCACGCCTCCTTTTACTTTCTTTTTTTTTTTTTTTTTTTACAGTAGGGTCTCATTAGGTTGCACTCTGCAACATCTCTGTCACCCAAGCAGTCCTTAGACTCGGAATTCTGTCTCAGTCAGTCCTCAGCCTCCTGAATAGTTGGGGTGACAGGCACTGCGTGCCCAGCTGAAATCCAATCCATTCCGCTTTCAGCATCACCAGCCAGGCCCCATCGAGCACTGAGCAGCCAACTTCTCCCTCGGGCAGTGGCGAGGGCACCACCCCGGAGCAGCCCTCCTTGCCAGCCTGGGGTCAGCTGAGCCTTCAGCTTCCACACTACCAGCTGCTTTCCTGGGGCGATCTGATCTTCCCTCCCCCTGCTACACCTCTGGCTTCTCTGTGCCCACGCAAGCCATCACCACCTGCTGACCCTCCACGCTAGGACAATGAAGCCAGCCCCCAAGGCAGTCGGGGGCTTCTCAACTCGGGCCAGGCCTTCCACATCAGAGCCTCGGGTGGCTGGAGGAAGTACCTGCATAGTTGGGCTCTGGGTCCTCTGCTTCATCGGGACTGTCCAGAGGTTCCAAGTAGGAAGCAGGAACCCAGCCTCTCTTGGCCTTCATCTGGCAAAACCACCAACCTGTGACAGAGATATGGAGGAGCAGGTGAGGGGCGGCGTGTGGCAGCCCCCCTCAACCACGAAGGTGGAGAAGTGCAGAGACACAGCTATCCAGCCCCAAATTCAACACCCAAATCGCACCCATGCGCACAAGCTCTGAACCCTTTGCTGCCCCAGCTGTAGGAGCCACACTGGGGGACTGGAGGCAATTAGTGGCTGTGGGACCCCCCACCCCAGCACCAGCAGAAGAAGATCCGAGGCTGGGGAGGGGGAGGCCTGACCGCTCTCGCTCTTCTCCACGACGTCCACCACGTCTCCCGTGGTCACAGTCATCTCGGTGCGTGAGCGCTTCTCGTAGTCGGCGATGGCGCGGTAAGTCTGTAGGATGATGGGCCCCGTGATATCTGTGGCAGGGAAGGCAGGTACTACCAACTCCGCCTCGACCAAGGAGTTCGCACTGGCCAGACGCCTTACCGGGCATTCGAATCCAGTTGTATGTGCTGCTGTTTTTCTGTTTTGCTTTGTTTGTTGAGACAAGATCTCCTGTAGCCCAGGGTGTACCTCAAACTCATTGTGTACCTCAAATAGCTCTGAGCACCTGACACCCCAGCCTCTACTCTCCGGTGTTGGGATGACAGGTGTGGACCACCACAAAGGCTCCTATGAGCTGTGGGAACTAGGACCCCTGAGGACTGTGCTAAACCACGTGATCATGTGGGAGTCCATGCCTGGCACCCCAGCATTTGGGAGGTAGAGGCCAGGAGACCAGGAAGTTCAAGGTCATCCTCTCTATATAATACATATGAGTTCAAAGCCTGGTGAAGTAAGACAGGCACCATCAAGAAAGGGGGAAGGGAGAGAGGAATGGGCAAGAGGGAAAGAAAGGAAAGCAGAAAGGGAGGGGAGGGAGGAAAGAAGGGAGAGAAAGAAAGAAAGAAAGAAAGAGAGAGAGAGAGAGATAGAGAAAGAAAGAACAAGACAGGAACGCAGCGAGAGAAGCAAGAAGAAGAAAAGAAAAGAAGAAAAGAAAAAGGAAATGGAGGAAGGAAAAGAAAGAAAAAAGAAAAGAAAGAGAAAAGAAAAGAGAAAGAAGGAAGAGGGAGGGGAAGAAAAGCTATCATGTCCCTCCACCTCTGTCACCCTGAAGACCACCTTGGATCCCACAACTGTGCCCTTACTGGCAGTGAGCACCCCAGTCTGCTGAAGCAGGTTCTTCCTTGAGCTTTTCAGCCTGTGAGTTGACACCCCCACCCTGTGCAGTGTAAGCCCCGAAGGCTCCATTCTCAGTCTCCTGGAAACTTCCCCACACATCCCACACTCCAAATCCTTGATCCTGTCCCCAGTTCTGGGTGGGTGGGTGTGCCCGTGTCCCCTGGGGTCCCTCTTTCTCACCAGTCACGGTATTCTTCCCATCTTTGGGCACCAGGTAGGTCTCTGGCTTCTTCACCCTGAGAACAGGACAGGCAATGAGGGGCTGGGGCTTCCATTTCCCACAGGAGAAGGAATGAGAGGAAAAGGTGGTCACCATAAAGGGAAGGTAGAGACTAGCCTGGCCCGGGAGATTGGGGTGCACTGGTAGTGAAGTAGTGGGGTCACAGGGAACACACTGAGATAGACATAAAGAAGAGCACAGGGAGGACTCTTGGCTCCTGCAGCCTCTAGGGCAGGTCTGAGCTACTCCTGCCCCAGGTCTTGCAGAGATCAGCTCCTCCAGCCACAGAGCCGCCACTTCTGAAGCCTCCAGGAGGCTCAGGAGGAGCGATGTGGCTGGTCCCGTGGGACAGAGTTCCAAGCCCAAGACACTGGCTTGCTCCCTCTGAACTTGGGTCTCCCCATCTGGAATGTGGAGTGGGGAGCATTGCTCACACTTTCTGACCCTTCCCTGGGGAGACTGCTTCTACTCACTGGCTGTCTGTAGGTAGCTTAAGGTCCTCAGGGCGCACCTTGAAGAAATCGAGCAGGTGTGGGCAGCGGGAGATCTTCACCGGCAAACCCATGAGGGCGTTGAAGTACTCGGTGAGGGTGCCCTGCCGGTTCTCCGCAGCGCGCTGCCCGTCGAACCACCTGGGCGCTGGCCGGAGGAAGACACATCAGAAACCCAGAAGCACACCCCCAGAACCAAGTCCAAAAGGGTGTGGGAGGAGTTCCTCAGAGAACTGAGAAGGGGGGCTGGGATGGGGGGCAGCTGGGTGGCTAGGCACCCTCCCTTCTCCTCCCCGTCCCCTCCCACATCCTTTACCTGGGAGGTGAGGGATAATCCTGTTCTCTGAGTTGATCTCCCCGGCCTCAATGGGAAACATTTCTTTCAACATTTTCTGGATATAAGAAGAAAAGATGTGGCAGTGGTATGAGAAGGCTCAGGGGGCAAAGATGCCTGCGCGCAAACCTGACAACCTGAGTTCGATCCCCAGAAGCCCGTGTGCTGGACAGTTGTCCTGTGACTTCTGCCTGTGCACCATGGCATGCGTGCTCTCTCTCCTCAAATAAACGAAACATTTAAAAAAGATGTGTGGGTGTGTGTCTCATTGACCAAGGCTCACCTAGCATCAGTAAGCCCTGAGTGTCGTTGAGCTGTGGACTTTTGGAACTTTTGACATTGGACCAAATGCGGTTTGCATCATGAGCCCGCCCTGGGCCCACCAGCGGGAGGCTTGTCATGATCGGAATGTGATTTCTACCCCCACAGGCTCACGTGTTGGAACACATGGTCCCAGCAGGTGGCGCTGCACCTTCACCAAAAGAAGTCCACTGATGGTTGGTAACCCCAGAACTGCTACTGGTTAACGTCTCAGCTTCTCGTGGCAGCTGCCCTCTGGTTCCAAGTCTTCTCTGCCTCAGCCATGGGCTCCTTGCCATGATGGATCCCCCCTTTCTTGAACCAGAAGCTGACATAATAAGCCCTTTCTCCCTTAAGCGGCTTGGACCAGAGTATTTAGTCACGGCCACGGAAGAGTTGCTGGAGCTCGTCCCCGGCACCAAATAAACTAGGTGTGAGAGTGACAAGTCTGTCTCCCAGCACCCAGGGGGATCATGGGAGTTCAAGGTCATCCTCGCTCGGCTACATAGGGAGCTTGAGGCCAGTCTGGGCTACAGGAGAACCTATCTCGAAAAAACAAACCCAAGGTGAATGTGGTCACACTAGTGATCTGAGAACACTTGCGGTGACAGATACCACAAGTAGAAACCACAGCTCTCAGACTGGCCTATGAGGTCCAGCATGACCCCTCCTCTCCTCCCGAGCTCACCTCCCTTGTCCTCATCTTTCTCTTGCCCAGTTGGTACCACCTGTGGACACTAAACTACTTCTGCCCCAAGGCCTTTGCATATACTGTTCAGTTCTTTATTTTTAAAGACAGGATCTTGGGGCTGGAGAGGTGGCTCAGATGTTAAGCCTCTGCCTTGAAGGCAGAAGGTCCTGAGTTTGGATCCTAGACCCCACGTATCGACGCCAGGCAGAAGCGGGACGGCCTGCGTTTCTGGTCCTGGTAGGGCAGAGCCTGTGAATCTCCACGCAGAGTAAACAAAAAGAAGGTGGAGGTGGTCCATGGTGGTTCCCAAATTTGCCCGTGGTTCTACACACACACACACACACACACACACACACACACACACACACGCACGCACAATTGACTAAAAAAAAAATTAAAAAAAAAAAAAAGACAGGATCTTCCATAGCCCAGTCTGGTCTTGAACCTGCTTGGCAGCCAAGGATGCCTTAGCGCCTGAGCCTCCTGCTTCCACCTCCTCAGTGCTAGAAGTTCAGGTGTGTGTCCCCACAGCCGGCAAAGCATGCCTGCTTCACTATGGACTCAGAGGGACTGTGGGTTGCACAGCTCCCCGCCATCTCTCTGTTGACCAGCATGTGGCTGATAAATTCAGGACAAACAGCTTGGGAGAACAAGGGGGTTGATTCTTTCTTAGGATTCTTGGTGACAGCTCTCAGTCCAGCTGGGCAGGACCGCTCACACTGACACCAGGAGCTGAGGGAACTGGCCACACCACATCCACAGGGATGGCTGAGAGGAGTGAACCTCACTTGCCAGACAGCAAGACTGCAAGTATGCTGGAGAACGCCAAAGTACTGAATCGGCTCCCTCCGTCTTACCCACCTGCCCAGGGAACGGGCCCACCCACCGTGGGCGGTCTTCCCTCATCAATCAGACAGTCTCAGCAGGCATGCTCAGGGCTTGCTTTAACTGCTGATTCTCCACGGACGTGCCCAGAGCTCAGCCTTCATTGTCGAGTTGATGCCTGTATCTCACTAGCACAACCCCCTGAAGAACACAATCACGCGTGAGCCCCTTTCTCCCCAACACTCACATGGAACTCGTAGATCTCCGTGAATCGCCGGTAGACCACCTTCTCTGACAGGTCCTGCCATTTTACCAAGAACATGTACACCTGAAGAGAACAGGGGGAGGGGACATTCAGTCCCTCAGGGTGGCGGATGTGCTGTACCCCTGGGCTGTCTGAAAGCCCAGGGAGTGGGATGAGGGGATCTTTGGGGAGCAGCTTTGGTCTCATGAGTTGCCTGCCAGTGCTGGCTTTGGGGTGCCAGATGAAGGGATAGGTACCTCCTGGGGTTTGTGTGGCTTCTCCTGAGAGAGACTTTGTATGTGTGTGTGTGTCCATGAGTGCACTTAGTGTGTACCCTGAGGAGGCCCAAGGGTGACATCAGGAATCATCCTGGATTGCTTGATTTCCTTATCACTTCGCTCCATCTTCCAGGGCCAGAATTGCAGGCTGTCTCCAGATTCACTCTATTTTTATGTAGGATTTGAGAATCTGAACGCAGGTCCTGTTGCTTGTGAGGCAAAGTCTTGAGCCCCAAACCTCTCTGCAACACTTCTGAAGCTTGATCCCACTCTGTTGATGTTAACAGGTCTCAGGACCTTCAAGACGGGCCTGGCTGGGGGCGTTCAGGTTACTGGGAGTGTTATTTGGGAGGGACGAAGGGAGTTCTCCTGGGACCCTTTGGGCAGATCTTGCCGATTGACATCACACCCTGGCTTCCTGTCTCATATGATATTTTCATATCCTCTCTCTCTGTCTCTGTCTTTGTCTTTTCCCCCGTCCCTCCTTCTGTTTCTGTTTCTCTCTCTCTCTCTGTCTTTCTCTCTCGGCCTCTGTGTCTCTGTATCTCTTTCTGCCTTTTTCTCACTCTCTGTCTCTCTTGGTATCTGTCTCTGTGTCTCTCTTTGTCTTTCTCACTATCTCTTCCTCTCTTGGTCTCTGTGTCTCTTCAGTCTCTGTCTCTGTATCTCTCTCTCTCTCTCTCTGTGTCTGTTCTCTGTGTCTCTGTATCTCTGTCTTCCTCTATTTCTCCCTGTCCCTATCTCTTTCTCTCTCTATGTATCTGTTCTGTGTCTTTGTATCTCCTCACTATCTGTCTCTCTGTCTCTTTTTCTCATTGTCTCTGCCTCTGTGTCTCTATCTCTGTCTTCCTTTTTCTCTGTTTCTCATTCCCCCTGTCTTTCTTTCTGTCTCTCCTTACTATCTCTGTCTCTCTCTGTCTCTGCTTCTCACTGTCTCTGTGTCTCCCTGGACATACACGTGTGCTCCTCCCCAGTCCCCCCCACGTTGCCACCAACCACAAGGGCCGCAGCAGAGGTCTGAATGAAGCTTTTCGGCAGCCCAGATTCTTTTTTGTTTAAGATCTCAGCCCTAGGCCGTTCATTACAGTCATGAAACAATAAACCAAGATAGTTTCTTTCAAGCTACTAGGGCAGGTATGGCGAGAAGGCTGAGTAGGAGAGGCAGAAGTTCAAGGTCATCCTTTAGCTGCACAGTGAGTTCAGGGCCAATCTGAGTTACAAAGAAGGAAGGAAGGAAGGAGGGAGGGAGGGAGGGAGGGAGGGAGGGAGGGAGGGAGGGAGAGAGGGGAGGGAGGGAGGGAGGAGAAAAAGAAAAGGAAAGGAAAGAGAGAAAAAGGAAAGAGAAGAAAAGGAAAGCTGGAGAAAAGAAGGAAAGGAGGGAAGGAGAAAAGGAAAGAGGGAGAAGGGAGGAAGAGAGGAGAGAAGGAGGGGAAATGACTAGGACTCAGCCACAAAAAGAAGCAAAGGTACGATTGTGGGAGAGCAAGTTGGAAATGATCAAAGCAGTATGTGGGACTGCAGAGATGGCTCAGGAGTTAAGACTCTACTTTGAAAGCATGAAGTCCTGAGTTCAGATCCCAAGTCTCAAGTAAAAACACCAGGGGGAAATGGCAGCAGCTATACTTCTGGCCCTGATGGGTGGAGCTGGGAAATCCCAGAGTGAAGCAAAAAGGAGGTAGAAAAAACCCAGGATGATTCCTGAAATCACTCTTGGTCCTTCACAGGGACACACAATGCTCTCTGACACATACACTACTACTACTACTACTACTACTACTACTACTACTATAATAATAATAATAATAATAATAAAGTCAAATGGATGACCTCAGACATAGGTCCCAGACAGCTCTGACACTCTAGAACAAGGAAACCAGTGTAAGGTGGGGGGCTGGGAGATGCTGGTAGGTCAAAGGCCTTGGAAGATCTCAGCTTGGATCAGGGGGGAAGGGAGGGAGCACCCAAGGAAAAACTGCATACAGTGTTCCTAAGATCTTGGTAAAGTGGAGACAGGAGTACCTCTGGGGCTCACCGACTCACTCCCCCACTGATTCAGCAAGCGAACTCATGTTAAAAACAAACAAACAAACAGGGCAGAGGAGGTGAAGGCGCTCACTGCGAAAGCTGATGACCTAAGTTTGATCCCCAGAACCCACAAAAAGGGAGAGAATGGGCTCCACAGTGCTGTCCTGTGACCGGCACATGTGCCCACCCCCAAAAAACAATAAATAAATTTAAAAACCACAGTAGAGGGAGGACAACACAGACACCAGCACTGGCATGTCTGGGCGGCACCCTCTGCATCCGCCACACACGCGTGCCACGCAGACGGAAAAATAAAAGTTAGAGAGAAACACATGCACACGCGCACACGCGCGCGCGCACACACACACACACACACACACACACACGAGAGAGAGACAGGCAGACACACACAAGAGAGACAGACACACATGCACACACATACGAGGACAGACAAACACATGTGCACAAGAGAGACAGACAAATACACTCACGTGTGCGCATGCACAAGAAAGAGAGACAGACACACACACCCCCACACACACATACACACACAGCACAGAGACAGATAGTCAGACACACACACGCAGGCACACACACATGAGAGAGAGGGAGACAGACAGACAGACATACACACACACATACACACACAGAGCACAGAGACAGACACACACACACACACATTTCCTGCCCAGGGGTCACGCACGTACTAACTGAAACTCAGTTCTGACCCTCCTGTGGCCTTGGGGACCTGAGGACAGAACACCGGGGCGCGTGGGTAGCATGCCAGCTCCTCACTCCCCCCCCCCCCCCGTAGCAGGGAGCTTTGCCTCCCCAACACCCCATGGTGGTCTCTTGAAGGGGATACAGTTCTGCTGTCCCAGCAGATGGCTCTGGATCCCATGGGGACCTGGATGAAGCTCAGGGGGGTTTCCCAGGGGAGCACGGAGCCTGGGCCCTGGGCACTGGCTGAAGGGGGGTATCCGACCAGAGAGGGGACTCTGCACTGGGGACAGAGAGGGAGATAGCTGGGGAGGGCATCCTCTCTGACAACCCCCCAAAGATGGGAGCCATAGACCCAAGTCCCCCCAGGCCTTCCTGGGCCGGGCGGCCCCCAGGGGTCCTGCCTTTACTCACATAGTGCTGGCTAGGGGTGAAGCGCTTCTCAAAGCCCAACAGGACTATGTGGCGGATGAAGGTGTCCCCCATGGCCGGGCGGTGGAGGGGCACTTCTGCTTGTGTCCTGTGGAGCTGTGCCTTAAATGCACTGAAAAGAGGAAGTGACTGTCCCCTGGGAGTGGGGGCAGGGAGGGCTGCAAAGGCGCTTGACTTTCTTCTTTCAATTTCTGAGGATTACTTTTGGTCTAACCATGAGCACAGGCAGATGCAGGGTCACTCTGTGCCAAGGACGACAAGGACCTCGCAGTTTGTGGGGTATCTGTCCCTCACCCCCCATCCTCTGGCTCGGGCTTGGGGTTCTCCAATGCTCTGAATATCCCCCAGCTGCTGCTGCCCCAGGGCCTTTGCATCTGCCTTGCTCTCCATCCTGTCTCCTTCTGTGCCTCTAACTCTTTCCTTCATTCGCTTCTAACTGGGCTCCCCTTAGATGGCTCCTCCTCGTTGTTGTCTGGGGACAAACTCACATAAAATGTCAAGGTTTGCCTGGTGTGAAAGCACATGTCTGGAATCCCAGCCCAGGCAGGCGGAGGTAGAAGGACCTAAGTTCGGGACAGCCTCAGCTAAATGCGAGGGCCAGCTGGAGTACATGAGACTTCGAGTCTCTCTGAAGCAAGCACGTACGTGCGCGCACGTACACACACACACACACACACACACACACACACACACACACACCACTGAAGGCCTGGCTCAGTTGCTAAAGCAAAGTAAAGCTCGTCTTACAAACAAGGAGCTGAACCCACACCCAAAACTGGAAGAATAAGAAGAGGAGGAGAAAGCGGAAGAGAGGGAAGGAGGAGGAGGAGGAAGCAGCTGCAGCAGCAGCAGCTGGGGCTGGTGACATGGCTCAGGGGTTAAAGCCTTTACCTCAAAAGCAAAAGGACCTGAGTTTGGATCCCCAGATCCCCTGTAAAAATGCTGGGTGAGTCCAGAGACAGTCTGCATTTCCGGCCCTGGAGGGCGGAGCCTGGGAAACCCCAGAGAAAAGCAATAAAGAGGTAGAGCAGTCATGTCCTCCAGCATCAGGTGATGCTTGACGTCACCCTTGGTCCTCCTCTCATGCGCACGCGCGCGTGCACACACACACACACACACACACACTCACACACACACACTGAAAGAAAGAAAAGAAAGAAGGAAAGGAAGGAAGGAAGGAAGGAAGGAAGGAAGGAAGGAAGGAAGGAAGGAAGGAAGGAAGAAAGGAAGGAAGGAGGGAGAGAGGGGGAGGGAAAACGAGCTGGTATCCTGATGTGAGTTGCTATTCCAATGCATGGGAGGCAGCAAGCTGATTTCCAGGCTCACCTGGAGATCTTGCAGTAGAGATGTCTCACAACACAAGGTGGGGCTGACAAGATGGCTCACGGGGTAAAGGGGCTTGTTACACAAGCTTGATGGCCTGAGTTTGATTCATGGAACTCATGTGAAAATGGAAAAAGTTACCGACTTCATACAGTTGTTCTTTAACCTCCATATGTGTGCACATGTACACACATACATAAAAGTTAGTAAGAGAGAAAAAATGTTGAGCCCAACTTCCTCCTAAACTGGTGGTGGAATTAGGATGAAGGGGCCCGTGAAAAGGCTCCATGGGTAAAGTCGCCTGCATGCAAACCTGGTGGATTCCACCCCCACAGTCCGCATGGTGGGAGAGAGACTGGACTTGACCTCCATGTGCCTCTTCTCTCAAGCAAATAAAAAATAGGGTTCTCAGCTTAGGGGTTCAGAGGTTGTAAACTTACCCAGGATCCCTAGCTGCTGACTTCAGACCCCAAACCTCCTGTCTGAAACCCCAGTACCTCTCGCAGTCCTCAGTCAGGGGGGAAATTCCTAGGCTATGTGTGCTCTACCACTGAGCCGTGCCCCAGCTCCTCACTGGGGATTCTAGGCAGGTGCCCTCCCACTGAGACACACTCCCAGCCCCTCTGGGGATTCTAGGCAGGTGCTCTATCACTGAGAGATTTTAAGTTGCCCAGGCTAGCAGGCCACGGAACTTTAAATCCTCCTGCCTCCGCCTCTTAAGCATCTGGGAAGACAGCCCTGGGTCGCCATGCTTGGCACTCATCCCAAAGTTACTTTCTGAAGAGTTCATGTGAGGCTCCTGTGTTGCCCTCACATGAACGAATCCTTTGCCCAAAGGGCAGGCAACCTAGAAAAGTAGATGCTCTTGCCTTAACCATCTGAGCAATGTTGGTGATTTGCCAGATTGTCATTTTGGGATGTGACCACCTAATTCTGTGAGATAATAGAAATCATGCCTGTAACTGGCATGTTTGCAGCAGCAAGAAATTAACCCCATTAGCAACTTGGAGCGGACCACATGGTGGCTGGCTTCCTTGAAGGTGCAGCCCCAATGTCTAGCTGCTCCCTACCTGCTACCCACCTGGTCCCGGCAGGCCTGGCAGGGCCTGGGCAGTGGAAAGTTCCTAGGAGACTTTTGTCAAGCCACCCTTCCTCCACCCCAGCACTTCCTTCCCCCTTGGGGCTCTTGTGTAAGTGCGTCCTGGCCTGCAGATGTGAGGTGGGGCCTGAGCCACATGAGGCCACGTCCCCACTTTCCTCCGGAGACCTGAGTCTCCCTCACGGGGCCCATGATTTGCTAAAGCATCTTTGACCTTATTGGGGCATGTGTAAGAAGACTCACAGTGGGTCTTCTCATAACAAAGGATTTACTATAATGCATGAAGTAAAACATGTGCCCAAATCTGTGTGTCAGCCTCCAGTGTCTTCCTCCAGCGCTCCACTGTTTTCTGAGACAGAGTCTAAGGAACCTGCGGCTCACTAATTTGCCTGGAGTAGCTGGTCAGTGAGTCCCTGGAAATCCTCCCTGTGTCCGCTTCTCTAGGACTGGGTTACAAGCAAGTGCCAGCCACTCACAGCCTTGGATGTGCATTTCTCAGGATGAAACTTAGGTCCTTGTGCTTGTGCGGTGAGCACTGTACCCAAGTCCCTGGTTTGGAGTTACTTAAGGAGTAGGGGGTTGGGGACAGCGTTCAGAAGTCAGTTCTCGCTTTCCACCACGTGGGCTTCTTCACCGCAGAGCCCTCTTGCTGGCCCTGGATTCTCATGAGTCCAGGTTGGCCTCTAGCTCACTGTGTGGCTAAGGATCGCCTTGAATTCCTAATCATCCTGCTTCCACCTCCTGAGTGTTGGGATGACTGACATGTGCTACTATGTCAGACTTTTAAAAATACTTTCATTCATGGGGAGTGGGGGAGATGTGAACACACACGCCAAGGGGCGTGTAGAGGTCAGAGGACGCTTTTCTGAAGTGAGCTCCCTCCTTCCACAACGTGGATGATCTAACTCAAGTATCCAGGTTTGGGAGAGGTGCTTTTAGATCCTGAATTTTCCCCAGCTTTGTGGGGTTATTATTATTTTAAAATGTGTGTGTGTAGGTGTGTGTACAAGAGGGCACTTGAGTGGTGTGCCTGTGGATGTCCAAGGGTGACTTTGGGAATCATCTTGGATTGCTCTACCTGCTCTTTGCTTTATTTTGGGGGACTTCCAGGCTTTGCTTTCCAGTGCCCAGTGTGGGTCACTGCCATTTCTACCCAGCGTTTTCATGTGGACCTGGGATCCAGGTCCTTCTGTTTGTGAGGCAGAGTCTTAACCCCTGAGCCATCTCTCCAGACCCAAGTGTTATGTTTTTTGAAGACAAGGTCTCGCTCTGTGGTCCACATCGGCCTTGACCTTGTGGCAATCCTGTGTCAATCCGTCTGTTTCAATCCCTTCCTCCCCCCAGCACTAGTATTACAGGCATGGCTCACGCCTGGCTCCCTGGCATCCTTTGTACTTATACTCCTAGGTAGTACTAGTCACCGTATTTCTCCACTTCACAAACTGTAAAACGAGCATGGAAACGTGGCCCCAGAAGGAGTTTGAATGCAAGTCCAGCAAAATTAAGATCTCACTCTTAATTTTGGGCCATCCTGTTGTTAAGGAATGTGAATGAATGAATGAATGAATGAATGAATGAGGGGGGAGCCAATATGGATCCTGGAAGTCAAGCAGGAGAGGCAGGTTTCCTGCTCCTGCCCGGGAACCTTGGTCTGCCTCTAGGGATCACATTCTCAGCTCTCAGCCAATTGTCTTTCCCCAGAGGGGCTGGCTGTTTCCCTCCCCAGGAAATCCCCCGCGGTTGGGCTGAGGGGACAGACTGGCTGAGGTCAGGGGATGAGGACTGGGTCGTGAACCCGGGCGACCTTCTGCAAAAGCAGCACAGGGCTTCCCCAATCTGAAACCAACTTGCTGTCCTGGTGGGGCGAGTCTAGTCAAGCCCCTGCTGCTCTCTGCTGAGGGGCTAATGCTCACTGGGTGTAGGGTAGAAGGGGCCCTGACCACCTGGGACAGGGTCACTGACTCTGAGTGGGAAACTCGCCAGTCCTTTCCCAGCCAAATCAGATCCTCTGGTGAGGATGGGCCGGGAGACCTCGGTGGGCCCGCTCTGGCCACGCCTCATGGAGCTTGGCGGGGGGACACGGGAGAAAAGACTGCAGGTGCTCAACACAGCCCCGGCCCACAGCTCTTAGGAGCCCACCGCCTCCATTACTTGGGCCTTGGCCCATTCAAGCTTCGAGCCTGTCTGCCCAGCTTCTGAGGACAGAATGCCGTTCAGGATGAGGTGCAGCACAAATCACACCAGGGCCCACTGGAGCTGGGGGGGGCAGCAGAAAGGGGTCTGTGGCTAGGCTAGGAACCAGGGCGGCTCTCCTTTTATTTATTGTTTTTTTTTTTAATTTTAGCCTTTATTTTTTATTTTTTTTAATTTTTTTTTTAAATTTAATTGTGTGTGTGCGCACGCACACGTGTGTGTAGAACCACGGGCGAATTCGGGAAACACCATGGACGCCTCCACTTCCTCCTTGTTTACTCTGTCCTGGGATTCACAGGCTCCGCCCTACCAGGACCAGAAACCCAGGCCGCCCCCGCTTCCTGCCCGGCGTCTATACGTGGGGTCTAGGATCCGAACTCAGGACCTTCTGCCTGCAAGGCAGAGGCTTAACCCCTGAGCCACCTCTCCAGCCCTTATTTATTGTTTTTAAAGAGAGATCGGTTGGATCCAGGCTGAGTACAACTCACATCTTCCTGCCCCGGGGGCTGGGGTACGGGCTTGTGGCACCCATTTGTTTGAGACGGGGTCTCCTGAGTCCAGGCAGGCCTTCAATTCACTATGTGGCCTGGGCCGACCTCGCTTCCCACCTGTCCCTCCTTCTGGATTCTGAAATAACGGGGGTGCACTGAGCCTGGCTTCTGTGGAGCTGGCGGTGGAATCCAGGGCTGCGTTGGGGTCAGGCGGGAGTGCTTCCCATTGAGCCACACCCAAGCCCCCAGACTGCATTTGAGAAAAGCGGGTCAGATCCTCAGGCACCCATGTCAGGCTGGAGGACAGGCTACCTTGTTTGCTGGGCGGGGCAGCGTACCAGCACTCCTTAGAGCTGTGGCTTCTGGCCGGCCTGAGCCTGCTCCCCTGGGGTCTGGGTGAATCCCGCAATAGAGCCTGCCACTTCCGGGTCCCCGGGGCTGCCTCTGTGCATGTCTTCCCCAAGGGAACACAGTCCCTGTCCCCATCTCAGGCAGGTCTCTACAAGGACAGCAGGCTGAAGGAGGGGCCGTCTGCCACCTGCCAGGTGAACTTCAAGGCCAGTAGCGCCAAGGCTAGTGACGCCCCCTACACAGAGCTCTGAGCACAAACACTGACCTACATTTTCCTCCCTTTATTTCTGAGACAGGCTCTCATGACATAGCTCTGGCTAATGTGGAGTTCCTCCTGGAGAGTGCAGATTAAAGGCACACACGGTACCCTGGCTTCCAACCGTGTGTGTGTGTGTGTGTGTGTGTGTATCTTATTCTCTTGAGATGACGTCTCACTAAACATGGAGCGAGGCTGGCGGCCGGCAAGACAGGGTCCCACAAGGCACATGCTCCCCGTAACTCTGGCAGGAGTCGCCTGTGAGCGCCTCACCTGCCTGCCCCTCTCTTGTGGTTGTGGGGTCACAGGCACACAGCAGGCAGGGCTGCAGTGGGCATCACCTGTCAAGTCCTTTTGCAAGTTCCAGCCTGGCCTCTAGCACACGCGGTCACGGCTGGGGATGGACATGGGACTTTTCCCCTTTCCAGACCATCAGCAGACAGCCGGGCCGTGAGGAAGCTACAGACCCCTTTCATTTTCTTACATAATTCTTTGAGAAGGGGAGGCTGGAGGAAGGAGAGAGGGCTGGAGAGGCGGCAAATGCCACGGTGAGCAGGTGGTCGGTGGGCAAGCTGTGAAAGCCGGTTCTCTCCTCCCACCGAGCGTACTCAGGTGGCCAGATTTGTGGGCCATTTCGCCTCCCCCACCTCCTGACGGGAAGATGGCAGGAAGCATGTGCTAACCGGCATTGTGTCACAGTGCCTTCTGCTGCTCAGCCTTCCTCAAACCAACCACAAGATGTACGCGGTCCAGGCAAGGCTGAGATAATCTGGGAGCAACAGTAGCTCAGACTGGCCTCGCACTCGCAATTCTGCACCAGTTTGTGGAGTTCTTGGATGGCAGGAACCACCCCTCCCTCCTCGGATGATCCCTGGCTTCCAAGGCAGGGTCTCGTGCAGCCCAGGCTGCCCGTGAACCCCCTATCTCGAGGACCATGAACCATGTGTTCCAAAGCTCCTGGCTTATGTAGAGCTGGAGACGGAACCCAGCCAGGGTTCTACCCACTTTCCTGCAGCCCCTGATGATCTTCCCTGGCAGGCCCGCCCCACCCTCTGAGGACCTTAGTGGCAGGCCCACCCTTCTCCCTCTGGAGTCAGCTGTGGTGCAGTATCCCCCATGTATAAACAACACAAGGACAGTTCACCCTGCGTGCACAAGGTCCTTCAAGGGAGAAAGACACTGGCTTCATCCGGACCCTCAGTGTCACGTAAGTTTGGCGGTGTTTGGCAGGAGGGCCCTGGTCTTGGGGTGTGCTCCTGAAAGCAAGACTGACCCCAGTTCTGTTTCTCCCAGAAAAGGCACCCAGGCGAGCAGTGTCCTTTCCCATGTACCCTATCTCCTGCTGGCGCCCATGAACCAAACTGTCTTAGACGCTACTCCAAGCCAGCTCCCTTTCAGGATGGAGTCTGCTTATCCTGAGTACCCTGTTACGGTAACAGAGCTGCTGCCAGGTGGGTGCCGTCGATGAGTGCTGCCATCACGGCAGCCCAGGGAAGCAGCAATACCCTCTCCCCATGCTTTGTGGGGCTCCTTGGTGACCCGTGGGTCCAGGTGAGGAACTCCCTGGGGAGGGGACTCTCTAAGCCTCTACTGCACCGTAGGGGAAGGCACAGGTCTGGTCCAGGAATCCCTTCCCCAGAGATAAGGCTCTGACCACACTAACCACCCCACCCATCTGCCCTGACACTCCTGAAGAGATTAGAGACCGCAGTATGTCTGAAAGGTATGGATGTATTTATTTACCGCCCTATATCTACAATTCAATCTGAGGTAAAATATAAGGAACACATAAAAATGCCTATCTCTGCTACCGTGTGATATAGTTTTCCATCGTGAGTATCGTGATAAAGCTAATACAATCTATGCCAGCACATACTCTAGCTTGGACAGCTGGTAATTTGCAACCCTCGCTGTCTGTGAACCTCCAGCACAGAGCCTGCGAAGGCTTGGACGCATGGTGTAAAAGGCCTTCCAGACCCGCTGCCCACAGTGAGTGAGGCAGACAGCCCCTCACCAAGCAGACTACCTTCTTCCGTGGAACGTGCGGGCCCTCAGCACACACACCTGACCTCCACGGGCACAAGTTTCTTCTCGTGACCACTGTTGACCGGCAGGCAAGCTGGCGGCTTCTCTTAAGCCGACAGAACTCAGGAAAGGCCTGGTCACGTGCAGACAGCGGCTGGTTGGTGCGAGAAGCTCACAATAGTTTTTCAAATGGAAAAACTAAAGTGCCACTTGTCTCGGGGAAGCTTGCCGCTGCTGCGGAAGCCCAGGCGTTCCAAAGAAATCTTCACTCGGCTGGAAAGAATGCTTCCGTGGAATACATTAAGAAGAAAAAAAAAAAAAAAAAAAAAAAAACCTCTGCCGAGAGTCAGCCCTGTCTTCTAACTGCCTTTCTCCAGCACATCTGTGCAACACGCCCAAGCCAGCGCACGGCCAGCCACGCTGCTTAGTCAATTCGCAGAACTGCTGAAAAAGTAGACATTTCTATCTAAAAGTAGAAAAAAAGGTTTGTATAGAAGGTATTTCTGTTATACAAGTATATTACAGAGCTGGGCAGGAACGGTCCGAGGGCTCCTCTCGACCACCGGCACTGAGGCAGGAGAGAAAAGATAAGCAAGCGTCAGGTTAACAGATGGAGGGACACTGTCACGTAGCACGTGCACATACCCACCACCACAACAGAAAGTACTGGGGCACCAACAAACAGATACATGGTGCGTGGTGAGCACAGGATGTGGTCTCTCCTTCCTCCCTGTCCCAGCGCTGCTTTCCTCCTGTTAGTGACCTGGCCCCACTGAACAAGAGGGTCCGGGCCTGCAACTGACAGGGAGGCCAGAGAAGGGCCTAGGGAATGACGCCCATCTGGTGGCGACGAGGAGGAAGCCAACGCCTTCCTTTAAAGGGCGCAAGCTGCTTCACACTGAGAACGGGCTCTGACCTACAGTCAGTTTTCAAGGGTCTCTGGGCCCTCATGGGCAGCCTCCATCCTGCAGCCCCACCTGTTGGCATGTAGGTAGGCCGGGTTGAGTCTGAGGACAGGAGCTGACTTACCCTGAAGTCTACCACGTGGGGTCTGGCTCCTGCTTGATCTGAGAGCTCGAGTCCGTCTCTTTGCCTTCTACCAGGAGAACCAAAAGCGGCCGATCAGATGCGCCTGAGCGCGAACTGCCTGCTTACAAGTCTACTCAGGCAGAATCATCTGCCAAGATAGGCTTGAGTCCCTGACTCTGCTGCTGCTGTGGCGTGGGGCTGTGATGGGACCGGGGCCTCACGCATGCACGGAGCAATTTCAGGGGTATCACATGTACTGGGGAGCACTCTACCATAGAGCCTCCAGCATGCTAGGGAGCACTCTACTTCGGGCCTTGCTTGTAGAAGACAGCACTGTAGTCTGGAGCTTGTGAGCACACAGAGCAGCAGCCTGGCACCACCAGGGGCAGTGCTCCTTGCAGGAACTAAAACCCACTCTGCGCAGACAACACCTTACCCTAGGCCACCCAAACAGCCCTTACCTTCAGCTGCTGGAGCCTCCAACTGGCTTGGCTCTGATGATTCTGAAGAGAAAGGCATCAAGACTCACTGTAAGTGCTTACGAGTCTTTAAACCACCTGAAGAGCCTACGGGAGAGAGGGGAGGGCGCCTGCGGCCGGCACTGCTCCATCATGTGGCATCACTTTCCTTCCTTTCTTTCTTTTTAAACTGTGTGTGTGTGTGTGTGTGTGTGTGTGTGTGTGTGTGTGTGTGTGTGTGTGTGTATCAGAGGCACTGTGTGTCCCTGTAGAGGACCAAGGGTGACTTCAGGAATCATCCTTCTTGCTTCACTCTGGATTTCCCCAGGCTTTGTCCACCAGGATCTGTAGTGCAGGCTGCTGCTGTTTCTGCCTGGCAGTTTTTACATGGGACCTGGGATCTGAACTCAGGACTTTCTGCTCTCGAGAGTCTCTTAACCCCTGACCTATCTCTCCTACTCATTGGGCTTACTTCTCATGAGGTAAAGACTTGGCGCTTATGGCTATAGTAACTACTTCTTACATGCCACAGTCCAACACAGGATACCACACACTACGCAGGAAGTTCATCAGGTCTCTAAGGAAAAAAAAAGTACCACCTATGTTTTGAGACAGGGTGTCCAGTAGCCCTGGCTAGCCTCAAACTTACTTTGTAGCCGAGGATGACTTTGAGCTTGGACCGTCCTGCCTCACCTCCCAAGTGAAGCCATTCCTCTGTTTTGTTTTCCTTTTGTCTTTAGATTTTATTTATTTATTTATTTATTTTTCGGTGCTGGGGACCTAACCCAGGGCCTCGTGCTTGCTAGGCAAGTGCTCTACCACTGAGCTAAATCCCCAACCCCAGTTTTGTCTTTTGAAATGGGGTCACTATATGTAATTGTATGTGATGGTGAATTTTTTTATTATTTTTGCTTTTGTGTGTGTGTGTGTGTCTGTGGAGACCCAAGGATGACTCTGGGAATTGCTTTCCTTTTAAACTTCACCCTGTGTGAAGACTCCTTGGTTCAAAAGCAAGACACATGTGTTTCAACCCAGTGAAGCCTAGCTGGCTAACTTATGGCCACCACCGAAAATTCACAGAGTGTGAAGAGGAAGGTGGCCTTTGTGCCAGACGTGGCTCACACCTATCAGACAGGTAAAGGCAGGTGGATCTCCAGTCTGAGGCCAGCCTAGGCAGCACAGCCAGACCTTGCCCAGGCTGGAGAGATGGTTCTTCAAGTGGAGCACTTGCTGTCCAAGCCCCACAACCTGAGCAGGTGGAGCCATCTCTTCCAATACCCTGTGACTTTTGCACATGTGCCATGGCATGTGCTGGCCAAGGACATGTAGAGATTAAGTAAACGTTAAAAGAAGATGAAAAGATCTTGTCTCAAGAGAAAAAAAAAGCAGCCCTTCTTCCTCTAACATTTAATAGGAGGCGAGTGGTAGGCTGCGTGGAGACTCGTGGATGGTGGTGTCCATGCTGTCAAAGCCAGCCGCTGACCTCATCACCATCAGTGAGGAAGCCAAAGCCATGCATGTGCATGGATGTAGTGATGTGTGCACCACGTGTATCTGACTCCCCGCAGTGGCAGGCCAGCAGGGTCCACACAGCTCCCAGCCGTGAGGGTTCAGGGGTCCACCCTTCTCTTACCTTGTATGACAGGGCCTTCGGATTCATTCTGGTCGACCAGCTCTAGAAGGAAAGCAGATGCTGAGACAGAGGTTCAGGACTGTGCGCAGCTGACGGCCTTGCAGCTGCTGCATTCCTACTACAAACGCAGCTCTACTGACACTAGATGTGGACTGTCTATAAGAGGATCGCCCCAAGGAGTGTGACGCCCGCTGCTGACCAAGTGCTGGGAGGTAAGAAGTTAGGGCCTGTGCAGGAGATACCTGCTGCTTCAGACTGTATGGGCATGAAGTACAGGTGATACTTTTGAGAGGTACCCTTCACGCTCACATGTGCTTCCCCCTCGGAACTGGAGAAACAGAACTTTATGGAATACTTACGGTTATTGATAACAAGTCCTGGGAATGGTCTAAAGAGAAAAACAAACAAATTGCACCATGTGACGTGATTTTTATTCCATCACTGCAACATCTCCCGGACAAGTACCCTAGTGTACACATCAGTCACACACAAACGACACAGTGAGCACAGGAGAGACCCAAGTGGGACCCGTAGCGGCCTGACTCTCCCCACCTGATGACAGTGAACTTGATGAACTCAGCAGAATCCAGGATCCTCCGCATGGAGCTGATTTCCAGGTAACTGGGAGCTTTGAACGATACCCCCGGGGGCATGCCATCCACTACCACGCAGCCGGGGTTGATGGTGATTTTCCTGTAAGGGACCTTCACGGGGAAGCCCATGCCGATCGCCTCCCCTGCGAGGAGACATATAACATGTCACTTCCGGGCAACGGGGAGACAGGAGCCTGTTTTACTGTCTGCCTGAGCACTGTGTGGAAACCAGAGTGCTAAGGAGCCTGACTTTATTTACTGCTATGTGTTTGTGTTTACTGCTCTCTACTGTTACTTCCTGAGTGGAAGTCAGAAGAAAACTTTCCTAAGTTGGTTCTTTCCCTCTGCCCCCTGGGCTCTGGGGTGGGAACTTGGTCCCCTGATATGTGCAGCTGGCCCATCCCTCTGCCCTCAGTGGCTGTTTTACAGGTGATCTCTGCTGCTAGCTAAGCCTCAACTCGGGGCATGCTGGTACATGAACCAAACTGCTGTAATCCTGGTCGTCACTCAAGGAATCCGAACAAACCTCTTTTATAAGTGCAGACAGTCGTCTACTGAGACCTTATCACAAAAACCCTGACCATCATGACGCGCTCTGGGTGCAAGGCTCACCGAACTTTCGACTGAAGAGGTCGTTCACCTGCTCCCTCAGCTGCCTGGCCTTTTCCACTTTGGACAGTCTTTCGTTATCATCATCTGAAATAGCCCAGAGGAAGCCCAAAGCTTAGTACACTCCCAATGAGCCCTGTGCAACGGCTTCGGAAATAGCTTTTAATTTACAGTATCCCCAAAGGAAAAAAAAATGACCACAGAACAGAGGGGAAAATGATATAAGGAAGAAACGGTGACACCAGTGAAAAAGGGTGTGACACCTCACTCCTGGTTGGCTAGCTTCCCGGACCCCGGCCAGACCCCTGTAATCCCATCTGGACCCTTGAGCACACGCAGCACACACTGGGGACGGGCAGTCTGAGCTTGCCCCGGGCAGAACCAGCAAAACATGGCTGTCCCTGCAGAACCTGAGTGGCCCCTCCCACATTGGCACAGCCCGAAAAAGCCCCAGCTCACTGCAGGCGCAAGCCCTACCTGGAATCGTCACCTGGATGATATTGAGGTCCTCCACGCCTGAAGCAGTTGTGTTCACACTGGGTGAGGAGTTGATTTTTCCTGAAAGCAAAAACTGAAAATTAAAGTTCAGGCGAAACTCACTCTGTCAGAACCTTCCTGACGCCCAACGCTATGAGCCTGGGGCACCAGCCAGCATGCGAGCCCGGCCTGTGGGGCTGCCGTGACCATGCCCTTTGGTTCCAGTCAGCCGTGACAGCGGACGCAAGGCCTCTTCAGACACTCACTCGGGGGACTCTTAGAAGAGGTGCTTTCCTTGATGGCCGTCTCGAACATCTCGGGCCTGTGAGCGAGGGGAAAGAGACTGTGGTGAGGAGCCGGGCCAGAGGGTCAAGGCAGCAGTCCTTCCTCCCATCTGTTCTGCTACAGAGCCTCTCGGCCGGACTAGTGCACTGAACGTATGCACAGCCCACTGGGAATCTCTCTTCTGCTTGGAGGCCCGGCCAACTCATGACAGCCCAGCAGCTGCTCGAACTGCCCCTGGTCTGAAGGACCCAGGCCAGCATCTCACCCACAATCTCAGCTTTAATTACACATCAGAAGCCCAGGACTCAAAATTGTGCCTTGTAGCCAATGAAAGAAACCTGAAACTTGCTTCCATAATTCCAGAAAACGCAGAGCATGAATATTTACCTTTAATTTCAAACAGGCCTCCTCCCAGCCACTACCCTAATGAATCCACACATGTTCCTAGGATCTAGGAGAAACTTGTACTTGGATTCCCATAGCACTAACCAGAAAAACAAGACGGTGGGAAGACGTCACTGCAGTTATCTTCATGGCAACACACCAGAGCCCTTAATACTTCTAACTTCCCAAAAAACTTTTTTCTCTTGTGGCCCTGACTGTCCCTGAACTGGTGGCCCATCGTCTCCTCCCACACCCAGTTGTTACTCAGACTAGCTTGGCCACTCTGCCTGGGACTCAACAGGTTTAGCTCATGGCCACCCCGGCCCTTACTTTTTAATGATGAATTTAATTTTGGCCTTGTTCCGGAGGATCTTCTCCAGTCTTGGAATGCCAAATGTGGACGGCCTTCGGAATGGAACCCCCTCAGGCAGGCCTTCGACGTAGAAGTCTTCGGGGAAAGACTCAAACAGTGCAAACGGGACCTTCACCGCCTGCTTGAGGCCGAGGGCCTCCCCTGTAATGCACAGAGCTGCTTGAGGCCGAGGGCCTCCTCTGCCCCACTGACCTACACTTGTCCTGATCTGCAAGTGGGGCTGCCTCGACTTTAAACTGGGCATCCTAACACTACGAAATCCATATTCTTTTGTGTGTGCATGCGTTTGTATGTAGGAGGGTGTATATGAATGTACAGGCTTGTGTGCAAGACAACACTTGAATGTATGTGCCTGTAAAGAACCAAGAATGATTTCAGGAATCATTCTGAATTTTTCTGCCTCTTTAGTGCTTTGCTCTGGGGTTTTCTGGGCTCTACTTTCCAGGGTTAAAAGTGCAGGCTGCTTCCATTTCTGCCCAGCATTTTTATAGGGGGTTTGGGATCTCAACTCAGGTCTTTCTGCTTGTGAGGCAGAAGCTTAATCGCTGAGCTATCTTTCCAGCCCACCACATTAATTTTAAAATCACCCTTATTTTAATTTTAGAAATGTTCTTTGACTTTCTGGCACTCGGTCACACGGATGGTAAGCTCACACATCCTCGTTGAGTCCCCCCATATTTACTGCCATCATCCCTTATTGCTTTGAAACAAACCCACCGCACTTTTCATTGAAGAGGTTTTCCACTTTCTGCTTCAGGTCCGTGATTTTGGCGTTCCAGGCCTCTGTGTATGAAGACACAGCGAAAGCATTAACAGCGTAAGTCAGTAGTGGTGACGGGATCTCACCTTCTACCACTCAGCTTTACAGCGCTCCAAGTCAGGAGCAGCTTTTCTGTGTATAGTCGTGGATTTTGGTCCTGCATCACACAGGGACATTTTTGTGCCAGCAAAGTGTGTCCTCAATACCTGTCCCAGGCCCTTTCTCTTTCCTTCCCCCAGTCGTGTTTTCATTCTCAGACAACTTTATCTCTCCTTTCCCACCAAGAGGAAAACTAAAGGAGGTCACCCTCACCAAGAGTGTTGTTCCAGTCAAATCTTGGTTCTGAGTCTTGCCTGTGCTAGAAACTAAACTTTATCTCTCTTTTTCCATCGCCTCCACAACCCCGATTTGCTGAATGCATTGCACTGAATGGATCATAACAGATCACGACAAACAAATGGCCTGCACAGGAATGAGGAGCTGAGGAACCTCCCACACGGCACAGTGTGTGCTTGTACCCCTAAACTGCTGAGGTGCATGGTGCCATGGCCATAGGAAATGAAAGGTCTGCCGTGTAGCAGGGCGGCCTGGCTCTGGTGGCTGCCTCTGTAACCTTCCCCGACCTTCGACTTACAGACATGGCAACAGCCTTGTGGTGGACACAGAGAAGAGGGACACTCACCAAAAGAAAACTCTCTGCCCCGGGGCTTAAAGGGGACGTTTGAGCCATTGGTCTGGGTAGGAGTTCGAACTGTGGAGGTCTGAGGACTGCCATTATTGGGGCCTAGAGGAAAATCAAAGAAAGTCACCGTCACTGAGTGTTGATCCAGCCAAGCCCTGTGTGTCTCTGAGTCTTACCTGTGCTATAGAACTAAGCTATGATGAAGGTGGGTATTGTAGGTATGGTGGAGCAGTGGAAACCAGTCTGGGCTCATAACCAGTCGGGGATTATGAGTGAGACTAGCACCCAAACCAGAAAACAGATATTCTGCTGGTTGCCCCAACCTGTGCGCCAGGTGCACATATGTGCAGGTGCAGCTCCTGAGAGCAAACACATACATGCAGTCTACGAAACAGGGCTGTGTGCGTAAAGTCAGCATAATTGTTGGTACTGACAGAAAAGGAGTCTGCAAAGCCCAGATGTGCATCATCCTGATGCAACTGATCACATGAAGAGAAGATGCACATCTATGGCTCACCTTCTACGGTAACCTCGATCTCAGGGACTTTTGAGTTGCTCCCAGGGCTCCGGGGTCTCTTTGGGGACTGTAGAGCTGTAAGGCAAGCACACATCTGCTCTTGTAAGCTGTCTAAAAACACAGGAGATGTTCACGAAAGCAGAGTAGTGAAAGTCATACAGTTCGCTCTGCTCATAGAGCCCTGAAGCATTGAGCTGGCAGCGCAATCCTCCACATGAGTGTCAGCCAGCTGTGGAGACATGAGCGCAGGCTGCAGCCACACAGCCACACCCCCAAACAGAACATTTACCACAACAGATGCCCAAACCCTCCGACAACACAACTTCCAACAACCCCAAGGTCCAAACATAAACAGAGAATGACTGAATGATAATGCGACAAAGATTGTTTCAACGTGCGCAAGTGTACAGATGGCATGTGTGGCCTCTTACCTTTAGTGTTGATTTTACTAGCCATTCCAGGTGGCAGGTAGGAAATAACTAGTTCAGGCCTAGAAAAAACAAAACAAAACAAAACACTGTGCTACAGTCTGTGCAATGTGGGACCGAGGCCCACATAAACCAGCAGCCTACTTATTAAAATAGAGAGCTAGCACCAGCTCAGTTCCTCCTACCACCAGAATATGGTACAAACACTCAAAATGTTTATCTTTAATGAGTCACAAGATGGAACAGGAAAAACAATAGTCGAATAAGGCCTATGACCTGGGACCATGGCTCAGTGGTACTACACCTGTCTAGAACCCCTCAGTGAGGGGCTGGGGGTGTGGTTCAATGGTAGAGCACCTGCCCGGAATTCCCCCAGTGAAGGGCTGAGGGTGTGGCTCAGTGGTACAGCACCTGCCTGGAATCCCCCAGTGAGGGGTGGGGGCGAGGCTCAGTAGTAGAGCATCTGCCTAGAGTCTCCCAGTGAGGGGCTGGGACATAGTTCAGTGGAGAGCACCTGCCTAGAAACCCCAGTGCGGCTCAATGGCTGAGGATTAGCAGTGTCTCTTTTTCTACAGAGGAATCGAGCACAGAATAAATGACTCACAGAGGCGTAGGAGCAGCCAGGACCAAGTTCAAAGCTCAGGGCCTCAAACCTGTTACTTCTGGGTGGAAAAACAAAGTCTAAATAGAAATACGACATTACAGGTTGGCAGAATGACTCAGTGGGTAAAGCCTGAGGACCTGAATTGGACCCCTGGAACACCTGCTGGAAGATGAGAACATGTGCCCCCCAAAACTCCCTATCTTCTTCTCCACAGACACTAACAGATAAAATTCTTTAAAGAAGAAATCTGATTTTACCAATTTTAAAGTCAATGGCCATGTGGCAAAATAAAACTTACTTTTTAACAACAAACTTGATTTTGTTGCTCCCACGGACAATCCTCTCCAGGCGTGGAATTCCAAACCAGGTGGGGCTTCTGAAGGGAATTCCTTCTGGCAGGCCTTCCACATAAAGGAACTCAGGATTTGACTCAAACACAGGATACGGCACCTTCACTGCTTCTGTGAGGCCGAGTGCTTGGGCTGAAAAAAAATGGAGAGAGTGTAACTTGTAGTTTGTGCAATCTCACAAAAATTTCTTCTGTCTTGATCTATACTCAAGGATCTTATCTAGAGACAGCCAATCACCCCTGAAGACCACTCTCCTGGTAGGTGGGCAAATCTGAAGATGGCCCGTCCCAATCAATAAATATTTTTGTTTTTTTAAAATATTTACTTGCTTATTGTGTGTGTGTCTGTGTGTGTATGAGAGAGAAAGAGAGAGAGAGAGTGCACTGTATGTCCCTGAGGAGGACCAAGGGTGACTTCAGAAATCATCCTGGATTGCTTCTATCTCATTTTTGCTTCACTTTGGGATTTCTGAGGCTCTGCCCACCAGGGCCAGAAGTTCAGGCCTCTGCCCTTTCTGCCTGATGTTTTTACATGGGACCTGGGATCCAAACTCAGCCCTTTTGCTTGTGAGGCAGAGTCTTAACCCCTGAGCCATCTCTCCAGCCCTTCAGGTTTTTTTTTTAATCTATCTATTTCAAAGAGAAAGAAAACATATACATGTATGCCAAGGTACATGGGGAGGTCAGAGGACAACTTTTACAAATTAGTTCTCTCCTTCCACCACTGGGCCACAATGAACTGAACTCAGGTCACCAAGTTTGCAAGTGGTGAGGTACCCCACCTACTAAGTCATGTCACCAGTCCTGTTTTTCTGTTGTTAAAATACTTTTATTAGAGGCTCCCTACTGCCTGTTCCTCTGAGGAAAGTCTACCTGAATATGAGCCTGGTTCTTAGCTAGACTAGAAATAGTAACTCCTGTCCCCACTGCCCTGAGAGAGACATGAAGGCTTCTGCAGGATGCCCTGCTTGTTAAGTGGGTGCTGGGACTGCACCTCTAGAATTTAATCATGGAGTGGTTGTGGAAAACATGGAACCATTCCTCCAACCCCGTGACCCCACCTCAAAACAGGGTCTGAAACTCACAGCCATCCTCCTGCTTCAATCTCTTTAGTGCTGAGATATAGGCAAAGCTACCATATGCAGCACAACAAGTAATATAAACAAATGCATAATTTTGGGAAGTGAGATATTTTAGTAGGGAAGGCACCTGTTCATGAACCTGATAACTTTAGTTCAATCTCCAGGAGTCAACAAAGTACATGCATGTACCTTTTCTTTGTTTCTCTTTCTCACAAATTAAAAAAAAAAGCAAAACTATACTTTTAAAGTAACACTGAGCTAGTAAAATAGCTCCAGCAATATGGTGTCCGCTGCAAACCTGGCAATCTGAGTTTGAATCCCACATGATGCAAGGAGAACATAGACTTTTTTTTTCTTTTCTTTCTTTTAAAAAAATTTTTTTTATTATTTATTAAATTGTGCGTGTATGCATGTGTGTGTCTGTGTGTATGTATATGTGTGTGTATGTATGTGTGTGTGTGTGTGTGTGTGTGTGTGTGTGTGTGTGTGTGTGTGTGTGTGTGTAGAACCACGGAGGAATTCGGGAACCACCATGGACGCCTCTACCTCCTCCTCATTTACTCTGCCCCAGGATTCACAAGCTCCACCCTACCAGGACCAGAAATGCAGGCCGCCCCCGCTTTTGCATCTATACGTGGGGTGTAGGATCTGAACTCAGGACCTTCTGCCTGCAAGGCAGAGGCTTAACCCCTGAACGACCTCTCCAGCCCCTTTTCTTTCTTTCTCTCTTTCTTTCTCTCTCTCCCCCTTCTTTCCCTTCCCTCCCCCCTCCCTCCCTCCCTCCCTCCCTTCCTCTTCCTCTCTTCTTCTATGTGTGGTATGGATTTGTATGTGTGTGGCTTTATGTGGAGGAGGCACTGTGTGTGCCTGTGGAGACCCAAAGGTGACTTTGGGAATCATCCTGCATTGCTCTATCTCCTTTTTGCTTTGCTCTGGGGTTTTCCAGGCTCCACCTTTCAGGGCCAGAATTACAAGCTGTTGCCATTTCCACCCAGCATTTTTAGGTGGGATCTGGGGATCCAAACTCAGCTCCCTTTGCTTGTGAGGCAAAGATTTTAAAGAAACTCTGATCTACCTCCCCAGTATCGAGAACACTAACTTCTGAAAGTTTCCTCTGATCTCCACCTGCATACCGTGAGTATACTCCTTCTCTCTGCCTCAGAGACAAAGACAATGTAAAAAAATCTAGTTAAAAAATGAACAAAGCAACGAAAATGCCAGTTACCACATACAGCACAGTGCCACCCCACCTCTGTGCTATGCTCCAGGCCCCCGTCAGCCAGGTCTGCCCAACAAGTCGTGTAGGCCAAAGAGCAGCCCAAGTCCTTGAGCCAGAGTGAGTAGAGGACAGGACTCAGGACTGCCCCTGGGGGAACACACACGCCGCTGGGGGAACACACACGCCGCTGGGGGAACACACACGCCGCTGGGGGAACACGCTGTGGACAGCTGCCATCACTGTAAAGGCAGAGATGGAGAGCACTATGCCAATGCATGACCCCCCCCCCCCGGCACACACCCTCCTCCGATCTCTTACACCCCACTGAGCTTGGGATGTTCCCTCACCACCACGGACATGTGAAACAACTGGACTAAACTAGCTTAGTGAATAAAGCAAGCAGCAGTTTCTGGACCCATCCTCTGTGCTCTGAACAAGTCCTGCCTCAGCTGGCATGCGGTCACTCCGCCTCACTTACCAAACTTCAGGTTGAAGATCTCCTCCACTTGCTTGCGCAGCTTGGTGATTCTCACGTTCCAATCTTCTTTGACTGGAAAGACATGAAAGCATCTAATGAAGGGTGCTGCTTACTGACTCACTCACAACTACAGACCTGCTTAGTGAGGCTAGATCAATGGGTGCCCTGGATTTAATTGGGAGACCCAGGCACAACAACAAGGTAGAAGAGCAACAGAGGATAACTCCCAACCATCTCCCTTGGGCCTCACAGGCACATCAGTATATATACATATATACCCCCCACCATCCACACCCACCCACATGCAAGCACACACATGCCATGCACACACTTGAAAAAAAAAACAAAGGCCCTTCAGGGCAATCCTACCGGGAGTATTTGTCCGTGGCTGAGTGACTTCGGTCGTGCTGTGTGTGAGGAGTTCTGGCCTATAAAAACATGGCTGGTGTCAGGAGCCTTGGAATGTGGAGGCCGTGCCTGCGGCAGTGCACAGCAGCCATGTTCAAGCACTCCTGGCCTGTCTATCCTCCTCCTGAAGTGAAAACATCTGGGGGACTAGTCTGCAAACCAACTTCCACGCATTCAGGCAGGGTGATAGGTTTCTCTAGACGTGTCCGCACTGACTGCCAGTCACTCTGCTAAACCCGCTCAACCTGAGTCTTTTCACTTCAGTGAGCTGGACACACCACAATATAAGGAGCCTTACATACTTCCTCAACCACGTGACTCTCCATATTGATAGCAAGACTGAGCACAGCCTCACATAAGCCTTCTGTCAGGGAAGACCAGACTTCCAGAAGCACCTACCACCTGCATGCACCTACCTGCCAACCTTTAGAATTCAGCCACAGAGACTTTTTTTAGAGGGTCAGTGCCTAGTACTACAGGGAACTCAGCGTCAGAACATTTTAGCAACCTATACTGTGGGAAGCCTTCCCCACTCAATCACCTACTCTTTAATCCCCACAACTTGTATGCGTGTTAGCACTGTCCCCCACACAACAAGAGTGCAGGCATACTCCTTATACGCCCCCATTGGTGTGGCACCTGTGGGAAAACCACTGACCAATCCACATCCATCCTGATCCTGAGCTCCCTTGCCCTGCATATGTGCCCTCCTGTGCCCTGGTCCTCAGCTCCCTGGTCCTGCATGAATCATGCATGTCCCCGTCTACTTTGATCCTGAGCTCCCTTGCCCTGCATGCATGTCCTGCTCTGTCCTGATCTTGTGGCAAGCCTCCAAGGACAGGGCTGCTGTTGTTCTCGGCGATGGGTCCCAGGAATGGGCTAAAGAAACACTTGCTCACTCGATTAATCTCAATAAAGTAGAGAGGAGCCAAGATCCATGTAGCTTTCTCCAGGACTCCTCACTGCTGCTGCAGATCACAGCCTTACCTTTTAATAACAAACTTGATCCGATTGCCCACTTGGATGATTTTCTCCAACCTTGGGATCCCATACCACGAGGGGCTTCGGAAAGGAATGTTTTCTGGGAGTCCTTCCACATAGAGGTCGTTAGGATGAGCCTCAAACTTTTGGTATGGTACAGCCTTGGCTTCAGTGCTCCCTAAGGCCTCGGCTGAAGGAGACAAGGGCAAGTCATACTGAGCATAACCTGAAAACCAAAGCTTTATGCTGGGATAAGAACAGAAAAATGAGCAGACTGCTGGCATAAGCCACAAGACCAGGAGCTCTAGACTGCCTGGGCTGCCCAGAGAGACTGTGTGAGTGTGGGCATGTAGGTGAGAGACCGTGTTCAGTCTGAGTATGTGAGAGTCATTGTGGGCATGTGAGTGTGTTTGGGAGGAAGGGGGAATGGATTTACTAATCTGCTCTGAAACTACTAAAAGGTCTAGAGGAAAAGATTCAAACTATCTACATAAAAGCAGACTGTGCCTCAATGGCCCCTGCACCCTGAATGTGACAATGTGCCTCAAGATTCTGCAGCCTCATTCCCGACACCATGGGCTCACTGATATCCACAGCTGGCTTTCCTTTCACATCCAGAAGTCATTCTATCTCATTTCTGTGCACGCGGGTATGTGTGGGGCTCAGCCTCAGGGGTGTGTGTGTGTGTGTGCACGCGTGTGTGTGTGTGTATGTGTGTGTGCGCGAGTGCCCAAAGCTCATTATCAAGCCACATCACTAGCACTAAACATGAAGGGCTACAGAAAGACGCTTGTCTGAACTTAAAGAATGTGCCTATGTGAAATACCAAACAGCCAGGCCCCAATCACACCTGCAGTGGCACAGCGAGCTCCAACTGTTACACAGGATAAAATCTAATTCTAGAAAATACAATTCCATAAACTAAAAATCAACAAATACTCAAGTTGAACACAGTTACAGGCATAAAACACAGTGGAGACCAACTCATCAATCACGCAGGGAGTTCCATTTCTGGCAGAAGCCCCCAGAATGACAGGCTGCTGTCATTTCTGCCTGGCATTTTTATGTAGGATCTGGGATCCATACTCACGTCCTCTTTCTTTTGAGGCAAAGGCTTGACCCACTGAGCCATCACCCTATCTTTTAGTCTATTTTCTTAACTATAATAAAAAGTGAAGCTATTTTCCACCTGCCACTGAACAGCTAAACTCTGACAACCTCCTCCTGCCCACACAGTCAGCTTGTTTTGGGTTGGCTCATCGTCACTGTGAGGGCAAAGCTGGGCCTGTCCATGCATACATGTTATCACATCATGAACCACGAGAACAACAGCTGCATCCCTTGAGCAGTGGTCGGCCTGGCCTGCGTTACCTAAAAGCCTGGAGTTGTTAGGATCTGAAAGGGTGATTTGTTATTCTTTCCTGGTTTTCTGACCACATAGGAGAGTCAGAACATCACACGATGCCTAAAATCCACACCATGGAAAAAACACCAGAAGATGCCATGGTCGCTGGGCTGGGGAGGGGCTCAGGGAGACATGAGAGCCCCTGGGATTTCACGTCACCTCAATCAATCCATGAGAGGGAGGGGTCTTTTTAGTCTCTCCCTTTCTGCATAGTTTAGAAGCTTTTCATAACTTCTTATTAAACACAGCAAGAAAAGTCTTGAGGGCAAGTCCCAGCATCTCACTGTCTAAACCAAATGATCCGAATGAGCAAGAAGACTGTGTAACACATTTATCTGGAGAAAGCTGGACTTACCAAACTTTTTGCAGAAAAGTTGGTCCACCATCTTCCTTAACTTGGTGATCCTGGCATACCACTCCTCCTTCACTATAAAGAAAGCACACACTCAGCACAACTGCATCTACTGCCTAGGCTGCCACACACTATCATTACAAAGTTAAGTGTGTTTTTTCCTTTCTGTGCCTAGAGTTAATGCTAAGCTTCCAGGAAATATTGATTATATAATAACAATACTGAAACTGAACAAAAAAGAACCCAAGTTCAAGTCAAGGAATAACAACTCACTTAAGAACAGATGGCTAGGACACCCTGACCCTGCCTTCATTGCCCCGCCTACCCAGGTCCCTCCACAAGCAGCAAAAACAAAATAGCAACTCCAGCCTTCCTGCAGCTAACTCGGATGATAGCACAGTCTCGTGCTAGGGAGGGCCATCTCTAAGTTATCATTATTATCTCCTGCAGGCCGTGTGTGACTCAGCAATACCTGGTGCAGACTGAGGTAGGACGTATAATCCATTTGTATCGGGTGAGAGGTTCTGTAACACTACAATGGCGTCTTCTTAGACTGTCCAGAAATGCAATGGTCAGCTACTTGTCTATCCATCTATTATCCACCCTCTATTATCATCTATCTATCTGTCTGTGCATCTGTTGAACAATTCTCTAGTGCCTACCCACCTCCCCGTCTCCAGCTCACATTAGCTTACTTACACTCATTAAGAGGAGGACAAGCGCTGCTCTCCAATGGAGAACAGACCCCGGCCACGGCTCCTGGCTGGTAGCTCAGGATTATTACCTTCTGTGTAGAAAGTAACCTAATAGCACCCTTGTGGCTGTGGAGTAAGAACTCCCATTCACACTGCGACGCCTACCTCCTGACACTGGCTTACCCGCGCATGCTGACACCCACACCCACCTCCTGATGCTGGCTTATCCAGCTGTAAATCTTCACGTGTGGAGTTCAGAAGCTCATGTCTGAAAGAGAAATTAAAGGTGAAATATTCACCAGGAGATACTCAACGAGAGAGCATCCGCTAGCACACGTGCAAAGCACAGTCATCAAGGCTGACTGACCTCATCTCCTAAGGCTTCACAAGGGGTGACATACAGTGCCCAGCAGAATGGAGTGAAGGGAATTGCAGGAGCAGAAAAACTGCAAAAGAAAATCAACAAACCACAATCCAGAACTTCAGAGACTCTATATCAATCACATAGAACTAGGACAGCCTAATCTCTCCCCATCCTGGAGCTCAGGGACATTTGCGGAAGAGGGGGCGGTAAGATTGTAAGAGCAAAAGGATGGGAGGAGCAACGATTTGCAAGATTCTCAACAATAGTTGGGGCCAAAGCAATCATAATGGAACTTTGCATGCCCTGCGCAATGTCCAGCGCACTGTTGCCCTCATAAAGTCTAGCATCTGTTAAGGGCACCGAGACCCCTGGAGGCAAGGATTGACAGCCATAGTAGTAATCTTATGATTAAGGGGAACAGAGAAAGGGCTTATGGAAATGCCACTGGGTCCTTATATGTCATCGGAGAGGAGGACCCAGTGGAGAGTTAGGCGCACACAATAAAGGACTCTCTGGGAATTGGGGGGAGACACGGGGGAAGGGGAGGGGGGAGGGAGGGAACTGGTAAAAAATTTTAAAATGTATAATTAAATTTTTAATAAAAAAAAAAAAAAAAAAAAAAAGAATTGTAGTGTGTATGAATATACTATTATTCAGACATAAAAATAATGAAATTATATCAAGAAAATGGAAGTCGAGATCATCATTTTAAGAAAAATAAGCCAGATTCAGAAAAACAAGTATTAAATGCTTCTTCTCATATGTGTGATCATCAAAAAATAAAATGAAGGTTAGAAGATTTTAGAAATAAAAAGGGACTAGCAGCAAGTGGAACACAAGGATCATATGAATAATGATCTGTACTATCAAACATGATTTTCAAACACATGAAAATGAAAGTGTTAGAATGAAACCCAGTATTCTGTATAATTAATGTATACTAATAAATGTGGGGTTTTTTTAGAAAAAAAAAAAAAGAAACAGTAGCCATAAACCCTTACAAAGTCCTTCCTGGAACACACGTGCTCCCATCACAGGTATTTCAAGGACGTTTTATATAAATGCCAAATGAGTTCTCTAATTTTATATTATCTTCTACATATCTGTAAGCTGGCTTAAGAACCTCTAAATATATGTCGGCATTCTTATGTGTAGGACAAGATGTGTCTTATTTCCTTTTTCTAAAAGAACACAACCTATAGAAAGTACTGTGTGAAGCATAGCTGCCGCAGCCACTCTATCTGCAGATGGACAGGAGGTCCATGCTGACAGTTCTGGAGATGTCCTAGCTGCTGCAGTCACTCCCTCTGCAGGTGGACAGGAGGCCAGCAGTGGACAGGAAGTCAATGCCAGCAGTCCTGGAGAAGGTCAAAGTTGTGGGAATCAGCTCAGTTGAATGCATGGCATTGCCGGGTTAAGTCAAACACTTGCAAATTCTATAAAATCACTTTTGACCAAGCCAAGCAAGTGGACAAGACTGACTTCATGACTCTTCAGAGGATGGCTGGGCCTGCTCTTGTCACGTGTGGAAGGTGGATTCCCACAAAGCCTGCACAGTGCCATGAGACTCAGCTTGAATCATATGTGCTTTATGAGTAGCTGATGGACAAATGACTGATGATGATTTCTACCTTGTCTTTACATACTTTCTGCTTTGTACTTTCAAAATTTTCATCACATTAAACTAAAACGACAGCACGAGAGTTATCAGGCCAGTCTGGGCGAAGGGACACTGGTCTAGCTCTTTGCTTTGTAAGAAGCCCTTTTGGCCTCAGGACGGTGACACATGGGGTGACACCTCTGCATGAGTGAGCCTGACCCCATATCTATGGTGGCTGGGCTCCCTGTCCATGGAGCAACCATTGTTGGTGACGGAGCTTGCGCCTCAAGCTTTACTGTGCACAGGAAAGCTATGCCTTCAGAAGTGACGGCACCCATCCTGGGGGACTTGCTCCAATTCTGCCGTGTTCACTGTGTTGGGGAGCACACACTTAGCTTTCAACAAGGAAGCTGCAGAGGAGCCAGGAAGGAACTGGCATGCTGGGGCCAGTGCATCGGCAGAGCCCAGCACCGCTGTCTCTCTCCCAACCACAGCTTTTCTGTAACGACAGCATTCTTCTGTCCATGTAGGAAGACATGTTTGCCTCGGCAACGACTGGCAAGTATGGCTGGCTTTAAACTTGAGATTCAGACCTCTTCCATCTCAGCGGGGAATAGGCTGTGTCGATGCCCTCTTTTCCTCAACTTCCAGTTTTCCTGCACTTATGCATAGACCCTCCGAGAGCAAAGCCTTCCCTGTTTTCTCCAGGCTTATGAAGAATGGTTACTAACAAGAATAACCCGTCCCTGCACCCTCAGGGTTGCCAGGCTCCAGGTCTCCTGGTCCTCGCATTTGAAGTTTGTTCCGAGTATTTTGATTTTTGAGATAGCTACACTGCAGCTCTGCCTTGCAAGTGTGCCCAGCATCGCATGTCCACCATGTGACCAGTTCTCAATCTCCCCACTGGTCCAGTTCATGGCTTCCCTCTGCTGCAACCCCACACTGCCTGTGTGGACGGCACATGTGGAATGGCTACATTTCAGGGTGGAGCGCTCACGCCGCTACCTCTATCGCATGAAGACTGGCGAGAAATCCAAAGGGAAAGGTGGGTACCAGTAAGCCAGACAACCTGAATTCAATCTCTGGGCCCACATGGTAGAGGACAGAACCAAATCCTCAAAAGTTTTGCTCCCCAAATAAATGAATATACACAAGAAAAATGAAAAGCAAGCACAAAGCAGTCCTTGTTGCTAGTCAGATCAAGCCCAGCGAGTGCTGACATACCACCTGGTGCTTCTTTCCAAACTGCCTTTAAAAGAAAAACAACTTATTATCAAAGTCTGGGTATAAATGCATGTCTTGTCTGTTTTGTTTTTCGGGGTGTGTATGTGGCCAAGCTCACACAGAGGCCAGAAGGGTTCAGGTGTCTTGTCACTGTGTACATTACTCTTTTGAGGCAGGATCTCTCCCTGAAACCGGAGCATTTTCAGCTAACTGAACTGGAACTCATATTGCACGCTTTCACAGCAAGTGCTGTTAACCTCTAACCACTTCTCCAGCCCTGGGTTTTTCTTTTCTTTCCCATACCCTTGAGCTTCATTTCTAATTTTCCATTTATCTACCCATATACCCACAGTGCCAGATCTGAATATGACGCTACAGCTGCAGCTACGCTTCTCAGCACATGTGACTGAGCAGACTTAAGTGCAGGGTGCTGCAGTCAGCTACATTCCTCAGTGTATGTGACTGAGCAGCATGTGTGACTGAGCATAGCAGCTGCAGCTACACGTCTCGGCATATGTGCAGACCATTGTGAAGACAGCAGTGCTGACAGACTCCCTGCTGTGGGCAGGCACCCATAGTTCAGAAGCCAGCTCTGGCGTGACCCTCACATCTGCTCACAGTGCATGTGGGTGGGGGGCACAGCCTCAGGGGTGCGAGTATGCGTCAGTGGTAAACACAAGCACCGTGCCAGCACACGTCTTACTTCTTGATCACAAAGCGGATCCTCTCCTTCGCCAGTAGTATCCTCTCAAGGCGAGGGATCCCATACGTCGATGGTCTTCTAAAGGGGATCCCTTCGGGAAGCCCTTCTACATAAAGATCTTCCACATGGGACTGGAAAAGAGGGTATGGGATCGTCACCGGACCTTTGGCTTTTATAGCTTGAGCTTTAGGATGAAAAGAGAAAGGGACCATCGTTACAAGACGAGGCCTCTGTGGACACATCCCAGAAAAGCCAAATCCCCAAACAACACACTCTGCTGTTACCATCTCATAGTTAAGCAAGAGACACCCCATCCAAATGTGCACCTTGGACATGATCACTACTGGACTTGGGCACAGAAGGGAAGGTTCCCCTCAACTGTGAGGTTTATGCTAACTGCTACCTCTCTTGCCCAAGGGTAAAGTATTCACTGGTTATAGTGCCTGCAGCCTGACCTTGGAGGACACAGCCACCAAACACACCGCAAGCCCCAGGAGCCATGTTTTCTGCTGCTGCTTGCGTTGCCCTCTTATGGGCACCACGGTCCAGGTGGACATGAAACATGAAACTTCTTAATCCCTAACCCCAATCAGCCATTGTCAGAGTCAGAATTGGTCCTCTAAGCAAACTGCCCATCGAGTACCTTGGAAACCTCATTTGTTCTCTTACTAGACAACTATGTCACAGCAGAGGTTCTAACAGCTTCTTACTGCCCACGAGGCCCCTCTCATGAGATGCTCAGCAAGCGCTGACTGTGTATGAGATGCTCACTTCTCAGGCTACTCCCAGGAGGCACACACAGCCTGCCCCTCTGCTCCCAGAGCCCAGGAGCCTGGGCCTGTGTACAGTGTTCTACATGTACTGTGAAAGGAGCCAACTGCAGAGGCAAGCAAGGGGGCAAACCAAAAGTAACATGACCCGAGGCAAACACACAAAAATGTGTAGCACCTGAGTAATCGTCTGCTGAGGGGTTGGTTCATTTCAGTTGTTTAGGTAAATACTTGATTTCAGTAAAACAAAACAAACAAAAATAGTCAGTGGAAACAATTTGATGACACAAGCCAGCACTAGAACCACCACCTCTGCACACTGCAATCTCACTTTTTGAGCCTGAAACAAGTCCACAGCTACTTGAAATGTCTCCTGAGGCCTCTGCAGGTCATGTGGCAACACAGTGAAGCACTGGCTCACAAAGCAGGAAGTCCAAGTGGTGCAAACTGTCCAGCTGCCATTTCAGGTGGCAACACACTGAGTATTTCTCTATCACTACACAGTCACAGGCCGACTATGAAAACAATAGGCAACAGTGAGATCAAAGTCAGGCATGGTCTACACCAACCTCCAGCATGGGGAAGGATGGGGGAGAGTAGAAACCTCATTTTCCAAGCCAGCTGGGCTCTCAAGCCAACAAAACAAAAACAAGTCTCCCAGTCTCCCTCCCTCCCCTCTCCCTCCCTCCCTCTTTTCTTCCTTCCCTCCTTCACTTCCTCCCTTCTCTCTCTCTCTCTCTCTTTCTTAAATTTAACTTAAGGGCCGACAAGGTGGCTATGTGGGTAAAGATCCTGGAGTGCACAAATCTGGAGACCCGAATTTGCTCTCCAGAGCCTACAGGGTGGAGGAGACAACTGTCCCCTGACCCTCGCGCACACTCTGTGATACTCATGTTCTGCAGCTAGTGTGGATACACATTTTCTTCCAAATAAATATCAAAAAGAAGATGACATTTAGCTTAAGCTCAGTTCTACGTTAAGAGTTCAAAGGAACATGGGAACAAAGGACAGGAATCACAGCCACCCAGAGACTAAAGTAGGAGAATCACAAGTTCAGCGACTCCCAGAGTTACCTAGAGCTACAAAGACAAAGCAGGCTGCGCGTGCAATCCAGTAGAAAAGTCTTGGCTATGCAGAAGGTACTGGCTCTAATCTCCAACGGAAAGAGGAAAAGAAAAGAACTACAGAAAATAATGAAGCCTCAAAGTGTGAGAACTTAACCTAGTCAGGTCAGAGAAGACCACCTAAGAAAACACTTTTCAGCAGATTTCCCAGCTCTGAGGCTCTGAGATAAGCATATGAACATAACATAACTGTAGGCATGCCCGCTTCCAGCCTGCAAGATGCTGATGACTGAAGAGACAGAAGCCCTCTTTGCCCTGCAGAGGCCAGTATGGTACTCAGATGGCATAAATTGTGTGCGGAAGGCACAGGTCCCTGCCGACCACAGGTCCCAACTGACATTACTTGCAACAAGGTGCCACACTATCTAAAGGCTGCAGATAAGTCACAGAATCTCCTGTGGGCACATACCGTATTTCCTTTCGAACAACTCTTCAACTTGCTTCCGAAGGTCAGTGATGCGGGCATTCCATTTCTCTGCAAGTAGAGAGACAAAGTGTGTTCTCGTAATAGGCTGTGCTGCTGGAAGTTCACTGGCCCAAGTCTGGCTTAGCAGTACGTCTCAGGTGGTTACTGCCTTCCTAAGGACTTTCCTTTTCCATAGTTCTTATAATGCTTTCATCTGAACACTTAAAAGTTTACTTTTAGGACACTTCATATACACTACCTCTTTTTTATGTTCTTTATTTAGCCTTTTAACTTCTGAAAACAAAGATCAGTCAAATTTAGCACTTCAAAATTAGTGGCGAAAAAAGGAAAAAGGTGGTGAGCACCGGTCATTCTGGAACCTTGGAAAACGGGTTTCAGATGTGTGGAGGAAGCATGGGGTCGGTGCACTCCACGGAGAGCAGGGCTTGCAGGCTCTGTCCCAGCCAAGCAGGTCTCAGGGACAGCACTAGCTTAGCGTGAGCAAAGCTCTGGGCTTTATTCCAATGCAGTAAAAACAAGCTTCATGGCTTGTTTCAAAATGTACATGTGTTGACTGTTCCGCCTCGATGTGTAGACTGAACATGAGTCCTCTCTAGTGTTCCCTCAATGTGCCCTCAGTGGATGCTGGTGGGTGAGGATGGTGGTCACACAAAGCAAACCAAAACACTCAGGTACAACTGGTGGCAGAAGTCACAGGTTGGGCTTGTGGCAAGAGCAAGGAGTCTTACCAAAGTTGAACTCTCGCACTTTGCGCTTGCCAGCATTGGCGGGCTCAGGAACTGGGGGTGGTGGTGGTTCACTGCTCTTTGGCCTCTTGGTGGGTGGAGAATAATCATCATCTTAAGGAAGAAAAACAGTGTTACTACAAAAGGCCTGTAGGCTTCAGGGGGCAGCGCAGCCCCCGGCCCCAACAGCTCTGTCTACTGCTCCCCAAGTGCTGTCCGCAGCTCCCTGCCTGCACCGTCTTATGACCAGGCACCAACTTGCCTTCATCTGCCAAACCACTGTGCTCCGCTGAAGTCTCAAGGAAACGTCTTAGTGGAGACAGCTGCCTAAACTAACACAGGTGTGTCAGAAAGGGGAGCGGAAAGAAAGTCCAGGCAGGAACATAGGAATAAACACGGGAATACACTATGGAAGCTTCTAGAGCACTTAGTAAGGGAGGCAGAGAGCTATACTGTAAACGCTTTGTGCCGCTTCTGGTTGACTGTATGTGTGTGTGTGGGGGGGTGTTTGTCTGTGCTAGGGTTTCATTCTAAGCACCGGGCTCGGGGCTGAAGCACACTGAGGCCTTGTGCTGCTGCTGGAGATAGTCTTAACCATGTAGCCCAGGCTGGCCCTGACCTTGGAGCCTCTTATTTTGGTCTCCCAAGTGCTAAGCTTGCAGGCATGTGCCACCAGGTCTACTTGGCAAATACTGTCAATAGAGGCTCACAGAGTGAAGGAGTAGGTGGCATTCCAACACAGTCCTGTGAGAACCCAGCAGATGTCTGTGCACAAAAGACAGACGATTCCAGCATCAGTGAAGGCCCATGTTCAGCTCACTGAACCCTGCTGCTGCCCCTCAACATGTCTAATTCCAAAAGTGAGGGCACCTAGCTCAAGAGCAGACAGTTATTTGCTAGTCCCTGAAAACACACAGGCACGCCCCAAGACTTCTGCAAGCAACTTTTCTAGGGACTTCATTTAGAATCAGACTATAGGGCTGGGAGGTGGTAAGTGAGGGAAATGTCTGAGGTAAAACATGTTTGAGAACCCGAGTTCAACTCTAGCATCTAAGTGGTGGACAGACAGGCCTGTACTTTCAAAACTGAGTAGGCGCTGACCTGGGACAAGACTCGTGAGAACATGAGTTCTTGGCTCAAGGGAGAGACCTTATGTGATGGAGTTATAGAACAAGATACTCAATGTCTGTCTTCTGGCCTCCACACATACATACATACAGGCACACACATGTGAACATGCACATAGGCATGTACACATATCACACGCACACACAAACATAAATAAAAACACATAGTGCGGGCAAGAGGGTAAGAGAGTCAAGGTTGTATACTTAGCACTGAGGATATACATCAGCTTTGAGGCCAGTCTGACAGGCATCAGATCTAACTCACTTATTCAAAAAAAATCAAAAAACAAATTTAAAAGGAGGGCACAGACCAAAAAAGGTTCAAGGGGTAAAGAGCCTGGCAACCTGGGTTCAATCCCTAGAGGCCACATGGTAGAAAGAGAGAATTGACTTCCCAAAACTGTCTTCTGACTTGCACAACTGTGGCATGCACACCTGCTCTCTCTCAAGTAGAAATTACTTAGAAAAAAAAAAGACAGGAGGCCAAGAGTGGGGCAGGAGTGGTTTAGGGGTGATCACATGATTGTGACCCTATTATATGCAGATTGAGGCCGGAGATTAGACTAAGGGTCTAACTCATTCCCTAAGGTACTGTGCTGCTTCTCAAAAGACTTTCAAACTGAAGCTGAGTAGGAGTGGCAAGGTAGATTTCCTCGTATCTATTTGGGTGTGTGGGGCAGGGGAGAGCAGGTACGCACTTTCATGGCAAGCGTGTAGAGATCAGTGGACAACTTGTGGAAGTCGGTTCTCTCCTTCCACCATGCAGGCTCTGGGAATAGAAGTCAGGTCGCCAGGTTTTCACCAGGTGCCTTTACCCACTGAGCCCTCTCGCCAGCCCAAGGTAGACTTTCTTTAGTGTCAAGATTCTCACTCCTTCAGTCAGTCAAACTCATCTAAGAGCATAAGAGATATAATGGTATATTTTGTAGGAAAGGTTATCTAACTGGCCACAGACATTAGAAAAGACAAACCTAGGGAGTATTTAACGGCTAACAAATTGTAAAATGTTTAAAAAAGAATTGGTATCACATTTTTCTCTCATGCAAGAAGGTTCCATTTACAAATACAATGGTATGTGGCCAGGGGCGTGGCTCAGGGGTAGAGCACTTGCCTAGAACTTTCCAATGAGGGACTGGGGGTGTGGCTCAGTGGTAGAGCACCTGCCTAGAACCCCCTCCCCAGTGAGGGGATGGGGGTGTGACTCAGCAGTGAGTTGAGTACCTGTCTAGATTCCCCCAGTGAGGTGCTGCGGGCATGGCTCAATGGGAGGACACCTACCACTCAGAAATGACACAGGCTCAGAAACAATGCTGTTCACTGTTGCTGCTTGGTAGGACACACCTAATAGGTAATGATAAATGACATTTAGCGCTATCATCTAACTCAGAGCAATCCTCCTGCCTCAGGATCCAAGCATTGTGATTATAGGAGTGTAATACCAAGTCTCACTGCAATACGTTCTGAAAGTCAAATTATTTTCAACAAAATTAAACTGTTATGCTTTGAATTATATTTTAGAATCTCGCTTTGTGTCGACTTGTTCAATTGCTGCCTGGAAATAGAATACAGGGCTTACACATGCTGGACACCTGCCTGCTACACAGCCAAGGAGGCTAACTGAAGATTTTCAAGTGAAAAACCCACGTCATACTGGAAGAGCTTCAAAAGTGAATGCGTGAATTGTTGTGCAGAGCCAGACACGTGTACTTTTCTCCACCTCCAGATCTACCCCTCAGTTCCCAGATCTCTGCTGTGTCGTGCTCTACAGCAGCTCTATGCAGCACAGGCCCCGCCTCCTCTACTGGCTGCTCTAGGCATGTGCCACATGGAAGACACACCTCCTCAGGGTAAGGGGCGCGACTTGTCCCTCCTCCTGCAAGCATTTATTGTGCAAGGCCTTGGCACCCACGGTAGCACAAGGCACACAAAGCGCAAGGCACTTGTTTGTGGAACAACTCCGTGAACATATGTCCTGTCTTGGGCTTTAATTGTAGTAACTAACCACTGGCCAATATCCTAAGCACAAATTTCACAAAACAGGTCACCAGAATTTAGACCCACTGCCCCACCCTGAGCTCTGCAGTGATACAAGGGCACTACAGTCACACTGCATGGATCCGTCATCTACCCTCAGCTCTGCAATGACATAACACAGGAGCTAAAGTCAAACTGTGCAAACTCTCTGAGTCCTCGATTGTCCAGGAGGAAGAGGGTGTTTCTCGGTAGCTGTTTTGCTGGGTAGCAATTGAGAGACATTTCCAATGTTACTAGCTACACAATCAGAGGCAAGATGAGAGGCAAGATGAACTACACAGGTGCAGAAATATGTATTCAACTTTCGAAAGGTTGAAAAACTTCAATATTTGAGTAAATATAAAAAATTCAAGACATTATATTCACGAAACACAAGATAAATTAGCAAACAAGTGGACTGACTTCAAGGGTGACACGAATAAGTAAGCCACAGGGTAAAAGTATGTGTCACTTATTTGGGAACAGTCTTGGAGACAACTGAGAAATCAGAATTTGTTTCTTACATACAAGTCCCTTTACTAGCTAAAAGCAACTTTCATGACAGCAAAGGTAAAAGCGCTATGGGGTCCTTTCTGTCTCCCTCAAATAAGACTGGCTGGCTTCACAGCTGCTGTGTAGGCAGACTGACTTGAACCGGCAGCAAGTCTACTGTCTCAGCTTCTCAACCTTGCCTCTCAGCCCACAAGTGCTGAAGGCATGAGCCACTCGCTTAGCATGATCTGAGATTTTCTGTGTAACTACCAGGTCCATTTTCACCTCACACGCAGTGTGGTAAGCTCCCCGGCTAACCCAGCCCGGGCGTGTGCCTGGACTGTGTCCTCTCGGCACCCTTTCTGCTCCTACAGATCCTGAACAAGAGCACGGCTCTGCCCGAGTCCTATCAACAGGAGCCAGCAGGTGACAATGGTCTGTCCCTGATGCGGGGATGCTGCAAGTGCAGGTCTCAAGGCCAGGCAGAGTGTCCCCTGAAGACAGCATGGTGTTCATTCACCTGGCTAAGTCCAGTTTCCAGGGTGAGAATCCCTGTGTTCTCCCTGCGTCCAAGACTCACTCCATACAGTAAGTCCTTCAGTGACTTCATGCACCACATAGAGAACCTCTCCCTCGTTATTTGCTTGTCTGAATAGTTTTCAGCATAGGGTGTCAACTGTGGAGCAGCCTGGGCTATACAGCAGGCCCATTTCAAAGGGGATCATTTTTCACTTTCTAAACGCCTGGGTGACAACCTCCACCTGCTCTAGGATCTGCTGCCCCATATGACCCAGTTACTTAATTTGCAGAAAGGTGGATTTTTATGATTCAATAGTTGCCTGCTTTTCTTACCTCTAGACAAAGGAGAACAGCAAGTATTATCACATTTATGAGTATTAACACACTTACGCACTCTTAGAATTTTTCTCTTCCGGAAGTTAAGTAAGGTCTCAAAAGCAATAAAATGGCAATGAGTCAAAGCCACACTACCCACAATCCAAAGTAGCTTTCAGCCTAATAAAAACTATGTTACTGAGGAAAGAAATGTGCAAATGAATGAACGGAAACTGACGCATGGGTTGTGAGGTGCTCTAATGGAGCGGAAGCTGTTGAGCCACTCAGCCTCAGATGAACAGACACAAACAGGAGGACAGACAGAGAAGACAGAGCACCAAAGCCCCAGACCAAGAAAGATTATGCTAACCACCTGCCGACTGTGCGTATCCAAGGAGCAAAGGGGCAGCCCATGAGGGGAATAAACATGTGTACTATGATCAGACAGCAGCTTGCTCATCTGTCCACATCTGGGTCACATCCCTAGCTGCTGTACCGAGTGCAGAGCCAAGCGGATACTGTTGTGGGAAAACACCTGCCAGGGGAGTTCAGGAGTGCTGGCTGATGCTGGTTTTAAAGGACAAAGAGCCAATCGGTGTTTGCTGAGGAGCAACAGGCCAGTGACTGTCATTAGGACCTGTTCCACCTGGGTTTCTTTCTGCCTTTGAGAAAAACCTTGACTTGAAGCAATTTAGCCAGAAAAGTTACTCTCACATATACTGTGACTACTGCTTCATGACAGTTGAAGAGCCATGAGGTGAGCGCTCGAGTGCTCCCTGTAGAAGTCACTTACAAGTTAGGTGTGGCACCGTGTGCCCATGGTCTTGGCTACTTGAGAACCCGAGGCATTAGGAGTTTAAGAGGCCAGCCTGAACAACACTGAGGCTAACTGGTGCCCCACGGAGAGGCAGGGACTTCTCGCATCACCACCAGGATTTGTGGGATCTGCTGTGTGGGTACAAGTCTGCCCGACACTTTTCAATTAGTCTGACTTTTCAATTAGTCTGATAGCAGAGCTGGGTCCACCTGGGCTTCCTGAGCTCTGGGGAATGTACGGCTCTGTCCTCAGTGTCCGTGCAGATGAATGAGATGTGTCCTCACATTGTGACTGACATGTGCTCGCAACCAGCAATGATGACTAACCTTCAATAGTCACCTCAACTTCAGGGTCCTCACTTGTTTCTGAAGGGACATGTTGAGTAGAATCTTGAAAACAATAAAACGCTAAAATGACATTTGACATTCAGTATTCAGCATCCCGCACGTTCCAACGCTTTCCTGATCTGCTCCAAGGGAGGCCTACGGTGAAACGTAACTGGCATTTTTAATTCATTTCATATATTAAAAACAGGGATGAAAGCAAAGCAGAAATAGAAAAATTCAGGGGAACTGTTAGGATAGCACCAGTCACTTGAATCAAAAGCCACATTCCTGGGGTGCACAAGACTCTGATCTGTTATCACTGAGGGCAGAGAGAGAGCATGCTGTTTAGGGGTATACCTCACTTCAACCTCCCAGGGTCCTAGGAGTGACGGAACAGTTAGAGGAAGCCACACCCACTTTCTCACAAAGGGTGCTTGTAAAGCAAGGCACACATGCACTAAGGTGTTAGTGCCAACAGCTCCTTGTTTCATTTGGAACGATGGTGAGAACTAACTTGTTAGTACAGGAAGAGAAACTGGAACCCAAGATAACCCAAATGTCGCCACTGAAGCACAACAGCTAGAGTCTGGAGACCCAGCATGTGGTGACACACTCATGACCATGAGGTGCCCTGCACTGCTGCCCAAGCCCGAAGGCCAGCCATGCGATCCTGGCCCAAGCCTCTGTGAGGAGCACCACCCACTCTAATCTCAGGTTCTGCCACAGAGGAACACCAGATGGCCTCCCCGCCATGTCTCCCAGGAGGATCACAGAGAGAGAATAAAACCATGTCTGCCATGGGCAGAGCAGTGCTTCCTTCTTGTTTGGTTGGTTTCCTTTCCTTTCTTGAGACAGTCTTACTGTGTAGCCCTTGGCTGGCTGGAACTGTATAGACCAGGTTGGCCTACAACTTAGGGGCAGGTCCTCCTGCCTCAGCCTCCCTAGAATCACAGGTGTGCACCCCAACACACCTGGCTAGAATATCGGTGTTTCTGACAGAAACGTCTCAACCAGAAACCTACTTCTGCAGTTGCTTGGAAAGATTAGCCCACATCCCAGGGAGGTTAAGATCCCTCCTGTGTTTAAAATAAAAAAAAGGTAAAACAACATTAAATTAACCACTTCTTAAAACGAAACTGCAAATAAAGGAATGCAAAGGTACAGACAAATTCTCATGGTCCATTCTGGAAAAAGCAGCGTAGGAGACAAACAGCTGCTCTAAATTTTACCAGGCACGTCCTCCAAGGAGGCCATAAAACCTCTTGGACAAACGCGCTCAGCAGGGCCTCACACACACTGGGCTGTGCACAGCCATCTGGGGGGACAGCTGTGGGTCCAGGAAGAGAAGGGTCTCCTCCATTAATGAGAGGCTCGGGAGTGGTGACAGCACAAATGGCTATTTCTGAGGTGCCACAAGCACTCCTTCCACATGCTTCAGTGTGTCTCCAGGGGCAGAGACCTCACATTGCGCATGTGGGGGGTCACTTACCGCAGGCCTGCTGCACTACAGCAGAGAGCCACCTCACCCCTCCATCTTAAGGGTTCTGGGGTGCTAGGATCTATGAACTGCCTCGAGCAGCCACATGGGAAACCCTGAGTCCCTGCTCCCCTAACCTTCTGCTGGTCCTTCCACTTCTGCTCCTTCGTTGCCCTCTGAAGAATGATGGCTTCCTAGAAAGAAAATGAACAACATACACTAAACTAATGAAACACAATGGAAGAAGAAAAAGCCAGGTGACCACACAGCCTAGTCATAAGCACACACACAAGGATTCTTCAATGTGTAGTTACTTCAAACAATGTTTACAGACTCAGAACTGTTTAGCCAGTGAGGCATTTTCGGTGGTCTTTTTTTTTTTTCCCGGTGGTCTTTTGTCAGTCACTGTCTCCACATGTTCCATGACTGCAGGAGGCTGGAGTCTCAGAAGCAGCTGCGGCTCAAGTACCACAGCTCCTGCAGTGACAGTTCGAATTAGAATGAAGTCTAGTTTTGCCTGTACTTCACAGGTTAAGACACCAGTTTGGGGCTTCAGTAGCACGGGGTGGTGGAAGTTAAAACACTCACCGCCACAATTCAATCAAACTTATACTCAAGGAAACTCTCAGTTGAGATGCAAGATATTCCTTTGGTCTCAAAAGCACTTAAATTAAAGGAAGATGTCCTGCTTGTTTCCCAACATAGCGCAGAGCCTGCATCAGGCCAAGAGTGCGAGGGAAGGTGTGTTTGCTACAGCCTCAGGGCCGGTCAGCAGAGCAAAAGCCAACAGCCAGAACCCACTGGTCCCAGATCCACACTCAGCCATCCAAGTGCATCCTCAGTCCCTGAGTGCCCAGGCTGGGGATAAGGAAAGATGGAAACACTGTGGTCAAGTACAAATGGAAGCTATGACCTGGTGTTCCCCAGGAGTGGCTTCGTAGGGAAGCCAAGAGCAGACAACCCTACAGAAGGCGACTCTCAGAAACTCAAAGAGCTTGCAGCTGCCACCCTCAGGCCAAGCCCAGGGCACAAGTTTCTGGGGGTCAGTGTTCTCTTCCACCACACTCTAACTTGGAGTTCTCTCTTCCTCTGTTATGAAATCTCACAAAACTCAAAACCCAGGCAAAGCAACCTGACAGCGCCATCTGCACACTCGCCCGCCCTCTGTCTGTACTTTTGCGCTGTGGAGCCGTGAGCCTTCCCACTGGAAAATCACAAGAAACAGACAAGAACCCAGGCAGGGAAAGGGCAGCCTATGGTGGCTGCTTGCACTCACCATGGTCCTGTGGCCCCTTTGCTCTAGTAACATTTAACATAGACGAGTGAATTCACACTAGCAAGTCAGTCTAAGACAAACCCATGCACTCAAAGCCAAACTAGACACAAGGGAAGACATCACTCACAAATTTCATGAAAGGTACAAAACAAGAAACCCCACTTCATGAATACAGGACTTCACTTATGGTGCTTTTCGGGCCTTTTCTGAGCTAGCTGTCAGCTAGCCACACACCTACTGCTGACTGACTGAAGGTAGAAATGTGTACTTTACCTCCAACATTCAAGTATGTCAGGCACCCACTGAGATTTAGTACTTCGTTCACAAAAGGGAAAATTGTTTTTGAGAAATTTTGCATATTTAAAAAGAAGCTGATACATTTTCCTTTTCTGTTGGCCTGGTGCTGCTGCAGTTGGATACCCAGCAGGCGTGTGTGGAAGGAGGTGAAGGTACCTGGCAAGGGCCTGGAGAGAGGGGGCTTCTCGTCAGTTCCGCCGCTTTCAGAAGGGCCTGCTTGGGAACAAAGAGACTTCAAAGGAGGAAACATTGAGAGCAAATGTGAGTGGTGGATGTGGAGGGATGAACACATGAAAAAAAAGTGATGCTGATGATGGTCTTGGTGGGTGAACGGGAAAAGATGTACTCAGGTAAACGTGTGCACAACAGTCAGGACATGCTGAGGGTGATGGGTAGGAGCAACGTGGGAACGGTGTGTCCACGTGGTGACGTGCTGTCACAGTGACTCTCAAGCTCACATCCTTGTTCAGTCTCCTGTCAGACATTAGGGCCCGAGGCTGGCCGCTCCCTTACAGCAGCTTGCCAACAGCTAAGTTCCCTATGGCTCACGACCACAGCACTGCTGCTAAAGTGACAGGCTCTTCCCACTTAGAGAAACAGGAAGGAGTTACTTAGAGGAGGAGGGAGACCAGGAGGAAGGCACAGAAGCCTGTGCTGGGAGCCACGGGCCACGTGGCTAGGTAGTGTCATAACAAAAACCAGGAAAGCCAGTAAAAAGGTATAGTGAGTTGTGTGTTTTCACAAAAAGACATTACAGATTTTGACAACACTTCTTTATTCTGATAAACAAGCTTCTTTGACTATTTATTGAAACAGGCTATCGCATGGCCCAGGCTGGCCTGGCACTCTCTGTAGCTGAGGATAACCCTTGGTCCTCCTGCCTCTGCCTTCTGAGAGCTGAGATCTCAGGCCTGCACTCCATCTTCTTCGCGCAGTGCTAGCAATGGGGCCCGGGACTTGTGCTCACTAGCAAGCGTGCTGCCCACTGAGCAGCATCCCCAGCACCAAAGCTCTCTTATAATTAATCCATTTAAAGAAACAGAATCCTGTCTCAATAGATCATTTCTTTCTTTTTTCCTTTTTTAAAGAACTAAGCATTTTTTAACTTTATTTATTTTATTGTGTGTTGTGTGTGTGTATCAGAGGGCACTGTGTGTCCCTGTGGAGTACCAAGGGTGACTTCAGGAATCATTCTAGATTGCTTCCACCTCCTTTTTGCTTCACTCTCAGATCTTCCAGGCTCCTCACACCAGAGCTGGAGGTGCAAGTCACCACCAATTCTGCCTGTCTTTGTCTCTGTCTGTTTTAATGTGGGAACTGGGATCCAAACTCAGGACCTTCTGTTTGAGAAATAGAGTCTTAATCCCTAAGCCATCTCTTCAGCACAACAGGTTTCTTAACATAAGACAAAGGCACACCCTTGTAAGTCTAGGACTCAGGACCATCAGCAAGGAGAAGCCCAAGATCAAGACCCGTCTGGACTGACTTTAGACAGAATCTGTCTCCAAAAAACAAAATCAAAGACAACCAACCTGGGCATAGAACAAGACAGACTCTACAACAAAGCAAAAGAACTTCAACAAGAACAGATTCTGGAAAATGTCCTAGACTCTGAAAGCCTCCAAGTATGTGAGGAACTTCACAAGATCCACTAAGCTACAGCACATACAAAAGACCTCACTGGGCTGCCAAATGGCTCATCAACACAAGCCCTGAATTCCTCCTCTGTTACAAAATGAAAATGGAAGAAGAGAAGGAGAGAGGCAGAGAGACAGGCTTGCAGGTCAGATAGCAACACCTACAATCCCACACTCCTAGAAACAAGTGGATCAACTAGTTTGGCACCCGCCCAGTCTCTTCTAAGAGACTCTTTCAAACAAAACAAAATGAAGTATTTTCTATACACTGATAAAAAAAAAAGTTAAGTAAATAAAACATTACTTCTTTAAAGAAAATGACAACTCCTGTGTGTGTGTGTGTGTGTGTGTGTGTGTGTGTGTGTGTGATGTGTGGAATGACTTTATTAGTTACGGTAGGCAGTATATGCGATGCTAATGCTAATGTTGACATCAGTGTCCAACACAGTTCATTTAGAAAATTAAGTATCCCTAAAAGCAAATCTTAGCCAGCAGTTTGCTCACCTCACGGGCAGCATAAGCAAGGCTCTGAGAGCGGCCACAAGCTCTAGCTATTCTGCAAATTCCTCAGGACAGTGCAACTCTAGCGCAAAGCCTCACCATCAATGGCAGAAAACTACAGAACTACAAAGTGCCATGGCCACCACTACCACAATCCAGTACACTGCTATCCACACACTTGCACAAGGAGAATCCTCTACATGCAAACCTATAGACAGATGCATTTGGGAGATATTCAACCATCGCCATGCACAAAGTGGCTATGAAATTTCACTATACAGCCCAGACTAACCTCCAAACATTAGCAATGCTCCTGCCTGAATCCCTTCCACCTCCCATCATTCCCCCCAAGTTTGAAATTATAGACATGTGCAACTATTCTAAGTTTAAAGTCACTAACATGAAAAGGGCAAGGCATACAAGTATTGACAAGGACAGGGAACAACTAGAATTCTCTGTCACATGTTGCTGATGGGATGCACTGCAGGAAAATCTATTATTTGCTCACTACTGTATTTTTAGGGATCTACTGGAGAATGAAGCACAGGAACAGGCACACGTGCTCAAGCACATACAGACGCACATGGGCACACATGCAGGGGCACACATGCAGGTACATACACACACACACACACACACACACACACACACACACACACACACACAAGAACTTCATTTGCAATGGCTGCAAAACATGTAGAATACATGTGTCGACTGACAAAGGATGCGGTGACTGTGGCAGGTGCAGCCAGTATGACAGTACAGAGGATGGACTACTGACACAGGTGGCAAGAGTGCCATAAGTGGGTGGGCACAGAGGACAGGAATCCATCCACACACCGCTACAAGGATGGGAAATAGCAGCAGCTGCCAGGGCAGGGGAGGCAATGCATTGCAAAGACAGACAAGGAGACATTCTATAGCCTCACATGCATGCTGAAGGGTTGGTGTCCTACCCGCATTAAACAAACTCAGCATGGAGTAAGGAATGGAGGCCGAGTATGTACAGTGCCCCACACTGGGGACTCTCCTTCCTAGCTGAAGCAGCCACCATGTCCCTGCCCCAGCACCCTGGCTGGCAAGGTGCCCCTTCGGCTGCCACAAGCATTTCCTGCTCTGCAGTGCCAAGGACACGCACCAACCATGGGCCACCACCATGGGCTTCACACAGGCTGCTCCCAGAGTTACCTTGAACGTTGTACTGATAGTAATCAGGGTCTTCCGACTCCTCCTTCACAGTCACAGCAGCCATTTCCAGGAAATGCCTGAAAATGTCAAGTGGCGGTCAGAAAGCTGAAGGCAGAGGGCTGGGGGCAGCGGCACTCCCTCAGTCAGCTCACATGCATGACGGCCTCGGGAAGGACTGAAGCTGCTAGGTGAGGACTGGGAACCACTGCAGGCTTAGCAAGATAATATTCTGGATCACTGCCTGCTACTTAAAAAAAAAACATTATCTACATAAGGGTGAGGGAGAGAAGGAAGGGAAGAGAGGTGGCTAGAGGATAGCTCTGTGAAGCCAGTTCCCTCCTTCCACTATGTGGCTCCAAGGTTAGACCACAGATCTCCAGGTTCACGTATATACACTGAGTTCTTAGGAGACAGAGGCAGGACTGGGAGCTTGAGGCCAGCTTGGGAGGCACAACAAGAACCCGTTTCAAACCAGTATCACAAAAAGAAGCTGCCAAGGGTCAGCAGGGTGGGTTAATGGGTAAAAGCACTTGCATATAATCCTGACAAGCCCAGTTCAATCCCTCACCTATAAGGAGGAAGCAGACACTAGACTTTCAAGGTGGTCCCCTTTCAAGGTGGTCCTTATCCTCTGACACCCTCCCCACACCACACACGCACGCATGCACGCACGCACCTACAAATACACAATAAGCAACAGACTTCTGAATACCACTTACTAGGCAAGGTCATGGGGGCGGTCTTCTAAAATAATGTAACACTACCTGGCAGCAAACAGCCTGGTGACCTGAATTAAGAAACCCCCATCCAGAAGTCTCCGAGGAGCAAGGAAGGAACTAATTTCCCAAGGTTATCCTCTAACCTCCACCTGTGCACCATGGCACGCATGTGTATCTCCCTCTTTCTCTTTCTCTCTCTCATAAATATTATTCCCTGAAAAAAAAAGTAACACTAACAGACACTACCACAGTTGGAACAATCTATTACGACTGCCCATCTCACATCAAGTAAAGCAATAATTAATCACTCATCAAAACATCACTTTCCTTTTAGAACCATTGTCAACGACTTGGAAAGCTCTGGCACATACCAGAATCTTCTGTAGGCTCGGTCTTCACTTTGATGGGGCCACAGCTGCAAGAAAGAGGGAAGTCAAGTCAGGTGACGCGATGGGAAAAGTCGGTCAAGGTCTATCTTTCGCAACAACCACCATGCCTGTGCCTTCTGCGATCCTGGCACTCAGAGGCCGAGGCAGGGTGAACCCAGCTTGGCATTAACTAATCTGGGCTGCCAAGTTGAGACCTTGTCTCCAAATCAGAAAGTGAGATGTCACAATATTTCAAGTGTTGAGCTACACGTAAGACTTTGGCACGCGTGGAGCAGGTAGTTCCACAGACCGGGAGGGGTGTCTCACCTTCCACCTGGAGACAGGATGGATCTCTCCGCATCCGTCACCATCACACGGCCACCTACAAGCACAATCACTGCAGTCAGGTCTAGAAGTACTTCAGCTGTACCTCCCAAGTCATCACCATCTTTCTCTTTACTGTCACCCTGGGCCTGGCGCTCTGGGCAGTCCTCCCTCAGGAGCTCAGCACATGTCTAGCATATGAAGCCAAGGTCTGCAGCCGCAGGAGGGCCAGTGCTGCTGCTAATCAGCAGGCACGGTTCTCCAGTTACAGCCACGGACAGACCCAAGCCAGGGAATGAGGAAGCTCATGCGGTGTCCATTTCCAAGAGAAACAGAACAGGCAGGTGTATTCGCACTTGCCCCACAGCGAAGGGAGCAAGAGCAAGACCATCTGGGCCACAACACCACTATGGACTGTCCAGGTGCCGCAGCAAGACACTAACTCAAAACCAAAACACGCGAACAAAAGAGAATCAGCAATACTACAAAAAACACAGGTAAAATCACAAAATAAGGAGCCAGGCAGAAAAATACATATCATTATATTTATGTAAATTATAGGAAACAAAAACATTAACAAATATACAGTGACAAGAAAAAGATGCGAGACAGCTTGAGCAAGTGTCTCATGAGAGACACTTGGGGATAGGAAGTATTTCTAATGTTGACTGTGGTGATGGCTTCCCAGCACACATGTGCTTAACACTGACTACACAGTGTGCTTTACAATTGGAAGGTTACTGTCAGTTATACCTTAAAGGGCCGTTAAAACTTTTTAAACTAGAAAATAAAATTCCATTAAAAACACAGGTTTTTGTTTGGACTGACTGCAGAGCCACTATAAACTAAGCAAGCACTCTACCACAGCCACGATCCAGCCCCTCCCTGGGGATTCCAGGCAGGTTCTCCACCACTGAGCTGTACGATGTCTTCCTTCTGCTTTTCTATTTGGGGACATGATCTCACTAAGTACCAGGCACTCTTAGGCCAGGATAGAACGATCCTTCCTCCTCAGCTTCCCAGTCCTGGGATGGCAGGCTTGAGCCACCACAGTGGCTCCTGTAGAACTATTCTTTAATTCAACCTCTAATTCCCACACTCAGGAAGCTGGGGCAGGAAGTCACAAATTAAAGGTCCATACCACACAGCAAAACCCTGTCCGAATGAAAACAAAACAAAGAAACAAAACTCAGATTCCCCAACTCTGGAAAAAAAGCTTAAATTTTTTTTTTTTTCAAAAGAAAGTTTTAACAGTTCAAAGTTCTTAAAAAAAAAAAAAACAACTTTTGTTTTAACAAATAAAAGACTTTAAGGGATGGGAAGATAGCTCATTTAATCCATGTTTGCCTTGTAAGCATGAGGACCCTCCCTTCTTCCCCACAGTGTCACACAGCTGCAATGGCCTAGAGTTTGCTGTGAGCCCAGTCTAAACTCCAGCTCTCCCTTCTCCTGCGGCCGCACGTTGGGTCAAGCTTCCGCACAGCAGCATGCCCTGCAAGAGCAGTCCCACCGCCTCCTCCTCCTGAAACACCAGAGCAAGGCAATATCTCATGTGGGCCATGTTGCAGTTTGCCTGCATGGTTGCTGATAAATCACCATCAAACGGCTTAAGGGAACAAGGGGTTTATTTTCTCTTACGATTACTGGTTACGGTTCTTAGTCCAGCTTGATGGGAGAGCACGCATCAACACCAGGGCTGAGGGAACTGGCCATATCAACTCTACATAATGGATGAGAGATGGACAATCCTTACTTGCCAGACCAACATGTCTGTCCAAGTGTACACAAGGATGCCGACTCTCTCAATCAGTTTCGGTATTTTATTCCAGGGTCTAGTCCCACCCACCATGGGTTGGACCTTCCCCATTAGTTAGACAGTCTCTTGCAGATTTGCTCTGGGCTTAACTCAACCATTAATTCTCTACAAATGTGCCTAGACCTCAAACCCTCAACTGTCAGGTTGACACCTGTTCCTAACTGTGACAGGCCACTAGTGCTAAAGGCTGACTCAACACAGCCATGGCGATAAGCAAGAACCAGAAGCTGTGGACACTGCTAGCAGAAGGAAGGGGAAGTTGTCTCCACTCACATCTGGAGAGACCAGAAATAGAAATTAACTGACTTGCAGCAATGTTGCCAAGACAACCCAGGGAGAATGGGCATTCTCTCCACTGATTTATTCCAGAACAAAGACTCAGATGCAAAAGGATGAATTCATGCCCACACCTTGTAAATTAGTCACCAACAGACTATAGTTCTGGTCTGGGGTGTAGCTCAGTGGTGGGGTGCTTGCCTAGCATGCTGATATCCTGAGTTTCACTCTGGGTACAAATGTAATAGCTAAAACTAGAAAACTCAAAGAAAACCTGAATGGGTTTTGTGGAGTTCACCAGCCAGTCAGCCAGCCTGGCCCACTTGGCAGCCTTTGCAGCTGTGGGTCAGACGAGGTGGTCTTTTTGTTTGTGCACTCAGGTATTATGGGTGATGGGAAAGCACTAGGGACTGAACTGCCTTTCAGCTGCAGACAACGGTTTCTCAGAGACAAACCCCTGGAGCATGAGGCACAAGAATAAGATGGACCTCACTGAGGTGCAAATCCATGAAGAACTGTCCACCACACCTGCCGTCATCTGTGTGCTAGATTTCCATTAAGAACTGGACATGGCGGTGCTCATCTCCATCCCAGGATGAGGAGAAGCCAGGAAGATGGAGCATTGAGGCCCCAGGGGCTCCGAATAACACAAAGAAAGTGCTGCTGTTTGCTAGTGCTTGAACCAGAGCCTCACGCACTGCAGACTGGCATTCCCTTCACAAGCTGTATCCCCAGGTCAGCACTGACCATTCAGTAAAATGGTGAGAAGGCTCAGTGGATAAACATTTTCTAAACGGGTCCAGCAACTGGAATTCTATCCCCAGAACCTACATAAAGGTGGAAAGACAGAACTGACTCCACACAGCTGTCCTCAGACCTCTGCACACATGGTGGCACACGTACCTAGCTACATGCCCTCCCACGCCTAGAATTCCTCACATGCCTACATGCCCTTGAGTACAGCAAGAAATACTTTTTAAGTAAAGGTGACAAGTAGCCCCAGATGAGGATGCAGGCTTTCTCATCACTTCTATTAGAATCCTGCCTGCAGGTGCCTCTTGGCCCTGGCTCATACCCTCATGTCAGGTAAATATCTCAGTGACTGCTTGGCTGGGGCCAACCAGCCCACTGAGGTGTCTATGCTGTCCTGGCACCCAGCAGCGTATCTTGTGCCCATCTACTCCTGGGCCCAATGCTTCCCTGATGTCAATGACTGGTAAACTGAGTCACACTCGGGATCTGAGAAAGGTGGGCAGCGCAGGTGCAAGCTAACAAAAGCTTGATTCATCACAGGGCAGCAGAAGGAGAGGCCAGGCAGTCCCCTGTGTGCACAGAGAGAACTATTCACAGGTTACCATAAATACCCCATGCAAAGAAACCCAAGAGAAAGCCACCAAACCTGGCAAGGACAGCGAGGCTCCGGCCTCCCACCAGGCAAGCAAGGGGACACTCACCAAGGTGCTTTTTCGGCTCCAGAAAAGGCCTGTGGCAAAACCAAACACAAGCATGTAAGTCCACAAAGTATCACAAGGCATCCACACTAGTGGCAGGCGTACCAAGTGAGAACCTCAGAACCCACGGTGCAGAGGGACAGCAGCAGGACGCGCCGCCTCACCTCTTAATGATGAAGGAAATGCCCGCCTTGTTCTCCAAGATCCATTTGAGGGTTGCGAGGTCATAATGCTCTGGGTGCTTGAAGGCCACTCCCTCGGGCAGCCCCTGCACCGCCACAGCAGACTGGTCACGCAGCATCTTCTCATAGGGGACAGGGACCACCGTGGATTTGCCTAGAGCTTTCCCTGAGGGAAAGGATGGACAAAGATGATGACATGGCCCGACTGCCTGGCTCGCCAGTGTGGGGGCCCTGCAACACCACCTGTTCTTGCGTTAGCTGATGTTCCAAACCAACACATATCAAGAGCAAAACACAAAGCACAACAGATGCTTCCCACCCATCACCACGACACACGTGACAATCCCAGTACCCAGAAGGCAGAGTTCCAGGCCTGCCTGGTTTATTCCACCTGCATGACAAAACACTTCTGTACGGGAACACAAAGGCAAAGAACTGAGAGCTGAGTCCCTGCCCCATTTCTGTCTTCAAAATTCTTCCTGAAAGGGTCTTGTACTCCTGTGAGCTACACTCTGGCTCACTTATGTTTTTAAAGCAGCTTCATGCCTGTGGCTGCAGGCCTGGGAGATTGACGAAGATGGAGCTCAAGTTTCAGGGCTTCTGTCTCAAAACCCATCCTTGTGTTTTTAACACAAGTTGGTCACACACAACTGCCATCGGGCATGGAGCCCAGAGACTCCAACTGTTCCCTGGAGGCACTGGGGAAGTTAAAGCTGAAATCCTTGCAGAAAGCTCCTCAGGAAAGCCGCAGGCCCAAACCAGGCCTTTCCTAGCAACAAACTCCTGCGTGCACTAGCTTTAGCCCCCACGGTGTCAATCCAGCAAAGAGACCCAAGTTCAAGGCTTGCCTGAACTTAGATTCTTTCTGGGAATAAAGAAGGATGGGGATGTAGCTCAGCAGTAGTGACTTCTAAATTATAAGCAGTCCTAAGTACAATCCTCAGTACCATAAAAAGCAACCTAACAGGCTGCTTCTGCCTCACAAGCAGAAAGTCCTGAGTTCAGATCCCAGGTCCCACATAAAAGCACCAGGTGGAAAGGGGAGCAGTTTATACTCCCAGCCCTGGTGGGCGGAGCCTGGGAAATCCTACAGTGAAGTAAGAAGCTGGTAGAAGTAATTCAGGATGATTCCCAAAGTCCCCCTTGATCCTCCACAGGGACATACGGTGCCCTCTGACTCTCTCTCTCTCTCTCTCTCTCCCTCTCTCTCTCTCTCTCTCTCACACACACACACACACACAGTAAATAAATTGAATACTTTAAAAAAATAGCAACCTGACAATAGTGAAGACTCTAGTTGGAGAAACAGGAGTGGAGATCCATACTGGATCCCCTGGCTCCATTTCTTTCCAGTTCTTTGAAACAAACAGACCCTAATTGTGTCTAAGCAGCCCCCACATGTGGATGAGACCATCAATCCAACAGGGTCCCTGACTGCTGTTGGGAAAAACCTTGCCTGGATCATAGTTCCTGCGATCTGGCTGGGCTACATTACCATAGCAGAAGCAGAAATAGTCCTCCACCGTCTTCCTGAGTGTCTCAATCTCCACGGCATCCACACTCATGCGGTTGCTCTGGGACGCAGACTTTGTCTTGTGCGTCTCTGAGGCCTTCTCTTCTTCCTCCACGCCTGTGAAATCACCAGAGCAGTCAATCCTCAAATCTGACACATTATTAGAAGCATTTAGAATACATTTTCTATGTTTTTTTCCTCCTTCCTTCCCTTCCACTATTCCCTTCTCTCTACCCCTTCCTTCTTCCTCTTTTTCTCTCAGCCATCCTCCTGCCTCAGGTTCCTTGGTGTTCAGATGACAAGCACGGACCACTGTGCCCTGCTGCTACATTCTAACATTATAATGTGCTATAAAGTCTCAAAGGAAGGGTGGCTGGGAGGGCTCAGCAGGTGAAGGCATTGGCCCACAAACATGACAACCCGAGCTCAATCCCCACAGCCCACATGTAGGACAGCCAAGTTCTACAGCTGCGACATGGACCGTGACATGCGCACATCTATGCGAGCTCTCTCACTAATAAAAGTATTTTTAAAAAACACAGCTGATAGCCAGAGAGCAAACAAACACAATGGTAGAGTTCAGATGCCTTTTTCTGACCTCGAGATGGAACCCAGAATCCAATGCACGATATACAAGCGTTCTACCACTGAACTCCAGCCTAGATTTGTCTTTTCGTTTTTTTGGTTATGCATTTGTATGTGTGTGTCTGTGTGTGTTTATGTATGTGCCTGTGTGTATCAGAGGGCACTGTATATCCCTGTGGAGGACCAAGAGTATCTTCGTGAATCACCCTGTATTGCTTCTACCTCCTTTTTCCTTCACTCTGGGATTTCCCAAGCCTTAAGTGCAGATGGCTGCTGTTTCCACCTGGCGATTTTACATGGAACCTGGTATCTGAACTCAGGACCTTCTGCTTGTGAGACAGTCACAACCCCTGACCATCTCTCCAGCCCCAGACTCATCTTTTAAGAGAATTAAAATGTGTGCTCACTTTGGTAGCACATGCACTAAATTTGGACCATACAGCGAAGTGAATCTAACACCTGAACAGGTCAGACAGACCCACTCAAACATGTAGCAGGACTCCCTTTGCTCTGCGAAGGAGGATTGCAGACCCCATTAAGGACTTGAATGAGAGCTGCTGCAGGTACAGTTGATCAGACTATTCAATGCTGCATCATGTTCAAACACCTAAACAAGGTTACAAAGTTCTCAGCATGTGCAAAGGAAAGCCAACTGACACTAGATGTTTTGGAACCTCAAGAGCCCTGAGCTGTGGGCTGTGGCTCAGCCCCCGTGCACCTGACTTCAACCTCAGTGGTAGGACACATGCTAGAGCAAGGCCCAAAGGAAGGAGAGAGGAAGGAGAGAAAAAGGAAAGTACAGAGTACCTGCTGGGTCAGGTACAAGGTGCACCAGCCCCGTTGGAGAGCCTCTGTGTGTGTGTGCCCTGAGCACATCACTTAGAGATATATCTTTCACGGCTTCCACAAACACCCTACCAGGTTATCCCTCTTTTTTTGGTATAAATCTCATTCTGAGAAAGTATGACATACCTTATCTATAAATATTTTAGACTGGAAATTGGTGAAATACAAAAAGTAAAAATCCGTTGCTTACAGTATTTTACGAAGTCTTTCTGAAAGTCTTTTCTTGTATTGACAAAAGCACGTCCTCTTTCAGTGCCTACCACGAACACATCAGTCTCGTACACTGCAATGCAGGCCACTTCAGCCTTAGACTTGGCCAGTTCTTTGCACTGCAACAGGAACACCCAATGTTAATGTTGTGTTGCTGACAGCTCTTTATAAACAAACACTTAACATTTGAAGTTTGTGTCTTTAAATACCGTACACACAAGAATCTCCAACTCAATCGACCACTCTAAAAACAGGCAGGCTTTGTACCTGGTTTTACCTACCCACCTATCATATACCTATCTACCATCTACCTAGCCAGCTGTCAATCAACTCATCTACCATCTATCTGTCTTGTCTGTCTATCTATCTTTGTATGTGTGGTATATGCACACACACAGACCAGAGGAGAAAGTCAGGTGTCCTGCCCTGTTACTCTCTGCCTTATTCCCTGAAACTGGGTCTTACTGAATCTGAGGCTGGGCTGGTGGCTAGGAAGCCTCCATGATCCTCCCCTAGTATTGGAGTTATGGGTGTACATATGATCACTGCCTGGCTTTTTATGTGGGTTCTGGGGATTTGAATGCAGGCGGTCATGCTTGCACAGCAAGCCCTCTTACCCAGCCTTGTACCTGGCTCTAAACAGGAGGGGTGGGGAACAAAAGCAGAAACCTCTTGTCATAGGCTTCAGGTCAGATCTGCAGGCCTGTGGGACAACACTACTTGACACCACGAGGTCTGAGGGAAGGAGTGGGTGGCGGCTCAGCTGCCTGGGAGCTTAGAACTGGAGTGCCTCCTGGGAGAGGGCTGAGCTCTGGGCAGAGTGACGCTCAGTCTAACAGTAGCTAGAATTAGTGCTGCCATCCTGAGAGGACCTCTGAGGTCTACTCGCAACGCTCACTACGTCATTCCATCATGAAGCACGGGGACACAGTCAGCTTTGTTCTCCTGGTGTGTGGAGACAGGGTCTTACTTGTGGCCCATGCTGGGCCTCCATTGCCTGCCTCCATTTCCACAGTTCTGGGGTTATATTCAGCTTCTGTTGGTTTCGCTAAAGGCACTCCAATGAGAGTAAGGAGCCTTTAAACACCTGAGAGTTGGGGTGCATGGGGGTACAGCTCAGAGAAGAGCACTCTCCAGATTCGGTTCAACTCTCGGCACAACAAAACAGAGCATTCTGAAATATGGTGATAAAAGGAGCCTTGAGAAGCTGAATTCTTGGGCTGGGCTGTGGCTCAGTTAGCAGAGTTCCGTTCCTATCACTGCATAAACCAGACATATGGGTCCACCACTTGAGATGTGGAGACAAAAGGGTTAGAAGTTCAAGACAATCCCAGGCCAGCCTGGGCCACATAGGGAAATAAAGGAAAATGGAAAACTAGCAGGGCCTGCCAGGTCACTCCTGGCAGCCTAGCGCTCTAGAGAAGTTGAGGCAGGAGGAGGCCAACATTAAGGTCTGCCTGGATGACACAGGGAGCCTGAAAGTAGCAAGATGTGGGGTGCAGCTCAGTGGTAGTGTACCCATTTCACAAGGATGAAGCTTGGCGCTCCATTCCCATCACCTAAGAACAAATTTAGTAACGAATTAAATTAACATTTCATACAAACGCCCACTTTCTCCAAAGCCTAGCCCTGCAGGCAGGCCCGGGCAGGTCCACCACGTCTCACCATGGACTCCAGGGCTGACATGAGGAAGGTCACCACCATCCTGCTCTCCGAGGACTCCTCGTCTTCAACAGGCAGTGAGGACATTGCGACTTGGGCCATGGTTCCTGCAGGAGAGAGGTGATTAGGAAGTGAGAACCCTGCCCGAAGCATCCCTTCGACCTCCTGCCTTGTGTCACCCTCAGATGCTCCGTGCACGTCACACCCAGCTAACCTGGTATGCCTCCAGGACACAGTGCCATGTCCTGTGGAGAGAAGCCACACTCAGGCCCCCAGCCCACAGGACAGAACCACGCTCGTGCATCAGCAAAATAAGTGGGGGCTGGAGAGGCGAGAGAGGAATCTCCTTTGATAGAGAACCCCTTGCCCATATCAAGGGTAGACTTGACGACTAAATACAGCATAACTCTTTTGAGATATTTTCTGGACTCAGCCACATGAAAACAGAAAATACAAAAAACACGTAAAATATGATCTGCTGGCCAACAAGTGGAGTCATTATATCCCTGGTGAAACATCACCTGACTGTTGGGAAAATGGCTCCTAAAAAATTCAAAAAGAATTCATGTAATCCAGTCGTTTTTCTGGGCTTACATTCAAAAGGATACAAACCACTCTCTGCACTCCCACAGTTTCTCACCACCACTAAAGGTTTATCCGATATATGAAAAAACGAAGTGAGATGTCCATGTATGGAATAATATTCAGCTGAAGATGGAAGCTAGTAAAGCGCTCGTCTAGCAAGCATGAAGCCCCAGGTTCTGTCCCCAGCACCACAGAAAACTAGGTGTCATTGGTAGTGCACACTGGTAACCCCAGGCAGAGGCAGAAGAATCAGTTCAAGGTGGTCTTTAGCTACATAGCAAGCTCCAGGCCAGTCTGGGACACGAGACTGTCTTTTTCAGTTTCATTTTGTGTGTGCGTGTGCGTGCGTGCGCGCGGGTGTGCAGGTGTCAGAGGGCACTGTGTGCTCCTGTGGAGGCCCAAGGGTGACTTCAGGAATCACCTGAATTGGGCTACCTCCTCTTTGCTTTGCTCTGGAATTTCCAAGGTTCTGCTTTCCAGGACCAGAAGTCCAGGCTACCACTATTTCCATCTGGATTTTTTAAGTGGGACCGAGGTCAGAACTCAAGATCTTCTGCTTGCAAGGTAGAGGCTTAACCCCTGAACAATCTCTCCAGCCCCCGAGACCCTGTTTTTTTAAAAAACAAAAGGGGATTGTTGAGAGCTCAGTGGTAAAGAGCCTGTTTCACAAACCTGGTAACCTGAATTCAATCCCCAGAAGTCCATATAGTGGAAGTTGAGAACTGACTTCTGAAAGTTATCCTGTAAACACATCCCCCTCATAAATAGATTGAATATTTTTTTAAAGAGATCCTCTACTGATGTAGAGTGGGGGAACATGACACTTCAGATTTAGATGTAAAATCTACAACAATTTTTTTAAAAAGGCTTTTATAAATAGCACGCAAATGACATGCCTACTAAAATTATGTTTCCATTTAAGTTAGCTCTATTTTAAGGAATAGATAATAACATGAACTTAATAAGGATGATAGAAACATTAAAACATTTTAAAACCTGTTTCAACCCACTGTGGACAGCCAATGTTCCTTCACCACAGGACAGGAGGGTAGTCTTTGGCCCGCAACCCCTCTGCTCTGCCAGTGCTGGTATGTGGGCCTCTCTGAATTCATTATTAAAGACTAGGGTCCAGTCCTGCCAGCAATGTGGCCTGGTGTACCTCAGGCAGGGGCTGTGTTACATGCAAGGAACGAGAACAGTAAGGGTCTGTGCAGTCCTATGAAAAACTATGAAGCCGACACTTGCTCCTTGGGCCTCTTGTCCTTTCTAACATGTAACACAGCAGGGATGTGGGTCCCCACCCACTCCTACTTTCATTCTGCATTTTGTCTTGGGGGCTGGGACTCATCATTGGAGACGTTCTATGCACATTATTAAACTGCTATCTTGTGGTGGTTCTGTTGTTCACATAAACTCAGTCTTTCCAGATCCTGGATGCTTTTTTAAATATAATTTTTTTTTATTTTGCATGCCTGTGGGGGGGCACTCTGTGTCCCTGTGAAGGATCAAGAGTGACTTTGGGAATCATCCTGTATTGCTTCTACCTCCTTTTTGCTTCACTCTGGGATTTCCCTGACGAGCTGGAAATACAGGCCACTGGTTGTTCTTATGTGGGACCTGGAATCTGAACTCAGGACCTTGTGCTTGTGAGGCAGAGTCTTAACCCCTGAGCCATTCCTCCAGCCCTGTTTTTTAACTCTGGTAATTATTATAGTGCTGTGACTCCTTAAGGATCTAACTGTAGCTTGTAATGTGACGCTATATTTTTGTTTTAAGCAACTGTATTAATCAATTTGTGATGTTCTCCGTTCTCCTGCTCCAGACATTCCTTCAGTCTGAAGTTAATATAAATTGCCTTCCAGTGACAAATTGGGATTTTTGTTAAAAATTCTAAGAGGTGTTCTCAGGATTATAAACTGGATGGATAATTATATCCTTTCACACACCGAAGTCACTTTACGATCTTATACTGTTGGCATCACATCACCCACCGATGCTGCCCTGGGGTCATCGCCAGTCTCTTCGAGGTTCTGTAACCCCTTGCTGACCTTTGGCCTTTTCCAAGATGGTTTGCCTTTGGTTCTCTACACTTTCATGTCTGGTCATGCCTGTCACTCACTAGTGTCCTGCCACTGAGGGACGCTTGCCTGTGCGCGCCTGGATGCTGCAGATGGGGCCAGGCTCGCCTGTCCCTGGACACACTGCCTCGCTGTACTTCATTCCTGTTTCACCTCTAAGCATCTGTCCGCAACCATTTGCCCTCTGACTTACCTTCTACTGCACTAACTCCTTCGTTTGTGTGAAAGCCATTCATCAGACCTTTACTTGCTTACACTGTTCACTTCTAGAATTCCTGCATTTTACATTGTTCTTCCCTAGAGGGAAATTAGATGTTTCTGGTGATTCGAAACCTCTCAAGTTATGGCAGGTCTACGTCCGCAGTCTGGCAGCTCTTGCTCATCCCCAATACAACATTCTCGTATCCTACGTCTTTATTTTTATGTGCTATTCGCCTTAAATTAAAATACCTGTGTGTAGGCTGGAGAGACGGCTCAAGGATTAAGACTCTGACTTGCAAACAGAAGGACCCGAGTTTGGAATCCAGATCCCATGTAAAACTGCTAGATGGAAATGGCGGCAGCCTACACTTCTGACTCTGGAAGACAAAGCCTAGAAAATCCCAGAGCAAAGCAAAAAGGAGGTAGGAACAATCCATGATGATGCCCCAAATCACCCTAGTCCTCCACAGGGACACACAGTGTCCCCTGACACATACAATATTTTAAACAACTTATGTGTTATTCAGGTCTAGGATAAAAGCAGCTCCTTGTGGTGTTGGAGAGAGGAACATCCTGGAACCACCTTGAGATCCATATAAACCACAATGCAGCCACTTGTTTCCATTACCCCTTGGGCTGTTTCCTGCATCGTGCTTGCTGCCTCAGGCTCACCTTACGGAGGGAGGACTGCATACAGGATTTGATTTCTGAACCCCTCCCTCTATAGCTTTCAAAGCAGAGACTAAACCCAGGGCTTACCTGCTAGGTGCATGCCACCACAGAACTATACTCTCAGTCCTTCCTGCCAATATCTCTGCAACAGCCATTTTCTTGGTGTTTTTATAAGATTTTACCCATAGCTAGTGGTACCACATTCTGTATGTCTCTTGTGTGTATATTCTTACTTCCCAGACAGGGCAACACGAATGCCTGAGCTGCTCTTGGCCTGAGGTTACAGATTCCCAGCTCACGTCAACATGAGGAGAAAGGCACTTTCTTGCTTCATCTACCTAGCAATGTCTCAAGCTGCTCAGACTCCTGTGCAGCTAGACTCAAGAGCAGAAGCCACGTATTGTGCCCCTCTTTTCTCCCCTACAGGGATCCCCTTTGATAGATTAGAGAATGGAAATCCTATAATGAGCCTCTCTCCTCCCTGCAGGACATCCCCTTTGCTAGACTCAAGAACAGAAACAATGTAATGAGCCTGTCTCTCCTCTTGGCAGCCCTGCAGGGTGTCTCTCTTGAGCAGGGGCATCTTCCTGCTTGCTCCCTACAATGACTTAGGAAGCCCCAGCAGACAGGAGAAAGGGGTGGGAAGCTGGCTGATGTGAGGTATCCAGCAGGACTGCTGTCCTGACGATCCTGGTTTCTTCCTATTCCACACTTACGAAGCTTCACTTTGAATTGGCCACAAGGAAACTGCCTGGCAGAAAAGTGCACTGTGCAGATGTGCACAGTAGGACAGTGCACTGTGTACACAGCTGCACTCAGCCAAAACTGGAGGGAAGGCTAGCTTAGTTCTCTGTTCAGCTTCTCTTGCTCTGTTGGAAATGTAGTTCACACTCACAGGAAGGCCTGAGTGATGTTACTTCCACACTCCCAACCTGCTGCGGATCTGTGCAGCCAGCCCATCAGTACAAAGGGCCTGGCTTGGCGGTCCTCAGGATCCCCATGGTTCCAGCCCTGCTCTGATCCTCTTGGTCAAGGTCCCCACAGGTCCAGCGCCTTCCCCATCTGCACAAAGTGCTTATCACACATCATGGCTGTAACCTTGGCCTTCTAAGATGCATCATGAGACTGGTACAAATTTTCTTCATGATTTCATGGAAGGATCGTCCTTCCCATAGGTCTTAAATAATTTCCATATAGAGTTTTCACCCTTTCCTGATTAAACCCAGAACTTTCATCCTCTTGCTTAATAGAAGCAATGGTTTCTCTTGGCACATCCTGGTGGACGGTCTGGGAACTAGAGCTTCAGGGCCATTACCAAAAGTAGATGGGAGCTGCTGGAGCCCAAATGTGGTGCTGGATAGTCAATCAGCAGTAGAGGGCTGCAGATACAAGGTCTCCATCCAGAGGCACCTGGACTCAGACTGCAGGTCAGTTAGCCATGGCTAACTCCTGAGAACTGAAACGGCAGCAGCACAGTAAAGAGGGGGTCAGTAGACCTGGGCCTCTTCATCTGCTCTCTCACTTCCTCTACTGCCTCCATCTTTAATTCCTCTGGCTGGGGGTCTGACTGTGTAAGTGGAGAGAGGAAGCTGAGCACCAGCATTATCCCTGCTTCCTATGGAAGTCGCAGCTGCCTCACGCTCCTGCTACTGTGCTTCCCCATCACAATGACTGTATCTGAACCTGCTGCACAGTAACCTCTTCTCCCTTCAGCTGCTTCTGTTAGGGTGTTTCATCATAGGACAGGAGAAAAACTCACACAATGAGTTCAGTCTACACACCCTCTTGCTTCGCATAAGCAGTGGCTGCTGTGAACAGGCTGTAAACTGCAGTGTTTACTGTATACACTTTTCTGGTCTGACAGAAGCAAAGTTATTAACCTGCAGAAAACAAAAACTTTCATTATTTTCTTACCATCATTTCCCAGAATGTTAAGTACAAAATCTGTACACCTTTGGACTGGACTAGAATGTATAATTTAAAGCATTATGTTGATCTTGCCTATAAAGAAAAAAATGCTGAGTTGCTGACATGAGTTTCATTAAAAGAAAAAATTCGGTGAGTTTTGATTTGGGATTAGAAAAAGATTTCCCACAATCTCTGAAATGGCCGTGAACATAATCCTAACATTGTGTCCCAAACGTTTACGTAAAGTGACATCCTGAGCTTTACTGACTAAAAAATCAAAACATCAATCTAGTCTGAAAAGCACTGAGAATGCTCTGCACCCTGCAGTGTCAAACGTTCAGCCAAGATTTAACTCCATGTGCAAATTTATGGTTACCATATCATGAGTATGAACATTTGCTTTCATCTTTAATAAAAGGCAAAATTGTATATATACCAAAGAATAAATTTATGGCCAGCCAGATGGCTCAGTAAACAAAGGCACCTGCTCACAAACCTGGTAACCTAAGTTCAACCTCCAGAAGCCCACATAGTGGAAGGAGAAAACTGATTTCTGAAAGTTGTCCTCTGACCTCCACCCTCACACCATGGCATACATGTGTCTGTCTCTCTCATAAATATTATTTTAAGAATAATCAATTTGTGACTATACGTAAATCTTTGATTTGTATGCCTAACTATACTTGAGTTTTTAATAAAATTTAAAGTCAGAAAAAGTAGAGAACAGCAAGAGAAGGTTAAACACTCAGTTGTGGGGCTAGGTCTGTAGTTCAGGGGTAGAGATCCTGGCTATCATGTTGAGAACCAGGATCAGGCACCAGGGAAAGGGTGTAGGGTGGGGAACTGCAAAAGAGGTTGCAAGAAGGGGTGTTCCTAGTGGAAACAGTACAAGTCTTCCTCACCAAGGAGCAAACGGGTGCTTCTACACTATGCTGGTAAGATATTTGCTCAGATCCAGGTAATTTTTTTTAGAAGCAGGAGAAAGAGGAAAAGGAAGAGGAGAAAGAAGAGAAAGGGGAAAAGGGGGAAGAGGGAGGGAAGAAAGGAGGGGGAGCGGTCGAGATGGCTCAATGTGTAAGTCTGGAGACCTGAATTAAGTCCCAGGAATCCACATGGTATAAAGAAAGAACAGATTCTACTTGGAGAAAAGATCTGAATCAGCCAGCCTAAAAACCCAAACTCTACACAAATGAGATGTGGAGAAGTTAGGACTGAGGGCGCTGAGGGGCAGAGCACAAGCGCAGCTGCAACAGACAAACTCAGGGAGGAAGCAGGCAGAGAAAGAAAAGAAGGAACAAGGGATCGAATGAAGGGAAGAACAGGGCCCTTCAGGAGGCTGGGGTAGTAGGACAGCAAGATCAAGGTGCCTGAGTACCTTGTGAGGATCCTGAGTCACTGCTAGGAACAAAGGTAGTCACCCCAGGAAGCAGAGTGGAAGCCTGTGTCAATGCTTGAACGTAGCTAACCAACAGTGGAGCGCTTGCTCAGCGCGCTGCGGGTTCCATACCAGCCTCACACAGAGAAGGGACAGAGGGAAGCAGAGTGGATGGAGCCTGGGGTTCTCGGCTCTTCTCTCTGCACAGCACACACTCCCATTCTCTAGTGAAATCACCTTCCAGACAGCATAACCTAAGACAGGAAGAGACAGGAGGACATTCCCAAGGCCAGGCATTTGTTTTAATTCAGTTCTAATAACTGGTTTTCTTGAAACTGGTTTGCTCTGAAAACTTAAATCTAGACAGAATTCTATGAACATTTTGTTGCATACAGTCATGGTCAGTGGTAGATCACCTGTCTAGAATTCCCCAGTGAGGAGCTGGGAGCACGGGTCTAAGAGAGCACCTGCCTAATGTGCATAAGACCCTGGGTTCAACCCCCAGAACCAACCACAAACACAGTTTGCATCTCAAAGATACTTGGTTTGAATGAACACATCTTAAAAAGACTGTGTATGGGGGGGACATTTGGTGGGAGAGCACATCCCTACCACACCAGCCCTACGTTGGACCCTTTGCATCATACACCTGCTTATGTTTTGTATACACGCGTAAGTGTGCATACAGAATCCTACACAGCTGTGGGTAGAATAATGTAGTCCAGCCTGGCCTGAAGTCTCCACCCTGTACTCTCCTCCAGCACTACACGCGCGGTCCTCCCATCTGCTTGATAAGGTTACAAGCAAAGTAATCTTTCCACCCTCCATGAGCTATGGTCACATCAAATGTCTCTCACTTTCACTAGGCCACAGTGTAATAAGCAGCTGGATCAGAAAGAGGCAAGAACACCGAGGTGAGGGCTGCAGGAATAAAGAAAGAAAACCATGTGGGTGAGTGCCAGCACAGACAGGAGGAAAACCATGAGGGGTGGAGAGACGAGGACCATCAAGATAAGCTCCAGTCGGCATGAGAGTCCCCCTTAATCTTTACGGTGCAAGTGCCAAGCTCTGGCCTATCATCCTATCCTTACACTCTGCAGAAATGTGGGTTGTGTCCAACAGGAGAGGACAGGGTAATAAATGCCTCAGGGGAGAGGCCTGGAATTCATCATCCAGCCTTGCAAAAGAAAAAAAAAAAAAAATGGAGAAAGTCTGTGTCCCTAATAAACTAGCAAGCAGATAATGCAGAAAACAGTCAGCATCTCCTGTGCAGTCAGCACTTAAATCTACAGTCCTTTTTTAAAATGGAAAATAATTCTATAAGCATGATATTTAGAAAATTCTTAATTCCAGAGCCGTAAGACAACTTGGCAAGGCAAACGTGGTAACCTGAGTTGGATCCCACATGGTACACATGTATGCTTTCTTCCTCCTTTTTCCCACCTTCTTCTCGTATTCTTTCTCACTCTCTCTCTCATAAATAAACAAAAAAAAATGTATTTTTAAAAAAATTCTTCACTCCCAACCAGTTGCAAGCACTCTATCTAGCCCAGGCAGTTCCAGTGAGTTGTGCTTTGGACCAGTCAGTCATGTAGCGTCTGCCTGCAAATGGAGTACCCAGTAGGCTAGGCAGTAGGATCACCACAGCTTCTACAAGAGCCCCGGCCACACACTGATTTATAGGCAACAAGGTTAAAATGAAACTTTGTGTCAGGAAGCCAAATAAGAGTATCTGTAATATACCTAATGCATATCTGTAATTTCAGCGCTTGGAAAGCAGAGGCAAGAGGATTAAGACAAGATGGAAACCAGCCTGGACTACTTAGTCAGACCCTAACTAAAAAGGAAAAAGAGCCAGATGTGGTGGTACTATGCATACTGAGACAGGAGAATAAAAAATCCAAGGTCATCTTCAGCTATGAAAGACATAAGAGCCCAGACCCTCCCTGCCTCCCTTCTTTCCCTCTCTTCTACATGAGACCCTGCCTTCTCAAACTCATTATCTTCTCTCTCTCTCACAGACATATAGGATGAATTTCCCACTGTATCATGGTGAGTGATTCCCCTAGAGGGGCAGCCATGAACACTGTAGGGGAACCACGGGAGATGCAGCCCAAGGCCCACCCATTCCTGAAGAACCACGTCTCTGGAGAGACAACAGCAGCTAAGATGGAACCAGCCAGTAGTCCTCCAGGGAAGCACAGGTCCAGAATCAGTGGCTCAGGGAACGGCCAGGGCCGGTGAGAGACACTGGAGAAAGAGGGGGGAAGCAGCTCTATGCTTGTCCTCACAGAGCTCACCACTTAGTGACCAGCCGGACACCAAAGGCAGAAGAACCAGGAAACAAGTCTCCATCCAATGGCACCCAGATTGGTCAGAAGGCCGAGGCAGGAGGATTGCCAAGTTCAAGGCCAAGGTGGGGAGCATAATGAAACTGTCCCAAAACATTAAAAAAAAAAAAGTAAGGTTCATCACTCAGTGGCAAAGCACCTGCCTAGGATCCCCCAGTGAGAGGCTGGGAGTGTGGCTCAGGGGTAAGCATCTGCTTAGAATTCCCAGTGAGGGGCTAAGGTGTGGCTCAGTGGTAGAGATCCCCCAGTGAGGAGTTGGAGCCCTGGCTCAGTGGTACACCACTTGCCTAGCATGCACAAAATCCTAGGGCCCACCTCCAACACCCCAATTAATAAAACAAACCACAAACTCTGGTAGTTTCTTCACCAGTACAGACTTTCAAAGGTGTTGACTTTTGTTTTTTTTAAAGGAACAAGGTTTCGTCTGACTTACAATTTTGGCTACAGTTCATACTTATGCTATCATCGGGAACTGAGGGAGCTGGTCACACCATCCATATCGACAGGAATTGTGAAGACAAGCCTCCTCACTTGTTAGTCTGTGAGTTTATGAAACTACTAAGCCAATTCTCTCCATCATAATCTACCTGATCCATTAGAAAATCTCCCACAAGCTTGTTCAGGACTTGCCTCATTTACGAATTCTTCAGAGGTGTCCAAAGCCTCAGCCTTCAATTAATTGTCATTATACTTGTCTCTGACCAGCACAGTGTCCTTGATTCAGTATGTGTATACTGATTAAAAAGCAGAGAGGCCTTCCAGTTTAAGTGGCCAGATAAAGGTCACCCTGGATGCACAGAGCTTTAGGACAAAGCTGGGTTTGATCCCAGGAGCCCACACTAGGAGAGCACTGATTTCCTGAAGTTGACCCTTGACCTCTTCATGGCATACCTGCATTTCCTCCCTCTCAAATAAACATACTCTAAAATGGACCTATATAGGGATTAAGACCGCCCCTGGGCAAGGATGAGGAGCAATTTCAAAAAGTGTTCCACACTTAGAAGGACAAGTCAAAGCTCAACAATATAAAAGGCCTTACAGAAGTGACTAGCTTGAAATTTGTAAGCAAGAAAGATTTCCACTGGATGATGAAAAAATGTCACTCTGTCCTCCAGGGAGTATGGCAAGACCACAGGAAGCAGGTGACAAAAGAGCTCAAGGCAACAGATTCCACATGCAGACACACCAAGTAGGAAATATCAGCCATCGTCATTTACCCTGGGGACAAGACTCAGCCTCTGCAGTGCTTGGCATCTGCGCGGAGACATCCAGGCCAGTCAGTGCACGGGTGCAGCCCCGGGATGGCAACTGCCGCAGAGTCCTCCACCACGACCCACCACGACCGCGCAGGGGCTGCCATCCGAGGCCCGATTTGGGAGCCTACAGTTCCGGCTCACACCTGCCATCCCAGCCCTTAGGCGGTGAAGGCAGGAGGTTCAGAGCTCGGGCCACCACCGCGGTTACTCTGCGAGTTCCAGGCTAGCCTGGGCTCTGAAAGACCGGCTCAAAAAAAAAAAGGCAAAAAAAAGAAAAGTTGTGGGCGGGAATGTAGCTTGGTGGTAGAGCACTTGCCTTGCACGCATGAGGCTGAGTTCAATCCCCAACGCTACAAGAAAAATTGTTTTAACGCAAAAGTTTCAATGAGAGAAAGTAGACTGGCTTTTTGAAAGGACATAATTTTTTATTTCTTTTCTTATTCCCTTCGTCTGGGTACTAGGAAACCAGATGGTTTATTTTCAAGGTCTCAAGGTTTAAGGTCTCACTTCCGGTCATTGTGTTTATTTCCAGTCCCCCTTTTTCCCCTCCCGCTCCCCCCCACAAAAAAAAACCAGGCCGGGCCCGGAGGGACAGGCTCGCTGCCCGCCCAGGACAAAGCCCACTACGGGATCCACCTGGGAACGGGGCGGCGCGCGGCGGTCAGGGCGGGCGCCGACGGAAGCCGGGGAACCCCACCCCCTGCCCGGCCCTGCCGCAGTTACCAGGCAGCGAGACCCCGCCCACCTGGTGCCCGCCGGCCAATCGCGCACCCTCTGCCGGCCCAGCGCTCGGGAGCCCCAGATACAGGCGAGCGGGGAGCCGCGCGACCCCAACGGGCCCCGGCGCAGGAGAAAACAGGCCGGGGCTCTGGGGCGCGCGCCCGCCGAGTCTAGTTGCCCAATCGGAGGGCGAGCGGAGGCGGCTGGCACGCTCGCTCCTCAGTGAGCCGCGCGCGCGAGACCAGCCCCCCCACCCGCACCCCAGCACCCCCGTGCGTGCACATGCGCGCGCGCACACGAGCCCCTCCCCCACGCACCTCGGGCGCGCGCGTGCAACTGTTCCCCCCCCCTCAAAAAAAAAAAAAAACCCACACTCTCACATAGTGACCGCCCTACCCCCGCTGCCCAGGCCGGCGAGGACCCCCTCGGTCGAGCGGCCACGAGCAGGGTCAGCGCCCCGAAGTCCTCCCGCTCCGTCGCCACGCGCGGAAAGCACCATCAACTCCCCGTCACACGCGCCGACACCCCCTGGAGCGGGCGGCCAACGACCCCGAGGGCCGAGGCGCAGCAGGGGGCAGTGGCGGCGCGCCGAGGCCTCGGGGACTCACCCGGAGCGCAAGCGGCGGGGCGGGGAGGCGGACGCGACGCGGGGCGCAAGGCCGCGGGCCTGTCTGGGCCGAGGCGAGCGGGGGGCCGGCGAGCGCCGCGGAGGTGTGGACAGGCCGAGGGGACCCGAGCGTCTTCGGCCGCGCTCCTGTCACCGCCGCATGGCCGCCCCGACGGGGGCCTCGCTCCTCGCGTGGATTGCCTCGCGTGGGTGGGGGACAGTGGACGAGGCCTTGTGGGGGGGAGGCCGCGGCAGGCGTGCAGGCAAGCAAGGGGGGGCTGCCGGGTGCCCCCTTTTCTCTGCTCTCCGAGCTTCTCTCTCACCCTCCTCCTCCTCCTCCCCTTTTTTTTTTTTTTTTTTTGTTCCTCGAAGGCGCCGCTGCGCGTGCGCACTCACAGCACCGCCCACCGGGAGTTGTAGTCCCCTGTGGGCCCTCGCCAATGCGATGGGTAGAAAAGGCGGACTACAACTCCCAAAGAGTCTTGCGCGATGGACCCAGTTTTTTTTCCTCCCCCGCCCCCCGCCCCCGGGACGGAGCGAGCTCGGAGGCAGCCCGGCCCTCTCCGGCGAGGACTGTCAATGGAGGCGCGCGGGCGGTGGGAGCGAGAACATGGCTGCACCTGGGGCCCGCCGGCCTCCCGGGTGGGGGAGGGGAGCGGGGGGAAGCGAAGGAAGGGCGATCTAGAACGCGGCGGCCTCTCGGTGGTCCCCGCCGCGTTCCCACCGCGCGTCACCGCCCTCGCGCTCCTGCTGTTGCACCCGACCTTGCTTGCAGAACTGCAAGGCCGGAGATATTGCAAAAGGTCGGGGGGAGCCCCGGGGTGACCCTGTGTCTCCCTGCGCTCTGCACTGGGGGAAGTCCCTTCTCCACCCTGCACCCACACTCCGGGACACAAAGGACTAATGTTAGCAAGGCTTGTCTCCCAAAGCTACCACAAATGGACTTGCCATAACTTGGGACCAGGCGACAGGATGGGAAAGACTCACGTCGCTTTGCACGCTTCTCAACATTTTAAAAAGAGTTGAAAATCCCGTTTTGTTCGGATAACCTCAAAAAGACTTAACTCAAAACCCTTCCCCCGCCTTTTGGGGGGGTATTTATGCTTCTCAACTTTCATCAGCTCAGTGGATTTCGAGACCGTAAAGACTTTCGTGTTCATCTAAGTGAAACACAAAACTTGAAAAGCCCGTGTTTGTAGAATGTAAACGTTCCTGCAAAACTTTAGATCGAGCGACTTTTATAATTTTCTTTTTCTTTTTTTCTGTTCCCCCCTCCCCCCCACTGCCGCGCGATCACTGAAGATTCGGGCACCCTCCCCCACCCGCTGCTGCTTCTCGGTAGGTGGCGGCCCCAAGTCTTTTTCCAGCCTCTGAGCCCCTTTGTCGCTCTCTGGAAAACTTTCCGTGCTAGCCAAGTCTTTTGATGTAGTTCCAAAACCCCTGCCTTTGAATTCGGGTTCAAGGTTTGGCGTGTCCTCGTTTACTTTTTTGCATGAAACCGCCGCACCCACAAAGCCTCTCGTCTAGATTCTCCATGTTGGATTTTTTTTTTTTTTTTTGCCATCTGTGGAGGATTTAAAGATCCCAGAGAAGACATCTGATTACACAAATGCGGCCTACATTTTTACGACACTGCCTTCCCCCCAACACACACACACAATCGTTTATATTGCTCGGGTTCTTGCCTAATCCAATTGACTGCAAAGCCATTCATTAAGTCATTAAAAGAGCAACTTTCACTCATAGCTTGCTGATATTCACCATATTGTATCTAATCCCATATATTCCTAAAACAGCTCCTTTGATCCCTATCAGCAGGATCTGCATTTGAAAGTATAGATTCTAGATGCCTGAAACTGAACAATACCAAACATCATACACCCTGTGTTTTTTCCTATAGGTACTTAAGACCAAATTCTGGTGGAGGGGACAAGAGGAGAGGAGGTTCCCTTAGGTCTGCAGTCTCAGTTCTAAAGTGTGAGGTCAGTCTGGTCTAAGTGGTGGATCAGAGCTACTTTGAACATTGTCTTACTAACCAAACAACTACAAAAACTTGACAAACATAGTCTAAGTTCTATGTAGTAGAGGATGACATAGAAATTCTAAACTTTCTGGTCTCACCAGTCCTCAGGCCTCTTGGGTACAGTGCCCAGAGCCTTGTGCTGATGGCTGGCACTTCAGGAGGTGAATTCCATCTACAGCCCCAAAGTTCCATTTTAAATTAGACACATCAGAGGAATGACTCCCTGGTAAGGGCATTACTGGGAAATCTTGCTGGAGAAGCTGATCTCAAGACTGGGATGCTGGGAGGAAGAGAATCCACTTCTGAAAGTTGCCCTCTGGTCTCCACCCATGTTCCTGGAAGTGTTCTCTATCCACTTCTCTCAAATAAAACCGTATATTTTTTAAAATCCTCTTAGTAACTATAGATTTGAGCAACCTCAGCATAGATTTTTTCTTTTACTTTTTGTAGTATCAGGGATTGAATACAATATTTCCTTATGCAACACAGCCTGCCACTGAACTATACCCTCAGTCCTATTCTTTTCTAATTTGTTTTTTGAGACAGGGACACACTAAGCTATCCAGTCTGGTCTCCATTCAGTTTGATTTCTCACTCCTCCTGCTTCTGCCTCCTGAACATTAGAATTATTGCAGGCATGTGACCTTTCTTAACACAAACACACAAAGTTCACTTAAAGACTTTTCAAAGCAGTCTGGCATTTCCACATTACCAGCATCAGCTGGACATCGTGGCACATGCCTTTGATCCAAGCACTCAGGAAGAGAAGCAGAGAATAAGGAGTTCAAGGTCATTCTTAGCTGCATAGAAAGTTCCACCTGAGCTGTGAGATCCTGTCATCATCATCATCATAACAATGACAATAATAAAGCTAGGGAGAGAGGTCAGTGGGTAAATTGCTTACTTGCTCCCACAAACCTGGTGATCTGAGTTTGATCCCTAGAAGCCCATGTGGTAGAAGAAGAGAACTGACTTCTGAAAATTGTCCTCTGACTTCCACCTGTGTGCTGTGTGGCATGCATACATGCTTGTGTTCTGTGCTGTGGCATGCATACATGCATGTGCTCTCTCACAGTCTCTCAATAAAATTAGGAAAGAAAATTAACTGCTTAGAACAATGATGCCAAAAGTCAGGCATGGAGGTGCACATCTGTAAATCCCATTGAAGAAACTGAGGCAGGAGGATTATAGCAAGCTCCATTGGTACTCTGACGATCTTCCTTCTTAGCTAAAAGGTCAAGAAGGCTGTGATGCGGTGTCTTTGCTCTTGATGTGGCTCCCTGGGGCCGTTATCTAGGAAAAGAAGAGTTGTTGGAATGCAAAGCCTTGTCTGCAAGGAGAGATCTGATAAGACTTTCCAGCATGACCAGAGGGCAGATGTCACATACAGACCTAAAGGCCCTGGCCAAAGCATGAGTCATATCCAGGGCAGCTCAGAGCACAAGACAATTGGGGATTTCCTCAAGCTACTCCAGTAAGCAAGGTTCCTGTTATTTTTAGTTTCATTTATTTTTTCATTCGTTTGTTTGTTTGTTTGTTTGCCTGTGTGTCTGTGTATACCTGTGGAGGCCCAAGAGTGACTTTGGGAATCATTCTGGATTGCTCTATCTTCTTTTGGTTTTGATCTGGGATTTCCCAGGCTCTGCCTTCCAGAGCAAGAAGTGCAGGCACCACCATTTCCACCCAGTGTTTTTATGTGACATCTGGGATCTGAACTCAGGTTCTTCTGCTCTCCAGGCAAAGACTTAACTCCTGAGCCATCTCTTTAGCCCTCCAATCTTTTTTAAAATATATATTCATCTATTTAGTGGGGGCAGGCCATGCACACATCATATCACACTGTTTTTCAGAATCAGTTCTCTCAGTCTGCCATATGGGCTTCTGGGGATTGAATTTTGGTCCTCTGGCTTGGTAGCAAGTGCCTTTACCCTCTGGTCACCTTTTGGGCCTACTTGTTTTAAATAACTACATTTAATTTTTTTTTTCTTTATTTGAGGGAGAAAGAGAAGTGCACATAGTCATGTCATGACACACAGGTGGAGGTCAGAGGACAACTTTTCAGAAGTCAGTTCTCTCCTTCTACCATGATGTGAGTTTCTGAAGACAGAAGTTAGTTTACCCACAGGCACCTTATCCTCTGGGCTATCTCACTAGCATCCCCTCCACCAACACACACACACACAAACACACACACACACACACACACACACACACACATACACACACACATACTTGCTTGCTTTTGAGACAAAGTCTCATGAAGTCCAAGCTGATCTTAAAATCATATGTAGTGGAATATGAACTTGATGTCCTGATTCTCTTGCTTCCACTTCAGGGATAACAGAAGAGAGCAACTAGGCTCAGTGGATCAGCAACGTTTAAAAATGTGGAAAGTGAACCTGGAGAAGGGCCAGTAGGTGAGGAGTCTATGTACAAACCTGGAGATCCCAGTTGAGTCACATGGTGGAAGGAGAAAACTGATTTCTGAGTGTTGTCTTCTGACCTCCACCCATGGGGCAAGACACAGAATGTGTGTATATGTATATACCTGTGTACCCTCTCTCTCTCTCTCTCTCTCTCTCTCTCTCTCTCTCTGTGTGTGTGTGTGTGTGTGTGTGTGTGTGTGATCTGTCTCTCTCTCTCTCTCTCCAGTCTCAAGTAAATAACTGTTTAAAAGTATGGAGGGCCTCCGATAAGGGCGGCGGGGGGGGGGTCTTCTCTGACCCTTGCAACTAACATATTCTTGACCTATGTCAAGAAACTTCCATTTTAAGAAAGAGAAAGAAAGAGGGAGGGAGGGATCCCCAGATCCTATAGGAAAATTCATGCAGGGTGTGGCAGCCCACCTGTCTCTTCAGCCCTAGAGGGTGAAACCTGGGAATCCCCAGAGCCAACTGGCTAGTCAGATTACCTCTAATGATGATCTCTGGGTTTAATTAGAGACTCAGGCTCAGAACAGCAAGGTAGAAGAGGGATGGAGGATGATTCCTGATATCACCCTTGGGCCTCCACAGATATATGCACTCAGGACCACTTATATACGTACACATGGACACTTACCCACATGCAAACATACACACATACAGCATACACACAAACACATGAAAGAAAAACATCACTAATCTCATTCTTCAGAATAAATGCTGGGGTTACGGAGGGCAGCACCACACCCAGCGCGGTTGTGTTTTAGATCACTGTTTTACCAGCCAACCTTGTGGTGTGCGTATGGGAGGCTCACACATACTACGCATACACACACCTGTATTGCTGAGCCAACCTTTGTTCCCTTGTCTTTGTATTTTTTTGGTTGGCTTGGTGTTTTGAGACAGGGTCTCCTGAATCCTAAAGTGGCATCAAACTCAAAATCGCCATGTAGCAAGGAATGATCTTGAATTTCTGATCCTCCTGTCTCTGCTTTCTGAAGGCTGGGACTACCTTGGATGTGGGATGCCACACCTCTTTATACAAAGTGAAATCTTTAGAATTTTTTATGTTATCTTTTGAGAATGTTAGGGGTGAGACCATGGCCTTATACGTTGCTAAGTTGGAGCATTTCAATTGAGTCATAGCCCCAGCCCTTTTTCTACTTCTCTGTTAGTGTCTTCCAAAGGGTCAGCCTAGGCTATATAGTGACACCTAGTCAAACAAAAGAAAACTAGTGTTGTAGTTCAGGTTGACCTTGAACTCAAGATCCTTCTGCCTCAGGTTCCTGGATACTGGAATTATAAGGCACTGCCCATCCTGGTGTGCAGGTGGCCATGCAGCTGTTTGAACAGGAGCATCACATGTGGTAGGCCATTGTTCCAGCTCCAAGCCTCAGCCCCAGTCTCATCTCAGTCTTTTCCCACCTGTGCCTGTAGTAGAATCCAGAAAGATACGTGTATATGTGTGTGTCAGTGCGTACATGTGTACTAATATGTGCATGTGAGTTAGTGTGTGTGCATGAGTCTGTGTTAGTGCATGTGTATTAGTGTGTGCATATGTGTTTGTGTGTGCATGTGAATTCGTATGTGTCCATGTATCTATGTTAGTGTATGTGTGTACATATATGTCTGCGGATATATATAGTGGATATATGTGTGTATGTGCATGCTTGTGTGCATGTGTCTGTGTGTATGCATATGTATATGTGTGTATGTATGTATGCATGTGTATATACCTTGTTTATATGCGTGTGTGCGTATGTTCATGTGTGCGCATGTGTGGTGAGGTGCACATGTGTACGTGTGTGTCTGCATATGCATGTGTATATACTTTGTGTATATATGTGTGCGTGCATGTATATGTGTGCTCATGTGCGTGTGTATCTCTGTGTGTCTCTCATGTGCATGATTGTGTGTCTATGTCTGTGTGTATGTTTGCATGTGCATAGGTGTTTGTGTATGTGAGTGCGTGTGTGCATCTGCGCATGTCCATGTGAGGACCGAGATCGAACTTGAATATAATGCTTCCAGTTTCATCATCTTGGTTTTTGAGACAGGGTCTCAATGAACTTGAACCTCAGCTGGCCAGCAAGCCCCAGGCATCCTCTTCTTCCCACCTCTCTCGAACTGACTTTTTCTAGAAACTACTCTGAGGACTTTGTGCTTGCATGGCAAGAGCTTTACCAACTGAGTTTATATCCCTGGCACTCCAGAGGGGTCTTGGTATACTAGGCAAACACTCTGCCAGTGAGCTGCACCTCTGACCCCAAACGTTGCCTTACTGCCAAGGCGGATGCTAATGTAAAAGACATCACAGGAGCCGGATAGTCTATTTAGAGCACGTCTACATTATTAATTATTATGAATAAGTTATAACTCAGGTTTGATTTTCCTTCTCCCATTGGGAGAACTTTGAGAACTAGACGTATTGCAGAAGGTTATTTCCAAATAGCAACGTGGCATGCACCTTTAATCCCACCAAGGGAGGACTAAGGCAGAAGGATTGTCACAAGTTCAAGGACACCCTGAGATGTAGAGTGAAATCTTCTGTCTCCGCGGCACAGCAGGTAAAGGTCTTGTCATCCATTTATACGCCATCACCAGAACTTCTGCAACAGTGGAAGGAAAGAACTCCGTAATGTAACACTCTGACATGCATTTTGTGGCATATACCCCTATGCACATATGAATGTTTTAAAATATTTCTTTGTTAGAGACAGAGCAGGCACATGCATGCCCTGGCCATGGTATGTATAAGATCAGAGGACAATTTCTGGAAGTATGTTTTCTCCTTCCACCATATGGTCTCTGGGGATGGAAGTTAGGTGGCCATGCTGGAGCTCAGGAGTCCTTACCAGCCTACTGAGTCATCTTGTCAGTCCCAATAACTACATCGAAATTAAAAAATTAAAGCCTGGCAAAATAGCTCAGTAGGTAAGGTGGGTGCTCAAAAACCTGGTGACCTGAGTTCAATCCCCACAAGCCCACATGGTGAAAGGAGACACTCTGAAAGTTGTCCACTGACCTCTGCCCATGCACTATAGCATGTATGTGCATATCTTTCTTTCTCAAAAAATTTTTTTTAATTAAAATTTAAGGAAGGTGGGGAGATGGCTCAGTAGTTAAAGGCTTTGCCTCAAAAAGGGATCTGAGTTCAGATCCTCAGATCTCAGAGAAAAGTGGCATTTGGGTGTGGCGGCCTACCTGTAATTCCAGCCCTGGAAGGCAGAACCAGGGGAAATGACATGTTCTAGGTTTAATTAGAGACCCAAGCTCAAAACAATAAGATGGAAGGCAATTGAGGAAGATCCCTTCACAAAGCAGGGCTGGTGATGTAGGTCAGTTGGTAGAGTGCTCGTCCAGCACTCAGCAAGCCCTGGACTCTGTCCATCCCCAGCACCACGGAAGCCAGGCCTTGGTGGTATTTGCCAGTAATCCCAGCACTGCAGAAGTAGAGGCGCAGGAAGGCTAGAAATTCAAGGTCATTTTTGACTACACTGTGAGTTCAAGTCTAAAGTAGGCTTCAGGGAGACCCTGTCTCAAAACAGAAACTAAAAACGAAAATAACATACCTAAAGTCCCAGCACTCAGGAAGTTGAAGCCAGAGGATTGCTAGAGCCCAAGAATTTCAAACAAGCCAGCCAAAACTCCGGAGACGTTTCATCCAAGGAGATGGTCGTGTGGTGACAAAGTACAGCATGGGTGACTCAAGGAAGGTTAGGATGTTGTAAGTCTGTAGCTATAATTATCTGGAACAATCTCTAGGCCCTTATCTTGGGATAATTTACTTAACTTTCCCATCTGACCTCAGATTTTCCTAACAGATAAAGTCCTGGATACAGCACTGAGTTTGACTGGCCTCCGGGCTCTATTGACCCTAAGGCTAAGACTGCCAGAAGGTATCATCGGAAGTCTCCAGTCAGCTGCTGGGATTCCCAGGTCTCTGCTGCACATCTGCCGAAGCTCCCATGCATATGTTTGACAAACACCTCGATGTAAGACTTTTAGCCAAAGACATGGGATGTTTGCTGATAATCTCACCACTGAAGAGGAGGAGGCAGGAGGATAGGGGTTCAAAGCTACCCTAGATTATGTGACCCCAACAGTTGGCCTCCAGGTAACCAACAATTTGCTAACTAGTCCCTAACCCCACCCCCCTCAATGAAGGGAACACACACCTAGTAATGTAAACCAGTCTAAACAATAGTGGAAGGGGAAAAACTGACTGTAGACAGAATCGGATGTCTCAATACTAACCATAACATCTGATAGTAAAACACCATTTAAACACCTCTCAATATATCTTTAGATAAGAAAAAATCTCAACACCCAAACAGAACACAGTGTAATCAATGGAAGAGCTGTGAAATTGACAACAACACTCAATCAGCGCACAAAATATCAAGAACCCCAAAAAACGCTCATTCCAAACCAGGTCAACCAAATCTCCTCCCATCCTAAGACTCAGGGAATTTTGTGAAAGAGGGGGTGGTAAGATTGTAAGAGCCTGAAAGTGAGAAGATTCACTGCCATCCAGGTTACTACGGGGCTACTGTATCCAGGATCTCACTGCAACGGGGCTACTGTATCCAGAATCTCACTGCAACCAGACTGTGTGACTGTCGCAGTTCGCCTGCATGGTTACTGATAAATAACCATGAAATGGCTTAAGGGAGCAAAGGGTTTATTTTCTTACAATAGTCCGGTTACAGTCTGCAGTCCAGCTTGACGGGAGAACATGCACCAGCACCAGGGCCAAGGGAACTGGCCACACCATCACCACATAACAGCTGAGAGATGGACGATCCTTATTTGCCAGACCAGCATGTCTGGCCAAGTGTATATAAGGATGCCAACGCTCTCAACCAATTCTCTGTATTTTATTCCAGGGCCTAATCCCACCCACCTGGGCCTTCCCCATCAGCCAGACAACCTCCTATAGGTTTGTTCTAGGCTTAACTCAACCATTAATTCTCTACAAATGTGCCCAGAGCTCAAACCCTCAACTGTCAAGTGGACACCTAACTATGTGCCTGACTATGACAGAGACCTACCCTCACCAGACCCGCACAAAGGCTGACTTATCAACATTCCCCCGGACCAGTGAGGAGCTCAGGAGAAACAACTACACACAGTGGGAGCTTTAGGGGCAAGGGCTAGACTGGTGAAGGGAACATCATCTGTGGGTCTACCCAAGGAGGGCTGCTGAGCCCCAACTAGAGCAGACAACCCAAAGAGAACCCTGCACTCACACAAGCAGACAGGCAGAGGGGGAGAGGGAGAGGGATGGATTAGCGAAGGGAAGGGAAGGAGAGAGAGCAAAGGGGGGGAGGAAAGAAGAGGGAAGGGACAAACATTATGTTTGTATAAAAGGTGAATTCGTAATAAAAGATAAGATATATTAATAAAAAAAAAACCCCAACCAAAAACAGTGACCATTTTTCTTCTCTCTCTCTCTTTCGTATGTGTGTGTGTGTGTGTGTGTGTGTGTGTGTGTGTGTGTGTGTGTGTGTACAAGAGGACACTTGAGTGTGTGTGCCTATGAAGGTCCAAGGATGACATCAGGAATCATTCTGGATTGTTTTATCTCCTTATTGCTTTGTTCTGGGGTGTCCCAGGATCTGCCTTCCAGGGATGGAATTACAGGCTGCTGATAATTCTCCCTGATATTTTTCCATAGGATCTGGAATCTGAATTCAGGTCCTTTTGCTTGTGAGGCACTTCCTTCCTTCCTTCCTTCCTTCCTTCTTCCCTCCCTTCCCTTCCTTCTTCCCTCCCTTCCCTTCCTTCCTCCCTCCCTTCCCTTTCTTCCTCTCTTCCCTTCCTTCCTTCCTCTCTCCCTTCCTTCCTCTCTCCCTTCCTTCCTCCCTCCCTCCCTCCCTCCCTCCCTTCCTTCCTTCCTCCCTCTCTTCCTTCCTTCCTCTCTCCCTTCCTTCCTTCCTCTCTCCCTTCCTTCCTTCTTCTCTCCCTTCCTTCCTTCCTCCCTCCCTCCCTCCCTTCCTTCCTTCCTTCGTCTCTCCCTTCCTTCCTTCCTCTCTCCCTTCCTTCCTTCTTCTCTCCCTTCCTTCCTTCCTCCCTCCCTCCCTCCCTTCCTTCCTTCCTTCCTCCCTCCCTCCCTCCCTTCCTCCTTCCTTCCTTCCCTCCCTCCTTCCTTCCCTCCCTCCTTCTTCCCTTCCTTCCCTCCCTCCTTCCTTCCTTCCTTCCCTCCCTCCTTCTTCCCTTCCTTCCCTCCCTCTTTCTTCCCTTCCTTCCTTTCTTTTTGCTGTTGTTGCTGTTGTTGGTATTTTGAGGACACAGAGAGAGAGAGAGAGAGACAGACAGACAGAATGTGCACGTCATGGTACTTACGTGAAGGTCATATAACTTTTAGAAGTTGGTTCTCTGTACCCTGTGGGCTCTGGGAATTGAACTCAGATCGTCAGGTTTACACATAGGTGCCTCAACCACTGAGCCACTGAACAGTTTTTGGAAATGCTCTCTTGGGAGGTGACCCTCTTGGCCAATTTTTAAATTGAAATGTCAGAGTTTTGTACAGACGTATAGCTCCTCATTTAATTGATTTATTTGAGGGGGAAGGGAGAAGGTAAAGGCATGCATGGCATGGTGTATGGGTAAAAGGGAGAAGTTCTGAAAATTGTCCTCTCACCTATACTTGTGGGACATGGTGTGCGTGAGTGTGACCTCTTCCTCTCTCTGTTCTGTGGGTTACGCCTGCAGTCCCTCACTGGGGGATTCTAGGTAGGCACTCTCTAACACTAAACTCTACCTCTGGCTCCAGTTTCCCAGTTTTCCCAAAGCTAATCAAGGGCGGGCCTGGTGGCACCCGAAATACTTGGGTGCCCGAGGCAGGAGCTCGCAGCCAGCCTCATTCACACAGCGTTCCTATCTCAAACAAAACAAAAACTATAAACAACAATGAAACGAACAAACCACCATTCCTGCCTCCCCCCACCAAAAAAAAAAGAGAGCCAAATATTGGTGACACATGCCCATAATCCAGGCAGCGGGATGGAAGGTTCAAGACCAGCCCCGACTATATGGTGAGACTGTCTCAAACAAAATAAATAAGCAAACATAAAAATAGATACCACAAAGCAGGTTGGTCTGGCTTCCCTGGGTGGGTGGCAGAGTGCGGCCTGGAAAGGAGAGCTGGAATGACAGGCATCCTAGTGGGTGTGTCTGGCACAAACCCCTCTGCTGGCATAGAAGGGCCACTGTTATCCAGCCTCAGAGACCTCTCCAGGCTCACCCGCATCTGCCCCAGAGCCAAGGCAGAAAAAAAACAAAATAATTTTACCAAAAATTATTGCGCTAGCCTGTGCAAAATGTCTGCTGTTACCTCTGTGAGCTGCACACCGTGACGCTCTGGATGTCCACACAGGCCCCTCGGAGGTATTCTTTTCAGTCTTTCCTCCTTTTTCATGTGTCTGTGCATTGTGCCGCAAGCGTGCATGTGTGTATGTGTGCTTAGATATGTGTGCCTGTGGAGGCCCCAGGTTAATATCGGGAATCCTCCTCGATGGCTCTTCCGCCTTATTACTGTGATCCTGGGTGTGTTGACTTCATATTCCAGCTACTGTAATAAATACTGAACCCAAACCACTGAGGGAGACAAAGAATTTGTTCATGCTACAACGTCATGTTCAGTCCATGATGACGGTGGCAGAGCTCAAGCTAGCACTGGGCCGAGGGACCTGGCCACACCACGTGCACCGGAGAGCAGAGAGAGGGCCCCTTTTCTAGCTTACCAGTCTTCCAAAGTCAACCAGCTCCCTCCATCTCATCCACTACTCAGGAATGGTCCCACCTGTCACGGGCTGGATCTTCCCATACCAGTTAGATTGTCTCCCACAAGCAAGCTCCAAGGTTTGCTTTCCATATACAGTCCCTCATGGGTGTGCCTAAAGGTTCTGTTCTCCATTTATCAGGTTGACATTTGAAATTAATTGTCACACTGAGTCTCATCAAACCCAGGACTTGCCTACAGTGTTAGCCTTGCTCTAGGGATTCCCAGGCTTGGCCTTCTGGGGCTGGAAGTACATGCAGGTGGTTACCCTACGTTTTACGTGGGATTAAGAGATTCAAACTTGAATCCTTATGCTTGCACAGCAAGCACTGTAGCCACTGAGCCATCTCTCCAATCTCCCATGGTTGGCTATTTGCCTCACCTTTCAACCTTCCCTTCTCCTACTTACAGTTACTCTTCTTTTGCTGCTGTGAGACAGCATTCTTAACAACTCAAGGGAGAAAGGGAGATTTATTTGGCTTATGGTTCCAGAGGGAACAAAGTCTATCAGGACGGGAATCACACAGCAGGAGGCGCGGCTGCAGGCAGAAGCAGGAGGCTGGTTCAGGTCACCACAGCCATCAGGAGGCAGAGAGAGCAAGAGAGTGAGAGGAAGCAGGGCCGGGCCACCAAACCTCAAGGCCCGCCCCTGTGATGTGCCTTCCTCTAGCAAGCTCCACCTCCTAAAGAAGCCAGAGAGGCTGCGCAGTTGGGGACCGAGGCGTGTGGTTGTAGGTCGACCTCTGCTCCACGTGTGATCATGTTCCTCCAGTATTACCTCAACGAGGAGGGAGACCGTGTCTACACGCTGAAGAAATATGACCCCATGGGACAGCAGACGTGCTCGGCCCACCCTGCGCGGTTCTCCCCGGACAACAGATACTCGTGACACCGCATCACCATCAAGAAACGCTTCAAGGTGCTCATGACCCAGCAGCCGCGTCCCGTCCTCTGAGCGCCCCTTGATGCTGCTGCTGCCGTCAGTCCCTTGGCCAGAGACTCCGTAAGCAAACGCGTTGGTCCCTGATGAGCCCTGAAGCCGTGCGCTGTTCCCAATCCAGTCTCATTTCCTTTATCATGGTTGTTTTGAATCGGTCGTGATGGGCATGGCCCCCAAAGAGAACAAGATTGAATTTTTTAATTTCTCCCTTCATATTTTGAATTCCTGTCCGGTTATTAAAGATACAATGTTTTGAAAAAAAAAAAAAGAAGTCAGAACCTTCCTAGACATTGACACCACTTAGGGAAGGATGCAAATATTGAGGGCATGGACAGCAATTCACATTCAAACCATGACACTTATTAAAAATATTTTTAATATTTTATTTATTTATGAGAGAACGTAAGAGAGAATAGGGAGAGAGAGAGAGAGAGAGAGAGAGAACATACATACCATGGTAGATGGTAGAAGTCAGAGGACAACTTTGGAAGTCAGTTCTCTCCCTGATCCATGTGGACCTCCAGGGATCAAATTCAGGTCATCAGGTTTGGGAACAGGTAGCTTTTCCTGCTGAGCCATCTTACCAGCCCAAACCATGACACTTTGTAAGGAAAGTTCTCGACATCCGTCAAGATCTGACTGAAGTCCCAAGTATGTTAGTGCATGCCTGAAATCTCAACATATAAACGTTGTTTGCACCTGATGGGTGGATGGGGCAGGTGTGTGTACAATGCCAAGCATGGTCAGCGTACAGAGGTCAGATGACAACACTGTGAAGTCAGTTCTCTCCCTCCACCTTCGTTCAGGCTGCAGGGACTGAACTCAAGTCCTCCAGTTGGTATGACAAGTGCCTGACACCCTGAGCCGACTGGTCATTCTGAAATCCCAGAATTTGGTCTCAGAGGCAGACCATGTTGGATTCAAAGCCTGGGCTACTTTCATGGAGTTCGAATCCACCTAGGCAAACCCCCATCACTGAACTGCACTCACAGCCTGCTTGGTTTTGTTTGATTTTGAAGACAGGAAAGTCTCATGGAGTCCAGGCCAGCATCAAACTCACTGTGTAGTCAAGGATAAATTTCTGATTCTCCTCTACCTCCTGGATATGCATTAACAAGCCCAGTTAATGTGGTGCTGGGGACGGAATTAAAGACTTCCTTCCTATCAGGCAAGTATTCTACCCAATGAGCTATAGTCCTGGCCTCCGTAATTTTCTTTTTCTTTCTTTCATGTATGTATTTATGAGGTATGTGCATGTCTGTGTTTTTGCGTGTGGGAGGGTGTATTACATGAGTGTGTTTGAGTGTGTCTGTAGAGGCTCAAGGGTGGTATCAGAAATCATCCTCATTACTCTTCCACCTTACTGTGAGCCTGGGTTTCTAGCAAACCTGCCTGTCATTGTGCTCTTGTGAGGCACAGGTTTTTAACCACTGAGACATCTCTCCAATCCATCTCTTTTCTTTTATGCAGAATCTTGAAATATGGTACCAGCTGGCCTCAAACTCGACTTAAACTTGATCCTCCTGTCTTACTTCCCAAGTGCTAGGATTACAGGCTGGGTCTCCACACCTGGCTCATCCATGAAATGTGAGAGCACTCAACTCACAGAAGGCCAGCTGTAGATGACAGAGGAGAGTTTGATCACTGAATTATGAATGAATAAATGAACATGGAGCCTAGACCGTCCTCAACTCGATATGTAGCCGAGGATGGCCTTGAACTCTCTGTACTCCTGCCATCACACTTGGTTTACGAGGTGCCGAGGAAAAAACCCAAGGCTCTGAAAGAAAAGCAGTTTCCGAGTCCCTAGCATCAAAACACCGTGGGGCCCGGTGCTGGGGCTCAGTGAGTGGAGTACCCTGGTACCCTCGTATAAAGCCCTGGGTTCCATCCCCAGTGCTGCAGAAACCAGACCTGGTGGTGCACCTCTGTCATCCCAGCACTCGAAAGAGAGGCAGGGGGTCGAGGTTATCCTTAGCGACCTAGTTCCAGGCCAGCCTGGGCTCCGGAAGACCTTGTGTGAAAAGGAATAGAAAGGAGCGCAGGGAGAAGACAGTGCAGCAGGAAAGGCTTCTGTGTACAAAGCTGGAGGTCCCCGTTGGAGCCCCGAAGCCCCACATGATAGGGGCAAAGAACTGACTTCGGGAAGTTGTCCCGCCCATGTACCAGGGCATGCTTGTGACTCTCTCTCTCCGGCTCAAATAAATAAATAAAATATTTTAAAAGTTAAAAACAAAGCAGAAAACCACAATGGAACCGGTTCAGAGCTGCTTTTAGCAGATTTCCTGTCCCAGTCCCAGGGCACCTGGCTCCCTGGATTTTTCCAGATCCAGCCTCTCTTGACCCTTTGCCAAGTTGGCACTGAGAGGCCGCAGATAGCATTAGGGAGGCGCCGGGACAAGCTCTCTCAACGAAACCTGCAGAACCAGACTCTGTGAGAACCCCAGGCCCCAGCGCCACGCCCCGGGGCCTCTTCCCACACCTGGATGGGGGGTTTTCATCTCCACGCTGCTGGGCTTCGCTGTGTGTGTGCGCTTTGTTCTCTGGGGCTGAAGTGCGGCCCCGGCCTGTGCCCTGCCAACCCCACGCCGGCACTGCTGGGATCTTTCATGTCTGGCTTCATGTGTCGGCCGGCTTCAGCTCCACAGTGTGTTATGAGAAACCTCTGTGATACGACCAGAGGGGCTGCGTGCTTGTGTTTAAGTGTACGTGCAGTGTATGAGTGTGTGTGCACATATGCGTGTGCAGCGTATGCATATGTGTGTGCATGTGCATCCATGTAGCACATCTCTGTGTGTGTAAGTGGTGCATGTGTGTGCATGGGTCACAATATATACACTATGTGCATGTGAAGTGCATCCAAGTGTGTTTGTGTGTGCGGCGTATGTGTACATGCACAATGCATATGTGTACATATTCAGTATATGTATGTGTACTTGTGTACGTGTGTGGTATATGGATGTGTGTGCATGTGTGTGGATGTGCAGTGTATGCATGTGCATACATGTCTTTGCATATGAGTACATGCATTTATATGTATGTTCAGTATATGTGTGTATGCATGTGCAGTGTATGTGTGGCAGTGTATACATGAGTGTACAGTGAGTACATGTATGTGTGGCAGTGTGTGCGTGCCCCTGTGTGACATGGGTTGGCTGCTCAGTCTCTCTCGACCTGACTTTTGAGGCAGGGCCTCTCGCTGAATCTGGAGCTCGCTGATCCTTCTAGGCTGCCTGACCAACAAACTCCAGGAATCTGTCTGTCTCCTTCCGGCACTGGGAACACAGGAGCCTGTTGCTGTTCCCAAACTGAAAAATATATTTTTTTAAAAAAGTGCATTTGAGGGGCTGGAGAGTTGGCTCAGGAGTTAAGCCTCTCTGCCTTGCAGGCAGAAGGTCCTGAGTTCGGATCCTACACCCCACGTGTGGATGCCGGGCGGAAGTGGGGGCGGCCTGCGTTTCTGGTCCTGGTAGGGTGGAGCCTGTGAATCTCAAGGCAGAGTAAACAAGGAGGAGATGGAGGTGGTCCATGGTGGTTCCCGAATTCCCCTGTGGTTCTACACACACACACACACACACACACACACACACACACACACACGTACACGTGCACAATTGAATAAAAAAAAGTAAAAAAAAAGTGCATTTGAGAGAGGGGCAGAGAGAGAGAGGTGCACACACACATGATGTGGTGCACGGGTGGTGGTCAGAAGATAACTTTCCTTCCAGGGGTTAACCTGGGTGGTCAGGCTTATGCGCGGGCTCCTCTTAAGGTCCTCTTGTTTTTTGACACAGGGTCTCCTGAAATCCAGGCTGTTTTCTAACCCACAATGTCGCCTAAGCTGGACTTAAATTTCTGATCCTCCTGCCTCCATCTATCAAGTGCAGGGGTGATGGGTGTGCGCCACCACACCTGTCTGACCAGAACGTCAAATGTCAACCTCTGCCCAGATGTCACAGGATGAAAAGAGAAAAATATCCCTGGGTGGCCTCCGGGAAAGGTCAAAGTCTCTCAGTTAGAGACTGGTGGCACATGCCTGCCATGACAGTCTTCAGAAAGCAGAGGCAGAAGGATCAGGAAGCAAGGTCAATCACAGCTGCACACTAAGTTCAGTCTATCTTGGACTGACTACACAAGAGCCTGCCTCAAAAATATAAAGTAGGGGCTGGAGAGATGCTCAGGTATTAAGCCTCTGCCTTGCAGGCGGAAGGTCCCGAGTTCGGATCCTAGACCCCACGTATAGACGCCAGGTGGAAGCGGGGGCGCCCTGCGTTTCTGGTCCTGGTAGGGCGGAGCCTGTGAATCCCGGGGCAGAGTAAACAAGGAGGAGGTGGAGGCGGTCCATGGTGATTTCCGAATTCATCCGTGGTTCTACATATACATATACACACATGCATACACACATGCGCACACACACATACACGCACAATTGAATAAATAAAAAAAATTTTAAAAAAAGAGGGGGTGCACATGCACACCATGGCACATGGGTGGAGGTCAGAGGACAATATTCAAAAGCCACTTCTCTCCTTCCACCACATGCACAGGAATTGGACTCAGGATACCAAGTTGCTGAGCAGGTGCTTTGCCAGAGGAGCCATCTTGGAGGCCCTTTATATTTTTTAATTCACGTGTTTCTGTGTGTATGCACACACCAGTGGGTGGGTGCGCCTATGTTCTCCAAGAGGCCAGTAGAGGGCGTCAGAGTCCTCTTCCAGTGCCCTCCCCAGTTCCTCGGAGCGTCTCTTTCTAAACTTGGGGCTCAAATCTTCACTAGGCTGCAAGCTCCCAGCAATTTTCCTGTCTTCGCTATCCTCAGAGCTAGGCTACCAAGTATTTATAGGGGTGTCCGGCTTGTTATGCGGGTGTTGGGTCCATATGGTTGCATGTTGAGAATCTTAATCACTAAGCCATCTCTCTGGTCCCTTTAATCAAGCAATTAATTAAGTCAAGTATTATGTATTCCAGAGTTTGGAATCCTCCAGCCTTAGCCTTCAGAGTTCTGGGATTACCACCAAGCACCATCTTGCCTGGCTTTGGTTGTGAATCTGGTTCAGGACAATGAGGGTTAAGTATTTTGTTTGCTTGACGAAGACAAAGACAAATACAGCCGGAGTGGAGGCTTGGAGAGAACACCTGGAGTTCCACTCATGGACAAAAGAGGCCCTCAGGTTGCCAGAGGAGAAGGGGAGAGTGGCGGGGAGTTATTTAACGGAGATAAGAGTTTCTGGTTTGCAAAATGAAGAACTTTCTGGAGCTCTCTCGCACAATGCTGTGAACGTATTTCACACTGCACATCTAGCCTTATTTTTTAAAATCATTTATTATTTATTTTTACTTAAGTCTCAGAGAGAGAAAGAGAGAGAGAGAGAGAGAGAGAGAGAGAATTCTTGTGCACACCATGATGCACCGGTACAGGTCATCAGAGGGCAACTTTCAGAAATCAGTTCTCTCCTTCCACCATGTGACCTTCTGGAGATTGAACTAAAGTCTCCAGGTTTGCGAGTAGACACTGTATCTGCTGAGCTGTCTCACCAGCCTGATAGTTCATTTCATATATATGTAATTTACTCATTTATTTGAGAGGCAGATGCAAACATTCATGCCGTAGTGCACAGGTGGAGATCAGAGGACAATTTTTTGGAACTCAGTTCTCTCCTTCCACCATATCTGGTAGCTCATTTCTTCTCGTGCACCTTAGTTTGATCCCAGGACTCATGTGACCAAAAACAAAACAAAACAAAACAGCCAGGTGTTGTGGTGTAATCCCAGCACTGAGGAGAAAGAGACGGGCAGATCCCTAGGATCTGCTGACCATACTGCAAACACAATTGGGTGAGTTTCAGGACTGTGAGAGACCCCACCTCAAAAAACAAGGTGAGGATGGCAGGAAGGTTATCCCCTGACCCACATACACATTTATGGACACATGAGTATGCACCACATGCACGTGTGCACTTGAAAACACATTTCTTTTTTTGAGCACAACAGCCGCCATCTTGGTCTGATCAGCTGCAGCTCCTTGCAAGAGACCATCAAGGTCAGACCTGCTGACTGCTGATGGTCCCCCAGAGACAGAGGGGACGGGAGAGTCACTGGACCCTCACCTGGGATTCCGGCTGCTCCCTCGTGCACCTCCCGGCACCTGTGTGCAGTTCTGTCTGATTGCACGTGGCATGGCCTCGAGGTCTGGTGAGGGCTGGAGAACACGGGCTGAGGAAGGGTGACTGATGGGGGGCTCCACCTATGCAGCTGTGGGGAAGCTGCGAGCCATGCTGGGATGAGGCTTTCCGGTGTGACTGTCCTGGGGTCACCCTTGTTCCTGTGAGGCCCCTTCACCACGCTCCTGTGAGGAGGAGCCCCTCACCCATACTCCTGACCATGCTCCTGTTAGGAACACCTCACCCACACGACTGTGAGGAACCCCAACAAACTTGCTTGTTCACCAAATTGGACTTTGGTGTCACCATTACCTTGGTCTGTCATCAGAACTCTGTCTGGGGGCAAATAGGTATTGGCGTGGCGTCTCCTCAGGAAAGGAGTCATAGAGTAACCCACCCACACGCGGTCAGACAAGCCCATCCTAATAACAAATGAAATTGCAAGTGGATATAACGATGAAAGAACAAGGAAGGGTGAATGTAAAAACCCACTTTGCGCTGCCAGTTCTAGCCAGCTTGGCACCCCAGGGAGGTGTGGGTGTAATGGGAAGCTGCAGTTTAAGCAACCACTTCAACCAAAACTCCCCTTCCTTGGCTTCCAGTCCCCAGCGCCAGGGGAAACCATGTGACTGCTCAGGGGACAGACAGCCCAACCCTTCAAGAACACACACAGGATTATGAAGTGGGGGGTTGCAGGACCTTCATGTAGCCCAGTCTGGCCTCCCACTCTTCATGTAGCTCAAGATGATCTTCACATTCGTTCTGATCCTCCAGCCTCCACCTCCCAAATATTGGGATCACAATGTCCTAGTTTTACAGCATATGACCCCCAACACTTCTGCCACCAAATAGTCTCGTTTCCCATTGATGTGTGTGGCACTTAACCCAAACCGTCTAGAAGAACAAGTGATCGTTGTTCATGCTCGTGATTTACCCATGACATATCCATTTATCCATCCATGACAATAGCAGGGGTTCACACCAGCCTCAGGAGCCCAGGAACCGGATACCCCACATCCACGGCAAGAGCCGAGAGAGGAGCAAACCTTCTAACTTGCCAGTCTGCCCAGTTCCAACCAGCTCTCCCTCCATCTCACCCACTGCCCAGGGAAGGGTCCACCCATCATGGGCTGGGTCTTCCACATCCATGAGATCATCTCCCGCAGGCTTGCTCAGGGCTTGCCTTCACTAAATAGTTCTTCATAGGTGTGCCTAAATGCTCAGTTCTCAACTGTTGACACCTGCAATTAACAGTCACACCTAGCCAGTCTTGGGTTCGATTGTTAGAACTACATAAACGAGGTGTGGTGGTGCGGTGGTGACACCTGTACTCGGAAGTCAGAAGCAGAAGGATCCAGAGTTCAAGGCCATTCTAAAATATATATATATATATTTGAGAGAGAAAGAGAAAGATATTTAGTCCAATCTGGGCTATATGAGATCCTGTCACAAAACAAAATAAAACCTGAGGCAGGAGTTAAACATGGTTTAGAAAGCTTAAGTGACAATCTAGTAAATAATCAGAAGCCCGGGTTCCAAGTGGCTCATGCATTTGGTCCCTTGTTCCCAGGCTGAAGTCACGCTCTGGTGGCAGGGCTGTCCTTATTTGGTCCTCTGCTTCAGTCTGGTGAGGCAGCTGGTTGCTGACAGGTGCAGGACCTGGGTGGATAGATATCCATCTGTGGAAAGCAGAAACCACCCGAGCAGCCAGGAAACAAAGCAGGGGCAGAGCTCACTAGGAATCACTTCCTTTGTTTGCGTTGTTGGGGCAACAGGCAACTTCCCTATGTGAAATCATCTGCAAGATGATCCTGAAGACAGAAGATCCCCAGAGCATATGGGTCCTGGAGATGTGTTGTCAATATGGTGCTGGTGTCCAACTGAGACAGAAGCAGGATCCTGGTCAGGACTTGCCTGGGTAACTTCACGGGACACTGTCTCAAAACAAAAAATGCCAGGCTGGGGCTGTGGCTCAGCGGATAGAGTGCTTGCCTGGCACGCAGGAAGCCCTGGGTTCCATCCCTAGCAATCCATAAACCAGGCACGACAGCACATGCCTGTCATCCCAGCACTTGGGAGATGGAGGCAGGAGAATCAGATGTTTAAGGGTGTCCTTGGCTACCTAAGTTTAGTCCAGCTTGGACGACATGAGACCCTGCTCAAAAATAAATAACTAGGGGCTTGAGAGATGGCTCAGTAGGTAAGGAATCTGCTTGCAAACCTGGAGGCCTGAGTTTGATCCCTAGAAAGTCCACGAGGTGGAAGAAAAGGACTGACTTCTGAAAGTTGTCCTAAGATCTCCACCTTCACATCATGACATACATACCTTTTCTGTCTGTCTCTCTCTCTCTGTCTCTCTCTCTCTCACACACATACACACACACTCTCTTTCTCCCCATCAAACAAATGAATTGATAATAAATATAGGGTGTTTGCATATCATGCATGAGGCCCTGGATTCCATTTCTAGTAACACACACACACACACACACACACACACACACACAATATAATGCACATAGATTTTTAGTGTTGATTGAATGTAGGGCCTTGTTCATACTAGGCAAATGCTGTATCAATGAGCTCTCCGAGATTTATGAGTGTGTTTGTCAGTAAGTTGTGTGTGTGTGTGTGTGTGTGTGTGTGTATGTGTACTTGCACTCATGAGCCCATGTGTATATGGAAGCAAGAGATTCATGTCAGATAGTTTTCATGATCACTCTCCACCTTACATATCAAGGCATGGTCTCTTGCTCGAACCCTGAGTTCATCCATTCAGCTAGTCTAGACAGTCAACTTACTCTGGGGATGTGGGGACTCTTGGAAGGCCCCCACCTCACAATGATCAGGGATACAAAGTCATACCAAAACCAGCACATAATTGTCAAGCAAGCAGGACAAAATAGGCAAGCAGCTTGTAGCATGGCTGTCTCAGGAACAGAGAGAGAGAGAGAGAGAGAGAATCTAGTTTCTGGTGTCTTTTATTGGACGTGGTCATATGACCAGGAAAAGAAGGGACAAGAGCATGACTATGGGCCGGGGCATGTAAGAGTACTGGGATGGAAAGGGGGGCTCATCCTGGGGTGGGCGAAGGTCCTTGGACAAATGTGCCAGTTTGTCTTAGTTGAAGGTAGACTGAGGGGTGTGAAAGTTGCAGACAGGGTAGGGGTTGCGGAGTTGTCCTTGGGAGGATGGAGCTGTCTTATCTAAGACTGGGGGCTGTGAAGGGTTTTTTGTCTGAACACGTACATTGGAGGAGGGGGGCGGCTTGAGCTGTTTTGTGTTTAACGTGCCTGACATCTAACAGGGGACTCCTTGTCTCTGCCTCACTTCTGAATGCTGGGAATTAGAGGTAACATGTTGCACCTACCCAGCATGCATGTGGGTGCTTGGGATTCGAACTCCAGCCCTCACAGTTGTACAACAAGCACTTTACCCCCTGAGCCCAAGTCTTAGGTTCTTGAGATAGTTTTGCTATATGAGGTTGCCTTTGAGATCCCCCTGCCTCCCCACCATACCCAGGTCCAGTTTTAATAGATTTTCTGTGGGGCTGGAGAGGTGGCTTAGGGGTTAAGCCTCTGCCTTGCAGGTGGAAGGTCCTGAGTTTATGATCCTACACCCCACTTAAAGACGTCTGGCTGAAGTGGGGGCGGAACCTGTGAATCCTGGGGCAGAGTAAACAAGGAGGAGGTGGAGGGGGTCCATGGTGGTTCCCGAATTCGCCCGTGGTTCTACACACACACACACACACACACACACACACACACACACACACGCACAATTGAATAAATAATAAAAAAAATAGATTTTCTGATTTTTGGTTTTCTGAAACAGGGTCTCTCTTATCACCCCAGGCTGGTCTTAGATTACATGTGTAACCAAGGATGACCTTGAACTCCTGATCCTCCTTGCTAGGTTTCCCAAATGGAATGCAGGTGTACCAATCTGTGTGATTCAGTTTTAATCTGTGTGTGTGTGTGTGTGTGTGTGTGTGTGTGTGTGTGTGTGTGTGTGTCTGTAGAAGCCCAAGGGTGACATCAGGAATCATCCTGGATTGTTTTACCTCTTTATTGTTTTGCTGGAGGGGTGCGGGGGTAGGGTGGGGTTCCTAGGCTCCACCTTCCGGGGTCAGCACCCTTCGTTTTCATTTGGGATCTGAACTCAGATCCTGTTGCATTCGTAGAAAAGGCCTTAACCTCTGAGTCATCTCTCCAGCTGTTTTAGTATGTTTGAATCGGATTTCATTTAAAGGCAAACTTCAAGTTCATGAAAATGATCTACAGATGCCATAAAACAATTATCTCAAACTTCAAGCACGAGCATCTTCCACGATTACGTGAAGACTTGCTGCCACCCCATGGAAATCTTTGATAAACTCCAAGCTCAGCCAAGAATCTATCCTCAGATCCTTTCAGAGCTTCGGGGTTACAGCCTCTCAGATGAAAATTCCTGGAGCTGTTGTAGGTCAGTCCTTTCCTTCCATCACTCGGGCTTCTGGGGATCAAAATCAGGTCCCCAGGTTTGTACGCAGGCACCTTTACCCACCAAGCCCTCTCTCTGGCCCTGAACACACGTGACTTCCGCATTGTTGGTCAGCAGGTCCTGGATTCCCAGCCCTTCTTGGAATCTCCCTTTCGTATGGGGCCCCTCTGCAGCCTCCGAATGGGGTGGGGTGACAATGCCATCCCAACACTGCACCCACCCACTACCCCCTCCCTGCTTCCTGTTCTTCAACCAGGCTTTCCTGTGTTTGCTGGCTGTCTGCATGCCTTCCTCCAGCAGGTGCCTGCTCTGCTTCTGTTTTCCAGCAGCGGGCTGGGCCAGGCCAGGGTGTGGCTGCGATTGTTCCAGGACAAGCAGAAGTTCAGCTCCTCAGGGGCTAGGGAGGTTTTCTGGGACAGTGCAAGAAGTAGACATCTAGAATTCTTTTGTGTGCTTTCTGCCTGTCTCTTCCCTTCCCACCCTTAGAGATGGCTTCTCTTCTTCCTCATCTTTCTTCTTCTCCTCTTCCACCTTTGAGTTCATTTACCATAGGGTCTTGGCTTGGGGAACATGGCTCAGTGGTTAGAGAGCTTACCTACTAGCATTCATGAAGCCCTAGGTTCAAATCCCAGTATCACATAAACCAAAGGTATTCCAGAGGTAAAGGGAAAAGAGTCAGGACTTCATTGTCATCCTGGACCACATACTGAGTTTGAGGACAGCTGTCCTCAAAGAAAAAAAAAAGTGGGTTATGGTTGGGAAGGGGCAGCTGACAAGACAGTTTAACAAGAAGCCTGGAAATCTGAGATTGATTCCTGGAAGCTCGCACGGTAGGGGAGAAATGGCGCCTAAAGGTTGTGCTCAGGCTGGAGAGACAGCTCAGGGGTTAAACCTTTGCCTCATAAGTAAAAGGACCTGAGTTTGGAACCAAGATCCCTATACAAACTCCAGGCAGAAATGGCGGTGATCTGCAGTTCTGGCTTTGGAAGGTGGAGCATGGGAAAGCCCAGAGCAAAGCAATAAGCAGGTAGAACAATCCAGGATAATGCCCAATGTCACCCTTGAGTCTCCACGGGCACACATAAGTGCCTTCTGATACACCTACACCCTTCCACGCCTACCCACCCATACCTACACTTGGGGGAAAAATTTAAGTTGTCCTCTGACCTCTACCCATGTGACATGTGCATATTCTCTCTCTCTCTCTCTCTGCCCCCTCCTCCCAATAGATTCTTACCATGTAGCCAAGGTTGGCCTGGAGTTCTTGATCCTACTGCTTCTGGTTCCCAGTGCCTTACAAGCAAGAGGGACTGAGTACGGATCCTTAGATCCCATGTAAAAATGCTGGGGGCAGGTGTGCAACCCACCTGCCATTCTAGCCCTGGAAGTCAGAGCCTGGGAATCCCCTGAGCAAGCTGGCTAACCAGACGAACGCTAATGGCTGCTCGGGGTTTAATAAGAGACCCATGGGCTGGAGAGATGACTCAGGGGTTAAGATTCTGCCTCACGAGCAGAAGGACCTGAGTTCAGATCCCAGATGTAAAAAAAAAAAAAAAAAAATGCCAGATGGAAATGACAGTGGCCTGCATCTCAGACCCTGGTAGACAGAGCCTGGGGATCCCAGAGCAAAGCAAAAAGGAGGTAGAAGCAATCCAGGGTGACTCCAACGTCACTCTCGATCCTCCACAGTGCACATAGTGTCCTCTGATACACACACGCACACGCGCGCACACACGCACACGCACGCACGCGCACACACACACGCACACACGCACGCACACACGCACACACGCACGCACACACACGCACACACGCACGCACACACACGCACACACGCACGCACACACATGCACACACACGCATACACGCACACACACGCACACACGCACGCACACACGCACGAACTTGCTCATGCATGCATTAGAGACCCAAGCTCACAGCAATGAAGTGAAAGAATGATGGAAGGGCTGGAGAGAGGGCTTGGGGGTTAAGCCTCTGTCTTTGCAAGAAGGTCCTGTATTTCTGATTCTGGAAGGCAGAGCCTCAGAAACTTCAGAGCAAAGCAAACAGGAGGTAAAGTAATCCAAGGGGATTCCCAAAGTCACCCCTGGGCCTTCTAGCATGTACTTCGTCTAGCATGTACTTCTTCTAGCATTTACTTTGTCTAGCATGTACTTCGTCTAAGTGCCCTCTGATACACACAGACACATGCACAAAGACAGACACACACTCGATAAATAAATAAAAAAAAAAGAAATGATGGAGGATGATTCCCAATATCACCCTTGGGCTGCCACAGGAACACATACTCAAGAGCATTTGTGTACATACACTCACCAATACATACATATATCTAGTCACATGGATCACAAACACACATGAGTGCATTTCCTACACACACACACACACAAGCAGCTCAGGCTAGTCTCCAACTGGCCATGTCCCCGAGACTGGCCTTGAATGCCTCCTCCTGCTTCTTTTGAGTCTTGGGATTGCAGACTTGGGTAACCATGCGCAGTTCTAGCATGTACTTCTTCTAGCATGTACTTCATCTAGCATGTACTTCTTCTAGCATGTACTTATTCTAGCATGTACTTCATCTAGCATGTACTTCTTCTAGCATGTACTTCATCTAGCATGTACTTCATTTAGCATGTACTTCTTCTAGCATGTACTTCATCTAGCATGTACTTCGTCTAGCATGTACTTCGTCTAGCATGTACTTCGTGAAAGATCCAAACCTGGGCAGGGGGCAGAGTGCTCTGAAGCTTGAGTAGCTGAGGCCCCAGGCATGTGGGCCGTGCAGAGCTGGAAACAGATCCCACCAGGCAGGGACACAGGATTTCTGCCTCCACCTCCACACAGGACCCAGTCCGGACCGGGCCTCTGCCCTTGCCAGCAGCTGCTCGGGACCCACTGGACAGCCACCTGGAGGCACTTAGAAGTGACACTACAGTGTGGGCAGAGGCCACAGACTGTGTGCAGGCTTCCTCCTGCCTCCCTTCTTCCTACTTCCTCCTTCTCTCCCTCTTTTCTCCCTCCCTTCTTCCCCTTCTCACTGCCTTCTTTCCTTCCTATTCTTCTTCCTCTTTCCCTTCTTTCCTTTTAATTCTTTCCCTGTCTTTCTTTCTTCCTGTCTTCTTTCTTTCCTCTTTTTTCTCTTTCTCATTCTGTTTTTCTTTCTCTTTCTCTCCTTTCTTTTTTTCTCTCTCCGTTTCTCTTTTTTCTCCTTCCTTCCTTCCTTCCTTCCTTCCTTCCTTCCTTCCTTCCTTCCTTCCTTCCTTCCTTCCTTCCGTCCTTCCTTCCTTCCTTCCTTCCTTCCTTCCGTCCTTCCGTCCTTCCTTCCTTCCTTCCTTCCTTCCTTCCTTCCTTCCTTCCTTCCTTCCTGGGTCTCATGTATCCTCGGCTGCACCCAGCTGTGTACATAGCCAAGAATGTCCTTCGACTCCTAATCTTCCAGGCTCCATCCCTCCCTGAGCCCCGGGGATTTTCATGTGAGAATGTAACCCAGGAAAGCACTAAGAACAATCTGAAGGTGATTCTTACTCAACTCAGGGTGCTGGGACCACAGGCTGAGCCTCTTAAGCAGTAACTTTCTCACTGCAGAAAGGCTGCCGTGTCCTGTAGCTGCTCCCTTGGACTGGGTTGAGGCCAGTCCGGGCCTCTCAGGTGCCATCCATAACTGCCCAAGACTTCAGACCACCTAGGTGGGCATGTGTCCAGACTAAGTGAGGGGTCTTGGGTACCATATGGCCAACACTACCTAGGTTTTTTTTTTTTTTTTCCCATTACAGATGAATAGTTGAGGACTACAAAGAGATTGTCATTTCATATTAATCTTGTCCTTTCTTTCATGTATGTATATGGAATGTGTGCCTGCATGAGTGTGTGTGTGCGTCTACATGTGGTGGGCACATGTGCACCCTTGAGAGTGTGTGCCTGTGGAGGCCCAAGACTGATATCACCCATCATTCTCAGTCACTCTTCTACTTTACTGTGAACCTGGTTCTCTAAAGAAACCCAGAGCATGCTATTAGAGCTAGTCTGAAGTTTTGACTCCTTAAAACAAAAGACCTCAGACTGGGCAAGGGAATGGACCTCTGATTCTAGCACTCAAGAGGTGAAGGCAGGGGGAATCACAGGTTTAGGGTTGCCCCGGGGTACAAAGTGAAGTGAAAGAAAGGGGTTAGGTAAAAAGGGGGGAAGAGCCAGAGCCAGAGAGAGGGATTTGAAGGTGTCACCCTGGGGAGGCTCCTGCCCCACAGTACCCCCCAGCTCCCTGGTACCCAGGATGCACCTGGGCGGGAGGGAGGAAGGGAGGGCTCAGGGAAGCAGGTGTCCCGGTGAGCAGGTGCGGCTGGTGCAGCTCCTTTCCCCTCCTCCTAACTCGCCTTAGCTTTGTGTATCGCCGACGATTGCTTTATTACTGTTTTCAGTTGAGTGTAATTCTAGCATTTTCTACAATCTCAATCTTTTCATTGATAGCAGAGTTCACACAAAGAACTCGTATTTAAAATGATTACATATCCACAAGAACACATTCCCCGGGCAATTAGATCATTTATGATTCAGTCAGCAGCTAGTGTCCCTGGTTTACTGCTTCAGAAAGTGTTTTGTGATTTTTTTTTGTTTGTTTGTTTGGTGTGTATGGGGGGGTGTGTTTACAAATGCAATAACAATTCTCATTTGGAGTTGCAAAACAGGAAGCCGTTTTGAACGGAGACAGATGGCAGTTAAATGCAGCTTAATTAAAGAGCGAGTGCTTTGAATCAAACCACTTTCAAAGACTACAGTGCATAGGAAGTTCTAGAACGGGTACATAGACAGTCTCTGTAAGCTTCTGCAGGCTAAGGCTCTGGAAAGCACACTGAGGCGTGCACAGAGCAAGGAGCCAGATCCCTTGCAAGAAACATCTAATTAGTCACGGCTCTCAGGATATGGAATAGGATAGAAAAATTCGGTGACTTTGCTGTTCAGGGGCTTGGTTTCAGAGGAAGAATCCCTCTTTAGCTTATCTTTTTTCTTTGTTTCCCCTTTTACATTTTATGTGTGTGTGTGTATGTGTGTGTATCAGAGGGCACTGTGTGTCTCTGTGGAGGACCAAGGATGACTTCGGAAATCATCCTGGATTGCTTCTACCTCCTTTTTGCTTTGGTCTGGGATTCCTCAGGCTCCACCCACTAGGGCCAGAAATTCAAGCCACCGCCTTTACTGCCTGGCGTTTTAACTGGGACCTGGGATCCGGACTCAGGATCTTCTGCTTGTGAGATAGAATCTTAACCTCTAGCCATCTCTCCAGTCCCCTGTGTATATTCTTTATTTTTTTTAATTTTTTAATTATTTATTCAATTGTGTGTGTGTGCGCGCGCGTGTATGTGTGTACGTGTGTGTGTGTGTGTGTGTGTGTGTGTATATGTGTGTGTGGTGCCTCCACCTCCTCCTTGTTTACTCTGCCCCTCCTTGTTTACTCTGCCCTGGGATTCACAGGCTCCACCTTACCAGGACCAGAAACGCAGGCCGCCCCCGCTTCCACCTGCGTCTATACGTGGGGTGTAGGATCCGAACTCAGGACCTTCATGCCTGCAAGGCAGAGGCTTAACCCTGAGCCACCTCTCCCCCGTGTATATTCTTGATCACATATATGCGTGTGCGCACAGGTCTGAGTTAACTATCAGGAATCATGTTCTCCTCATTGCTGTCCCACCTTATTCTATTGAGGTTGGGTCTCTAATCAAACTCAAAGCTGTTTGATAGGAATAATCTGGCTAGCCAGCTTGCTTTGGGGATTCCCAGGCTCTCCGTCCCCTGTTGTTTTATGTAAAATCTGGGGATCTGAATGCAGATCCTTTTGCTTGCATAGCAAGTGCTTTGCTGGCTGACACAACTTTCTAACCCATAATTCATTTCTTTAAAAAATATTTATTTATGAGCAAGAGGGAGGAAGAGAGAGAGAGCAAGCCTGCCGTCCCACACAGGTGTGGAGGCCAGAGGACAATGTTCCAAAGTCAGTTCTCACCTGTGGGCTTCTGAGGATTGAACTCAGATCACCAGGTTTGTGTGCGTCTTATGTCCTGAGCCATCTTGCCAGCTCCATATTTTATTTTTTTGAAATAAGGTCTTGTGTAACTCAAAATGCTTTTGAACTTGCTATGTAGCCAAGGTTGGCCTACAACTCTCCATCCTCCTGCCTGTGCTTCCCAAGGGAAACGAAAGGCATGCATGCACCTCATCTCCTCGCCAGGTTTATGCTGGGCACAGAGCCCCAGAGTTCTGTGCATGTTAGACAAACACTAGACCAACTGAACCACCATATTGCCAGCCTGTTTCGTATTGAGACAAGGTTATACCCTACGGCCCAAGCTGGCCTTAAACTCACAGCAATGCTCCTGTCTCAGTTTTCCAAGCATTGACTTGACAGACGTGAGCCATCACACCAGCTTCTTCTGTCTTTACAGATGTGAGTTGTACCCACATTAAAGGAGCTGCTGCGACAACTCACCAAATTGCATGATGCACCATTGAGGTTCTCAGATCTGGTTCCCACAGTAGCGTGCCCTTCCTTGAGGCTCCGGGCACCAGCCGGGCATGTCCATGGGCATTGTCTCACTCGTCTAGCCCGCCTGGGCAGGAACCACTTGTGACTGCAGTTGATGATCCCAGCGCCCCAAGGCAGCACTGGGGGTGAGTCTAGACAGCCAAGGCGCCAGCATTCCAGCCGGTAGTGGAGGCCCTAAGTGGGCAGGGCCCCAAATGGAGCCTGGACTTTAGTCCCAGAAAAAGGGAAACTTGTGGGGCTGGTAAAGAGACTTGGAGGAGCTTGGACCGCTGAATTAGCCCTCAGGGCAATAGGGAAGGAAAACCCTGGGAATTGTTTCTCTTTTTCTGTTTTATAATGCTGGGGAGGCAACCCAGGACCTCATGTCTGCTCCCCAGATCCTCTACCCACGTCCCCCAGTCCTTACTGGGGATTCTAGGTAGGTCCTCTACCACTGAGCCACGCCCTAGCCCCTCACTGGGGGCTTCTAGGTAGGTGTTCCACTACTGAGAGCCACATGCCCAGCCCAGCTGCTTGGCTATATCCCCAGCACTAATTAAAGGTGTTTTTTTTTTTTTTTAAATTTTTTTTGACAGGTTCGCACATAGCCCAGGTCTGCCTGGAAATCACTATGTAGCCAGTAATGACTTTGAAGTCCTGATCCTCCTGTCTCCACCTCCTAAATGGTGGATACGCAGGTGTGTACCACCCTAGGCAACAACTTGAGACAAGAACTCACTAGCAAGCTGGTCATTTTGGTTTTGGACATACTTTGTAGCCTAGGCTGGTCTTGAACTTACCATCTTATCTGAACCTCTTGTGCTAAGATTGTAGCCATGAACTACCACATCTGGCTTTTTAAAAAAAACTTTTTAAAAAACTTTATTGTGTGTGTGTGTGTGTCTCAGAGGACACTGTGTGTTCCTGTGGAGGACCAAGGGTGACTTTGGGAATTCTCCTGGATCGCTGCAACCTTTTTGCTTTACTTTGGGATTTCCCAGGCTCCATCTACCAGTGCCAGAAATGCAAGGTCACCCACCACCTTTTCTGCCTGGCATTTTTATATGGGAGCTGGGATCTGAATTCAGGACCTTCTGCTTGCAAGGCAGTCTTAAACCCTGAGCCAACTCTCCAGACACCTATATCTGGCTTTTAATGTCTGCCTGCTGCCTGCCTGCCTGCCTTCCTTCCTTCCTTCCTTCCTTCCTTCCTTCCTTCCTTCCTTCCCTCCCTCCCTCCCTCCCTCCCTCCCTCCCTTCCTTCCTTCCTTCCTTCCTTCCCTCCCTCCTTCCCTTCCTTTTTTTTTTCCTTCTTCTTCTCTTTCTTTCCTCTATTCTTTTCTTATTGTTAGTTGGTTGTTATAGTGTCAGGATCTTACTATCTAGCTCAGACTGGTCTTGAATTCCAGATCCCCCTGTCACAGCTCTCTAAGTAGCAAGCCTCCCAGACGAGCAATCTGCTTTCTTAGGCAGTTTCTTGGAAAAACATGGTGGCCCATGCAGAGTCCTAGGTCCTGGAGAGGAAAGGCAGCGAACGAGGAACACAGGCACAAGCCTGTTACTTCAGTATTTTAGCTACATCGTGAGTTTGAGGCCAGCCTGGTCTACAGAGCCTGTTTCAAAGAACTGCAAAGTTGTGTGGGGTCAGGGAAGGAAGAGTGCAAGGTTAGTCAGAGAGGAGAGCATCCTGCTGGCTCCAGAAACCTTTGGGGTTTGGGGAAAAGAGGATGCTGCAGGCAGCCGACTGAGGGGGGCATGCCAGCAGAGAGAGAGGAAGCTTGATCGGAGCGTGCCAACTCTGTGGCTTCTAGTTTCTTTCCAGAAGTTGGTCCGGAAGTCTGACACAAGGCAGGAAGGAGTGCTTGGAGTTGCCCCTGCAGGGCTGGCAGAAGCTTCCAGGCTATCTTATCCCGTGACTCACCTGAATGAATTCCTCTACGCCCAGAGGCTGAGCATTAGAGCTGATCCTTCGGTACCACCGCAGGACAGAGAATGGAGAGGACCCAGGAGGGGAAAGAAATCATTCACTCTGTGTTCTGAGTGGAGCTTCTCACCAGTTGGGGTGGCGCTTCTAGTACAACTAACAGTATTTGCTCTGGAGGCAACTTATATATATGGATACTACCTATCCCTTTTAGTTACGTACACTGACTTTTAGTCCATTTTATTGAAATATGGTCTCTGCAATGGCTATCAAATTGTGAGAATCTAGAATGATCTAAGAGAGATTTCACGAGCATGCCTGTGTGGTTATCTTGATTACATTAATTAAGGTGGGAAGACCTGCCCACTGTGGGGACACTATTCACTAAGTGGGGTCGCTGGACTGCAAAGGAGAAAGCGAACCGAGCACCAGCATGCATCTCTCTCTGCTTCTTGACTGTGGATGCTACATAACCAGCTGCCTCGCATTCCTAACACCATGTCTTCCCCATTATGATGGATGTGCTTTTGACTCGAGAGCCACAATACACCCTTCCTCTCTTCAGCTGCATCTGTCAGAAAAGAAAGTAAGTCTCATGGAGCCCAGGCTGGCCCTAGAACTTGAGCTATAGTCAAGGGCAACCTGGAACAGTGTGTGTGCATGCCAGTGTACAGTCAGTGTGTGTGCATGTCAATGTGTGTTGTCCCCCATGGGCTCCTGAGTTTGAATCTTTAGTTGTTCAGGAAGGTCATGGCACCTTTAAGAGGTAGAGCCTTGCTGGAAAAGGCAGTCACGAGGGGTGGGGCTTGGAATTAGTCCCACCCTACTTCCAGAAGTCTGATTTAGCAGTGACAGTCTTGCAGCTTTCAACCTCCATGATGGACGTGACCTAACTGTCTCCAGCTTCTGCCAGCCTGCCATGTCTTTTCCACCATAAAGGACTCTATCTCTCCTCTGGAACCATAAGCGGAATGAATCTCCCTTTCTCCCTTAAGTTGCTTGACTTTGGATGTTCTCTCACAGCAAGAGAGAAGAGTTAACTAGCATAGCATGTATGCACGTGTGTATGTGCCAGCATGTGCGCATGTCATTGTGTGTTCACGTGAGTTTGTATCAGTGTGTGTCAGACCAGAGATCAATGCCTCTTCCTCTTGCTGCCTAGATCAGTATCTTTTAATATTATACTTTTTCTTACTTTATTTTTTTGGTTACTTTATTTTCTGCCTGGTGTCTTTCCATGGGACATGGGATCCAAACTCAGGAGCTTGTTTTCAAGGAAGAGTCTTAAGCCCTGAACCATCTCTCCAGCCCCTTAATATTATATGAGAGAGAAAGAAAGAGAAAGAGAGAGAGACAGAGAGAGAGAGAGAGAGAGAGAACATGCCATGCATGTCATAGAGGACAACTTTCAGAAAAGTCAGTTGTCTTATTCCACCAGGTCTCTACACAGGCACCTGTCACTACTTCGCCATCTAAACTCTTTCTTTTGAGACTGAGTCTCACACTCAGTTACCCAGTGTGGCCTGAAATTCACTCTGTAGTCCAGGCAGGCCCTGAACTTGTGATCCTCCAGTCTCAGCTCCTCCCCTCCCCCAATAGCAAGGATGACAAGCCTGAGCCACCAGACCCGTCTTAAGTCTGACATCAGTGGTGGCTGTGGTGCGTGGATGGAACCCTGGGCCTCCTGCATGCCCAGCAAGCATTCTCCCAGCACAGCCACGTCATCAGTCCATGCTGCGATGCTTCGGTGGCTTCTTATCCTGTGGCCATAGTCCTTTGCAATAAGGAAATGTTTGTCTCTAGATGCCGGGGCCCAGTGGAGAGGGACAGAAGCGTGTTTGGCATGGGGCAGGTCCCTCTCCTGCTGTGGTCCCCAGCAAATGCTGCAGCCTTGGGGCTACAGGTCACACACAATCAGGAAAAAGGAAAGGTGAGACTTTTTTTTCTTTTTTTTTAATTATTTAAAAAGGCCTTGGTGGCAGAAATAGAGTGTAAAAATCATTGGAAAAACTAAAAGGCATCGATACACATCCGAATATACATTTTGTACATAAGTTACATTTCCTTTAGTCTTTTCTGAAGTGAGGTCCTGTTGGGGCTCTGAGGTCTAATAGTCAAGAGATCCTGGAAGCTGCACATTCAGCCCGGAATAGTCCACCATATACAGGGGCCACTGCTAGAGAGAGGGAAGGGGAGCAAGAGGACTGGGTTAGGTCATGAAAGAACCTCAGAATGCCGAGTCCTCAGAAGCTGTTTATTATACAGCCACTGAGGCCCAGAGAGGACAAGAGATCTGTCCCAGGTCACAAAGTAGATGTGGAACTTGGGCTGGAGCCTGTGGCTGTTTCCACCTAGTTGCTAGGGGCGCATCTTGTAGATTGATTGGACATGACTGGGGACTGGCTCTGAGAAAGTAAATGCTGCAGTCAGACATTCCCCCCCCCAAAAAAAATAGATACTGCCCACCTCTGGGGGGGGGCGGCAGAGAGATGGAGATCCTAAATAAAGAAAAACAAAGTCTCTGCTTTTGGAGTGCCCAATGGAGAGTTGAAGGGACACACAGCCAAAGGGTCAGAAATACTAAAATCACTTTCTTTCTTTTTTCTTGTAAGCACTGTGTGTGTGTGTGTGTGTGTGTGTGTGTGTGCGTGCGCGCCTGGAGTCCTAGGGTGACATTGGGAATCATCCCAGAATGCTTCACTTCCCCATCATTTTGTTCTGGGGCTTCCCAGCTCTGGAATTCCAGGACTGGAATTTCGTATGGATACCTGTAATTTTTTTATGTGGAATATGGGCTCTGAACTCAGGTCCTTTTGCTTTAGCCCCTGAGCCATCTCTTCAGAACCCCTTCCTCCCCCCGTCCCTTTTTAAAGACAGGGTCACTTAGCCCAGGCCAGCCTAAATTTCCCTGTGTAGCTAAGGATCACGGGTGTGTACCCCACACCAGATCTTTAGCTCCCTCTGAGAGGTCAGCAGGACCCAGACCCAGCAACATGGATGTCCTGGTTTCAACGCGTAACGTTCACCACAGGCTCATGTGCATCAACATTTGGTTCCTGGCAGATGGAGCTGTTTGCTATCCTAGGGGAAGTATGTCGCTCGGGGCGGGACCTGGGCTTGATAATCTGGTCCCCTTCCTCTTGGTCTCCCCCAACTCCCGTGGCTGCTCTAATGTTGAGTGATCCTCTTGCTTTAGCTGCCATGTATTTCCCACCATGATGGACTTTATGCCCCTTGAAACTGTAAGCCAAATAATAAACCCTTTCTCCCTTGCTTCGGTCAGAATATTTTCTCACAGCAACGAGAGTCAGCCCAACAGAATTTGGTACCAAAAGAGAGGCATGTTGCTACAGAACAAACTGAATGTGGTACCAAGATGTGGGGTGTTGAGGGGTGTTGCTGCGAGGCTAAGAGAATTGGGGACGGAAGTAAATCAAAGTCTGTAATGGCTTCTCCACCCACTACTCACCCCTTTCTTCCTAGGGCTCCTCCTGTCCATATCTATATGTCTGACATCTCTAGTGACCCCCCCACTTCTAAGAGTCACTATGAGGTATACGGCACAGACCCTCGGTCTAGCTCATGGGCAGATAGGCAGGTGTGTCTGCTGAGACCCTCTCGGAACCCAGTGTGCTCTTGTTCCTGGAGCCCACGTGCCTAGGTGGGTGGCCTGAGGGAGAGGTGAAGGCCCAAGGGAATTGTGGTGGGAACTGTGTGACTTTACCACGAGGGAGATCTGGTTGGTGGGTGCCACAGACTCCGGGTTAGAGGACGAAGATGAGGAAGAGGAGGAGGAAGAAGAAGAGACTGAGTTGCCTTCAGACACCCGCTTCCTCTTGCGCTTGGGAATGTTGTCTTTGGCTGGTGGGAGAAACGGTTGCTGAAGCCGGATGCCGGGGACCAGTCTGTGGCGGCCTCCCGATCTCCCTGGAGAAGGCCCTTACTTTTAGGTTTTTAATGTTTTGGTGTTTCATTTTTTTACTGTACTAAGAGATTCTAGGCAGGAGGTGCACCACTGAGCCACACCCCCAGCCCCTTACTGGGGGTTTTTATGCAATGCTTGGCATTCGAGGTTGAGACCCCCTGTCTGGTCTTTCCTAAGAAGGTCTAAGCTCCTATTTTAATTCCTCCCTTTCCTGATACCATGTCTCCTCCCCTTTCCCCAGAGGACTTCATACAGGGCCCAGGCCCTCCTTACAGCCCTACCTAGAACATTCAATCCTCAACAGGTCTGTCTTCCCTACACCTCTAAAAGCCCTGGGGTGGGGGAGGCACATCGTATTGTCTTTTACGTGCTTCCTACCCAGTGTTCTGGTTTGTCTTTTGAAGACAAGGTCTCATGAACCCAAGCTGTCTCAAAGCTCCTATGTCAAGGCTAACCTTGAACTCCTGACTGCTCCTTCCCTCCACCTGAGTGTTGGCTGACAGACAAACCTGGCGTATGTGGTGCTGGGATGGAGCCTAGAGCTGTGTGACTGCAAGCACCCTGCCCACCAAGCCACACCCCCAGCCCCTGCCTGAGCCTTCTTAAAAGCAACGGACTAGTCCCTATAGGCAGAAGGCCAGACACTTCTGCCTCTGACTCACCTGGCACCTTGGCATCATTGGAAACTTCTGCAAAAGGTCTGAAAAAGGCAGAAATGGGGCAGCAGTTAGTAGATTCCCCCTCCTTCATCCCTGTTCCTTGGGATACGGCCGCCATCTCACTTACTGCTGAGCCGCAGCTGTGGACGACGGGACCAGGGAACTTCCTGCTGTAGTTTGGATCTTAAATGGTCCCTAAAAGCCTGTGTGTTAAATGTGTGGTCCCTAAGCTTGTGCCATTTTTTGAGACAGGGCTCCCCCTCACTGACTCTAAACTCATCGATTTGGCTAGGGTGACTGGTCAGCGAGCACTCTACTCACTGAGTCACCTCTCTGCAGCCCCTCCATAAAACTTCTAGAGTCCAGAAGGACACCCCAGAGATTATGAACTCGGGGCTAGAATGCTTAACAGTTTAAGGCAACTGCTTAACAAGCAAGCTCATATGGTACAAGGAAAGAGATGACTTCTAAAGATTGTCTGACTTCCATCCATGCACTTTCTTTCTCCTCTCTAAATTAATAATAACATGTTTAAAACAATGCAGTTTGAATTTTTTAAAACCTTATTTACTTATTTATTTGTGTGTGTGTGTGTGTGTGTGTGTGTGTGTGTGTGTATGTGTATCAGAGGGCACTGTGTGTCCCTGTGGAGGCTCAAGGGTAACTTTGGGAATCATCCTGGATTATTCTACTTTCTTTTTGCTTGGCTCTGGGATTTCCCAGGCTCTACCCACCAGGGCCGGAAGTGCAGGCCACCGCCCATTTCACTTGGCATTTTTTAATGGGACCAGGGATCTCATGGACTTTTGCTTTCGAGGCCGTGGCTTAATCCCTGAGCCGTCTCTCCAGCTGTAAATTTTTGGGGTATCTCTCTGTCTGAGCCGTCGCTGGAACTGCTCGCTGGCTGCTATCCTGGTTGGGCTGGTCCCCTCTCTCGTGGCCCTCACCGTGCCGCCCACCCTGTGAACACCAGGAACTCACTGGAGCTGGTTGATGATGACCATCCGTACGTGCTCCCGGGCTTTCAGGATCTTCTCCAGCCGGTGGATGTCATAGGTGTTAGGGTTCCGGAAGGGGATGTCATCAGGCAGGCCCGTGACCTCCACCGCATCCGGGCTGTCTCGGATCAGTTTGTAAGGGACCAGCACAGGCCGGTTCAAGCCCAGGGCCTCACCTGGAAGGCATGGGAGGCCAGAGCCAGAGAGAGAAGTCTCCATATCAATGAGGAACACTCAGGGGCAGGATTATGACTCCCGCAGCCTCGACTCGGCACTTGAGAGACCATCTAATATCAACGTTCAATTTGACAGGATCTAGAGTCACCCAGGAGACAAGGCTCTGGGCGTGTCTGTGAGGGACTTTCTAGATTTAGGAAGACCCATCCTAAATGTGGGCTGGGGGGTCTTGGACTGAGCACAAAGGAGACAGTGAACTGAGCCCCAGCATGCATCTCTCTCTGCTTCCTGACTATGGGTGTCACATGACCAGCTGCCTCAGACTCCTGCCGCCACCATGCCTTCCCTCCATGCCGAACCGTACCCTCCAGCTGCGAACCACAGTGAACCTTCCTGCTTAGGTTGATTGTGTCAGGTGTTTTATCACAGTCGAGACGAGTGATTAATACAATCCCATCAGTCACTGGCTGGGCAGGAACATCCCCAGTGTACAGTAGGGACCCATCCTGCTGCTTGGGACACTGACCGTATTTCTCATTGAAGAGTTCCTTCACTTGCTCACGGAGAATCACCTTCTCTCCAAGCCTATTGGCGTCATCCTCATCTATGGCAGAGAAGAGTCCATGCAGCTAGCACGTCGCTCCCACGTGTCCCTGGCCTGCCACACAGCCTCTGCAGATGCCACCCTCTCCTCTGTAGCTGTCTGGTCTCAAGGCTCCATCCACCGCCCGCCCCACCACCCGTCCAGCCTTCTACCCACTTGCACTTTCAATCTAACCAATCAGTCCTTCATTCTGCACCCATCTATGTACCACCCATCCATCCTTGAATCCATCCACCTATCTTTCCATCCATGTACTCTCACTGCATCCACTCATCCAAGGACCCTGTCATCTATCTAGCCAACCTCCATCCACCTTTCCATCTACTCCACACACATAGCCATCCTTCCACATATCCACTCACCCATCTACCCGCCCATCAATCCATCTACCATATAGTATCCATCCAGTTACCCATTCAACCATCTACCCATCCATATATACACCTATTCATCCATCCACCCATTTACTCTATCCATCCACCTGTCATCCATATACCCACTTGCCCATCCATCCACCCATTCACCATATACTCACCCACTCACCCATCTATATCTATCCCTCACTCTCTCCATCCTCCCATTCATTTACATTTCCTGAACAGCACCCCAACACAGGCCTCAGGCCAGCATACAGCACCCTAAGAGAAAGAGTTCAAAACACAGAGGATGTCACTCAGTCATGCCTCCAAGTCAGGGTGCATGTCCCATTGGGAAGTCTGGGGAGGCCACCAGGAGATCAGATGTTCAATTTTTTTCACTTAGCTTTTGTTTTTCTAAAACAGGGTCTCACACCACAGCCACAGGAAATTACGTTCGAAATGGGTAACTCTTTCCAGATATGTGAAATATACGGCCTTAAATTCTCTGAACATTTTGGGTGGAACAGATCCTTCCTTCCTTTTCTTCCTTCCTTCCCTCTTCTTCCTTCCTTTAGTCTCATGTAGCCCAAGATGCCCTTGAATGCCTGATCCTCCTGCCTCTACCTCCCAAGTACTGGACCACCATACCTGGTTTATGGGGTGCTGGGGACAGAACCCAAGGCTTTGTGCATATTAGGCAAGCACTGTACCCACAGAGCCCCAGCCCTGACCCTTTTTATTCCTTTCAAGACAGGGCCTTTACTGTAGTCCATGCTGGTCTGGAACTTTTGACAGTTCTCCAGCCTCAACTCCTGGGATCCTGCTTGGGATCACAGGCGCCCAGCCTGATGCATCCTAGTTTTTCAGTCTCATCTCTAACAAAAGGGACTTCCTGTCTAGACAGCTGTCTTCTTGTTCTTTCTTATCTGCAACATGTTTGCCTGCAGATTAACTGAGTTTGCCCCAAGGGAAAACACACAGAGAGATGAAGGAAATTGCAACCAGCTTTGTGTACAATGTCCCCACATGGGGCTCGGGGTGAGGCCTGGGCTGCCACACACCTGGGTGGAGCAGGCTGTCTCTCAGCAGGGGCCGCGCTCAGGAGTGTGTGGCAGGCGAGGACAGGGACAACTGTGCACACACATTCCCTTTTGCAGATAACAAGTTAGTTTACTTTTTTTTTTTTTGCTTATCTTTAGACAGGTTTGCTCTGTGCAGCCCAGGTTTAACTTTTAACTCATGACCCTTTGCCCCAGTCTCCTGAGCACGGGGTGTGTAGGCCGTCACACCTTGCCTGAAAGGTTCCTTTTTTTAACTTTTATTTTTGTTTGGCTTTTGAGCCAGGACCTCACTGTGATCTGGAATTCACTATGTAGCTGAGAAGGACCTTGGATTCCGGATTCCCCTGCCTCTGAGTGTAGAGATGACAGGCAACACCAGTATGCTTAGCCTGTCAAGTCTCTTTGTTAACTCCATGTGGATCATAGAGTGCCTGCCTTGCTGGGACCCTCAAACCCAGATGAGAGGGAGAGAGAAAGAAAGGGAGAGGAGGAGGGGAGGGTAAGGTCTGCACCCAGGTGCCTTTACTCACTGAGCTAGCTCAAGGGTCCCTCTTTTTACCTTTTGACTACTGTGAAGATGTGACATGCTATTTGCTGCAGATGTTACAGCTATGTAAGTATGGTTTGCAACTTGGAGGTGGGTCTAAAAAAGGGACTGCTGGAATATAACAATAAGAAAATAATTAGAATCAAAACATAGCTGCCAACTCTCTTCTCCCGGTGCCCCAAGCTGCTGTGTCCCCAGTCCATATCTCCTGTCTTGTCAGCTGAATTCTCCAAGAGGAGGCAGATACCTAGCCATGAGGTAATCACACAGGATGAGCATCAAGTCCATGCTGGGGTGTGTGTGTGTGTAGATTGTGAGTAATTTATGTATGTGTGGGATGTGTGTATATATGTTATTATGGTCCATGAATGTGGAAGTTTAAGGTTTATATTGGGATCTTCTTTGGTCTCTCTCTCCACCTCATATATTGAAATACACCTTTCACTTGACCTACAGCTTGCCAATTAGCTTAGGCTAGCCAGCTGGCTGGCCCCAGGGATTCCTCTGTCTCCATCCCAGGTGCTGGGATTACAGGCCACTACCATGCTTGCCTAGCATTCATGTGGGTGCTGGGAATGGGAACTTGAATCTCCAGGCTTGTGAGGTAAATATTTCACCTACTTGAACCATATCTCCGGTCCATCATACCAAGACACACTTCTCAACCCAGAGATGTTCCAAGACGGGGACCGACAGACTCTCTGTACTGATACCACCCAGGTCAACAGAGACATTGGGGGTTTCCAGCAGTTCAAGTGGTCCTAGCTGGGGAAAATGGGAATTTTTCTTGAATGTAGAAAAGTTGAGGTCTCCCAACTTCAGGGGACGGTGGAACCACTTGCTAACTGTGATCCTAGAGGTCACTGCTAAACACACAGGACTTGGGACTGTCCACCCACCAATGATGGCTCACCATGACTGTCAACTTCACAGGATCTGCAATCGCCTAGGAAACCAGCCCATGGGCATGTCCATGCAGGAGTTTCTAGATTGGGTTCACTGAGGTGAAAAAACCCACCCTGAATGTGAGTAGCACCATCTCATGGGTTAGGGTACTGGAGTGAATAAAAAGGAGAAAGAGGGGCTGCAGGATGGCTCGCTGGTCAAAGCCTTTGCCTCACGAGCAAAGAACTTGAGTTTGGATTCCTAGAGCAATCCAGAATGATTCCTGATGTCACCTTTGGGCACACACCCTGGTGCCCTTTTGTACACAGGCCCATACATATATATGAGCATCCACCCATATGCAAAACACACACACACACACACACACACACACGCACGCACGCACGAGAAAGCAAGTTGCACCTCTCTCTGCTTCCTGACTGTGGATGTCACCTGAGCAGCTTCCCCCTTAGGGTGCTTGTGTCAGGTATTTTGTCAAAGCAAGAGCAAAGCAATGAATTCAGCATATACAGGCAGGGCGGGCTACGGTGGCTCTGGCCAAACTCTGATCGGTCAGGAAATGGAAAGTCTTCCAGACACTTTTATGATTAACTCTGCAGTTTCAGAAGTTCTGGGCCCAGAGTGGGGCGTCTGTCTGACCACAAAGGCTTCCTTGCCCTGCCCCACCCTGCCCTGGCAGATGTCAGCGCTTCCCAGGAAGACAGAAAGATGATCATTATGGAGCCTAATTAACCAAGAAAAGCACAGATGATGACGTGGATAACCATGGCTGGCCTGGAAATGTGGTATCTTTAGAAACCCAAGAAAGGGCAGTTTTATTTTGGGCTCTGGAGAGCGTGACCAAGTTGAAAGGTGCAGAGGGAGATGATGGGGGCTGGAGGACTTGGAGACTGGAAAATGTCCCTTGGGTCTTGGGGAGTGGGATGCAGAAAGGCAGGGAGGCCTTGGGGAATCTTGCCAGTAGTAAAGACAATTTATCCAAGATCACGCTCAGTAAGCTAACTTTTCCAGGATTACAAACAGTAAGCAAACTTATCCAGCGTCGTGGATAGCAAGTTAAGTTACCCACAGCTGTAGACAATAGGTTAACTTGCCCAAGATCGCAGACAATACATCAAATATAGTAAGTTAATTTACCCAAGATTACATAGATGCTAACCCAGCTAAGATTACACAGTTAACTCATTCAAGATCACAGATAGCCAGTGAACTTAACCAAAACTCAGTAGCTAAACTGCTTGTCATATAAGCAAAAGGACCAGAGTTCATATTCCCAGATTCTATATAAATGCTGCATTGGTGAGTTGACCCACCTGTAATTTTAGCCTTGGAAGGTGGAGATGGGATTCAGAACAAGCTGACTAGCTAGACTATCCCTAGCCGTGAACTATGGATTTGATGAGAGACCCTGTACCAAAAGAATAAGGTGGAAGAACAATCAAGGATGATTCCCAACATCAAACTTGGATCTCTACAGCTACAACACACATATATCTACTCATCCCCTTACGTGAAAGTAAGAAAAGATTAAAAAATAGGAGCTGGCCAGCGAGATAGCTCAGCAGGCAAGACGCCTGCTTGCAAACCTAGCAACTTGTGTTCAATCCCTGGAAGTCCACACGGAGGAAAGAACTGACTTCTGAAAGTTGTCCTCCATCCATGTACTATGGCATGCATACACGCATACTTTCTCTCTCAAAATAAGCAAAATACTTAAAAAAGAAAAAAAAGTCCCAAACTGGGCTGGGTAGATGGCTCAAGGGTTAAAGATTATGCTTAGAGAGCAGAAGGACCTCAGTTCAGATCCTGGTTTTCACATAAAAATACCAGGTGGATATAGTGACCTGCACTTCTGGCCATAAAAGGCAGAGCCTCGGAAACCTCAGAGTGAAGCAAAAAGGAAGTAGAACAATCCGGGATGATTCCCAAAGTCACCCACTGATACACATACACACACATATATAAACAAATAAGTGAATAAATAAAATACTTTTTAAATCTCCTCAAAAAAAAAAAAAAACAAAAAACCTAAAACTGGGCTGGAGAGATGGCTCAGGAGTTAAAACTCTGTCTTGGAAGCAGAAGGTCCTGAGTTCAGATTCCAGGTCCCATGTAAGAAACTCCAGGCAGAAACCAAGGCAGCTTGTGCTTCCAGCCCTCGTGGGTGGAGCCTAGGGAAATCCCAGAGTGAAGCAAGAAGGAGGTAGAAGTGATCCAGGATGATTCTCTAAGTCACCCTTGGGCCTCATCAGGGACACACACACACACACACACACACACACACACACACACACACACACACAGAGACTAAATATATATATAAACACTGAAAGGAGCCAGAATGATTAAAAGTGACTAAAGGTTTTTAGAAAGGACGATTGCTATTGTATCTAGTGGACAGGAGGGGACAGCAGAGAGCCAGCCCCTGTTTAGAACAGGGTTAGCTTGGCGGGGAGGAAGGGGTAGTCATATCACACACCCTGAACCTACCAAGGTCTAAGTTATCAGCAGAGACAGGTCCAATTAAACGGGAAGACCCCCTCAGTCAGCCATGCTAGGCAAGTGTTCTGTAACCTTGAAAAAGTTAAATCCTTGAGTCTTGATATGGTAGCACAATTGGGAAGCTGAGGTAGGAGGATCAAAAGCGAAGGGCCAGTCTGAGGTCTTGTCTCAAAAAAGCGTGGATAGGGTTGACCTACCCCTTAATGGGTTCCTATACCCAGACCACCATTCCCAGGGTGCTCAAGGGGGCGCGGCCAATGGAGGCCAGCAGGGATACAGGCTGAGGTAAGTTAAGCCTGTGTTAACAAGCTACGGGCTGGGGCCTGACTGTGGCATGTCTATTATTCAAGTACGGATTTGCTCTGTAAGTCCCTTGCCATGAACAGGCAAACCAGCCCCAAGACAACCCCGGGAAGGGAAGGGTTGGGGACAGGGTTGGTCCCAAGGAAGGCACTTCCGGGACCCTTGATGGTAGGAAGGCAACCCTCCGCACCCCCTCTCATTTATCCCTGCCCTGCTGAGCTGTCCCAGGCTGGCTTCCGGGAAGTACGTTTTTCCCTATGTTCTGACTGCTTCTCCAGCCTGCCCCAGGGCTGTCCCTGCTGTGGGGCTGAAACTTAGTAAAGAAAGACAGGGCTGGAGAGATAGCTCGGTGGGAAGGTGCCAGTTTGCAAACCTGGTGACCTGAATTCCACCCACAGAGGCCCACGTGAGGAAAGAGAGAACTGACTTCTGAAAGTTGTCCTCTGACTTCCATTCATGGGATGCATGTTTTCTCTTTCTTGCAAATAAAGTATTTCAAAAAAGAAAACGGAGATTTAATCTTGACAGGGGGAGATGGAGCTCTGAGGGTACATTGCCAGAGTGCAGGAGGCCCTGGTTCCATCGCCAGCACGATACAAGCCAAGCCTGGGAACCACGGCCATCATCCCAGGGTATTCGGAGGTCACCCTCAGCTACATGAGCAACTCCAGGTGAGCCTGGGCCACATGAAAACCAGTCACAGAAAAAAAGACAGGACCTCACGTAACTCAAGCAGCCTTTCTGCCTCGTGCTGCAAACCTTGGATAGCAGGTGTATACGCTGCCACGCCTCACGCAAAAGGTTCTCACACTCCAGGGACACCTGCTCGCTCCCAGGGGTCCCTGAGGCTGCCAGCAGCAGTTGCGTTGCCCCCCTTCATGAGATTCACGGTTGGGTGGTGGCTGCCCCTTTCCAGAAGTAACGAACGGCAGGGAGCACGGCAGTCTGTCTCACTGTGGCTGGTGAGGACTTACCAAAACACAGCTAGGCAATGGCCCCAGCTGTCCCCTGCTGCCAGCAATGCAGTACAGCACTTGTCTAACGCGTGGGAAGGCCTGGGTTCCACCCCTAGCAGCATGAATAAATAAAGCCAGGCACAGCGATCCGTGCCTATCATCCCAACGCGTGTTCAAGACAGGTGCTTTACCCCTGAGCCACGCCCCCAGCCCCTCACTGGGAGAGTCTAGGCAGGTGTTGACCATGAAGCCACATCCCCAGCCCCTCACTGGGTGATTCTAGGCAGGTGCTCTACCACTGAGTCATGCCCTCCGCCGTGGTGAGGCTCCTTTAGGTCCCTCACCTCTTAACCGCTGGACACCTGCAGTCCCTGTTGACCCACTGCCACCAACCCTCCCCCTCTTAGTCAGCAAGCCCCCTTTGATTACCCGAGCCAGCCCAGCTCCTGCCATAGGAAGCTTTCACACAGCAGAGCCGTCTCGCTAGCCTCTCTCTGCCTAAACACCCGGGACATCATCTGAAGCCTTCCTGCACTCCCGGGGCAAGGTGCCCAGGCAAGCCTGAGAACAAGAGAACCGGAGCTCCCATGGGACAACTGGTCACTGCGAGGTGGTTCCTGCCTGCTGAGCCGCATGTCTGTGCCTCACGTGACTCCAGGTCTGTGCCACCCCACACAAGCACACCAAGCATCCCCAATCCCCACAGTAGTGTGGCTTACCGGGTTTGGGGATGAGTCCTTGGAATGGCCTGGAAGGGAAACAGAAGGAGGGATGGTGTTTCAAGGGAGCAGGAGAACTGTCACCCGGTACCCAGCAATGAGACAATCTCCTGGAGCCCTGGCTGGCCTGGCACTCCCCATGCAGCCCAGGATGACCTTCATCTCCTGATCCTCCTGCCTTGGTAGATGTTCACCACCACACCCAGTTTATGTGAGGATCAAACTCAGGGCTCTCCAGAGGGCTGTGTGTGTAAGTGGGTGCAGAAGGACGGGCAGAAGGCAGGAGAGCCAATCTACGTGTGGGGGAACCCTCCACCCTATGTACCCTGCAATCCCCTGTAACCCCTTCCCTGAGAAACTTCTGAAGCCAGTCCCTCCATCACAGCCAGCGTCAGCCAATACTCCTCCTGCTTCCCGTCCCTGGAATACCTGGTGACTGTGAACTTGATCTTGTCGGCCACAGCAAGGATCCTCTCCAGGTTCTGGGAGCCGAAGGTGCAGGGCTTGCGAAACGGGATTCCCGGAGGCAGCCCCTCGATAATCACGGAGCCAGGATTGCTCTTGATCCGCTTGTAGGGTACCTGCACCGGGTACTTGATACCCAAGGCCTCCCCTGCAGGCGCGAGAAGAAGTTGCACCCTTCAGACACAAGCTGCCACACCCACTTTTTTTTTTTTTTTTTTTACAAGGAATCTAAGGATTTGAACTCAAGTCTCTTTGCTTAGGAGGCAAAGCCTTTAGCCACCGAGAGATCTCCCCAGCCTCAGCTCACCGTATTTCTTATTAAACAGATCCTGGACTTGCTCCCTTAGCGTGTTGGCAATGTCGATCCGAGAGAGTCTGGCGTCGTAGTTCTCTGTGAAAGTGAAGACAGTTACAGACGGAGGCTGTTAGATGAAAAGGCACTTGGTGACTTCCTTTTTAAAGAAATATGACTTCTTAATTACAAGGAACTCCTTCTCCGGCAATTAACAGATTCGTGGAGTAGGCCCCTTAGAGTCCTTCAAAGCAACGTTTTGATAGAAGACGTGTATTTTTTTTTTTCCCCTGGAAGGACGCACTGTGTTGTCACAACAGCAATGAGCTGAAAATTAAGTTAATTGTTGACATTTGAAAACCACCAGACTAATAAACAAGCCCAGAGGTGACATGTCATGGATTGTTGGGCGACAGGAGCAGCGAGGGAAGTGAAATCCACAGGGAGACAGGAGGCCAGCCCGGCAGTGTCTAAGGCACTCTCCCATGGAAGGTCATGTTTTCAGTGTTGTTAGCGATGGAATACAGGGTCTCCAAATGCCAGGCGGGTGCTCTGCCACTGAGCCATGCCCCATCCCTCACTGGGGGATTCTAGGCAGCTGCTCTGCCACCAAGCTGTGCCACCAGCCCCTCACTGGGGGAGGGGGGTTCTTGGCAGGTATTATACCACTAAGCCACTCACTGGCGTGTGTATGGAGGGTTCTTGGCAAATGCTGTACTACTTTCAGAGGTTGTTTTTACAGGACACCCCCACGCATCAGTACGTGGCAGGTAGGGCCTCAGGACTGGACTTTGGAGAGATGGCAGCCTCAGAAGGGAGTAGATATGGGCGACTGTGGATGGAGGAAGTCACCTGTCCCAGTGAGATATCTCACTCGCTCAGGGACCAGGTATGGGTACCTCTGTGGTGAGACACATGAACTCCCCTCATCATAGAATGTTCTTGGAGGAGTGAGAGGGACTGGAGGTGACTGGTAGTCAGTTGCCATGGTTTGAAATGTGAGTTGTCCCCTACAGGCTCATGTGTTTGAGTCTTTAGTTGTTCGAGAAGGTCATGCGTGGGACCTTTAAGAGGTGGGTTGGTCCCACCCTACTTCTGGGAGAGGTCTGCTCTTACAGCCGGCAGTTTATCGGCTCTCTGCCTCCATGAAGGATATGACTTAGCCCTCCTCCAGCTTTAGCCTCCAGCCATGCTGCTTCCGCTGTGAGAGACTATATCTCCCCTCTGGAACCATAAGCTGAATAAATCTCCCTTTTCCCTTTCTTCCCTTAAGCTGCTTGATTTTGGGCGTTCTCTCACTGCAATACAAAGAGTAACCAGTACACCAGTCCTGGGCCATCACCCCCTCTCTGAACTAATTGTCATCCACGGTGACCATAGAGCTGCCTTGGGGGGCTGACTGCAGCTTTTCCTGCCAGCTCTCAGAGCTGCTGAAACATGGGGCAGTCTCAGCCATGTCCAGACTCCTGGTGACAAAGATGGTGACAAGGCAGGAGAGAGCGCCCCTCATACTAGGGGCTTCTTGGAACTGGATTAGCCGAGAACGTTCCTTCGTGAGGGTCCACTCTTAGCCCCCTACTCTAATTTGGAAGCAATAAAATGGAAGACTATGGTTAAGCCGGTGACTGTCCCCAGAGGTACTCAGCCAACTCCAGGGCCCTGCACCTGCCCATGCTCCGTCTGAAAGCCAGGGTATGTAACTTGGAGCTGAGAAGATACATCCCAGGGAGCAGCCCAGACCCTGAGGGTGGGGATCTCACATCTTCCCACCCACACCCCCCCAACCAGTTAAGGTTATGATAGGGATGGCTAACCTGGGCTCATCACCCTTACCTTGGCAACCCTGTCTCTTCGGGGTCTCGTCCACAAGAGGGTCCCCGGAGTCCCTCTCTGGGGGGTACGGGGAGAGAAGGCAAATGAGGAGGGAGTCCTGGGGCCCAAGGGAGGGGGCACACTTGACAGGAACAGGGTGGGGGACAGGAAGGGGTGTGGGAGAGACCTGGTGCCCACCCATGCCTGCCTGTGTCTCGCTCATCCCCAGGTACCTTGAGCATCCATGATGGGTTCTTTGACACCATCGGTGAGTAGTTCCGGCCTAGAAAACACAAGCGACACCATCGTGGGGAGTTCAGACCAAGAATCCCAGGGCTAGAATCAAGGGAAATGACTCGGCAGGTAACAGTTCCTGCATACAAGCTTGGGAGTCTGACTGATACCCAAGGCCCACATAGCAGACAGAGAGCATGAACTTCTGAACGTTGTCCTCTGACCGCCACGTGTATGTGAGCTCTCTCTGTGTCTGTCCGTCTCTCTCCAAATAAAATAAACGGACTCTAAGACTCGGTGCCTACACTTGTGCAAGGGGCTTCTCCAGCTGTGCTGGCTGAGGACTGGCTCCTTCCTGCCCCAGGGAAACTGCCTTGAGATCCATGTGTGGGAGCTGGGAACTGTTCGGGGATCCGCTCAGACCCTGGGCTGGCTGGATGACACCCTTCTCTGCCATTCGTCATTCACTACTGTTCTGCTCGGCATGGTACATATGGGTGGAGTGACTCAGATAGACATGTGTACAGTGTGTCTGTGTGTACGCACACGTGTATGTGCACACACAGAGGCCAAAGGTCAACATTGGGTAACTTCTTCCATCCCTCTTTAACTTGCTTTTTGAGACAGGATGTCTCACTGAACTTAAGGTTCATGGATTAGCTAGACTGGCTGCCAGCAAACCCCAGGAACCTTCCTGCCTCTACTTCCCTAGCAGTGAGGTTACACATTCATGGCATCACATCTGGTGCTTTTACTGAGTGGGTGCGGGGGATCCAAACTCAGGTCCCCAGACTTATACAGCAAGCACACTGCTGATAGAGCCATCGATACAGTCCCACTGGTTTTTCTAAAACAGGATCTTATTACATAACCAAGGCTGGCCTTGAACTCTTGATCTTCTCGCCTTAACTTGCCAAGTGCTGGAATTACAGGCATTGTATGCAGATGATTTAGTTTAGAATCAACCTGTCATCCCAGCACTCAGGAGGCTGAGGTAGGAGAATTACCTGGTTTGAGTTCAGCATGGGCTACCTAAGAGTCTAAGACAGCCTGGGATATGGAATAATATACTATCTCAGAAGGGGGGGGAGAGAAAACGAGAGAAAGGAAGTAAAAGGATTGAAGAAAAAAGGAAGGAAAAAGGAAGGAGGGAAGAAATAAAGATGGAGGGAGGAAGGCAGGAAAAAAAGCAAGGGAAAGACACAAGGAAAGAAAAAAAAAGGGGGGAAGAAAGAAAAAAGAAAAGAGCTTTGGTAATCTAAACAGAAGGAGAGTTTGGTGCTACCGCCAATGCTGACGGAATCCCCTAAGGATCTGGCCAGGCCTTACCTCTTGATGACAAACTGGATGCTGTTGCTGGCTTCCAGAATCTTCCGCAGTTTGGCGATTCCGAAGCAGTTGGGTCTCCGGAGCGAGATGCCTTCGGGCAGTCCCAACACAAACAGCTCCTCGGGGTGCATCAGAAACTTGGAGTAGGGCACTTTGACGGGCTCCGAGGTACCAATGGCTTTGGCTGCAGGGACACAGCTGCTGTGGGGCCACCAGGCGTCCCAGAGCCACGGGGCACCAACTCCATCCCTGTCCCTGTGGGTTCTACAGCTGTCAAGACCCAGGGTAGTAACATGTGGCTGAATGAGCTCCATTAATCTTCCTGAGAGGAGAAGTACCCCTAGCTCGGAGGTGAAGGATTGGAGCCTCCAGGGGATATGACTGTCCAAAGGCCATTCGAGGTCCACTCAGCCCCTGTGCCGATGTAGCATAGAAGCCAAGGACTGCCAATGAGTTCAGACTTCGGGTTCCCCCAGTCATCAAACAGAACCCCAAACTCTGATATGGCCCCACATCAGGTCTCAGGAACCAGCCAGATCTGGGCTCACACTAGACTGTGCCCATTAGTATCACGGAACCTCAGGGAAAAGCATTAAGACACCAGGCCTTGTTTCTCTTCATCTGGAAAATGGCCTCAGAATACAAGGATTTTGCCAGGATAGGATGAGAGTATGCGGGACGCCAGCACCCAGCACAAGAGATGTACGCGCAAGGGCGCCAAAGCAGGCAGCTCTCTTCCCTCTGTCCCCCTATCTTTCCCGGATGTTAAGGAGCTCATGTTTATATTGTGGTGTAGTGCTAGGGATGGAACTCAAGGTACCACGCATGCACTCTCTCACCGCGCAACACCAGCCTCTCACTAGGGGATTCTAGGCAGGTGCTCTACCACTGAGCCACACCCCTAGCCCCTCACTAGCCAATTTTCTCGCTGCTTAGCTGCAGACCCTGCTTTCCTAGAGTCCAGAGAGTTCTCTCTCTGAGTCCCTAGAAGGACTGTGAGTATGTCTGTGAGTCCTGTGACTGAGAATGTGTGAGCCGCCAGTAACACAGCACGAGGTGCCCTCCACGGGGGACAGCCCTGGGATGTGTCTCCACAGGCGTGACTCACTGTCAGAGATCAGGTCTCCAGGGGTGGGGACATGGTAGGTACAGCCTCTCCACTACCCCATGGTGACGGTGGGTCTCAGCCCACCCTGCACTCCTCTCCCAGCGGGCACCAGAGCCTGCATCTGTCCTCACCATATTGCGTATTGAACAGCAGCTCCACCTGTTTGCGCAGGGGCCGGATCACGTCACCATGGTTGTCTGGAGGGCAAAGGCATCATGTTGAGCTTCCCCAGGTGTCAGAAGCTCCCTGTTTCTCAGCTCACACACCGGCCTCCCCCCTCCCTACCCTCGTGGGATGGTGGCGATGGTGGCTAAACTCATACACATGCTGGGAAATCAACCAGAGAGGAGATCTGGAAGATTCTTCAGCTTTTCCAAATCAGCTTCAAGACTTGGGTGCAAAGTAAGCCTGCAAATCGACTGTGCTGCCACTAGGTGGCAGTAGAACCTCCCTTAATAATTAAAGGTTTCCTGAGAACACTTCCCTGCAAACCCTTCAGTTTATTCTAAGAGGGCAGACTTTCTAGATGTAAAATGGACATGGTCTTTACCCGTCCTTGTCAGAGAGAGAATAATCAGTACTTGTAAGAATGTCTGCTGGACACAGCTAGCAACATCTTCCTTACATTGAAAAAGACAAAGCTCCCCGGGACCTCAGTTAGCAAACCTTAGAGTGTCTGAGTGTCCACAGAGCAAAGCCCAAAGCTGATGCCATATGGGCAATGCTATTGTGCCTCTAGAACAGGTGACAAACTTCCTCCTGCCTGGAGAAGCCCACGGATCTCCCAGACCAAAGGCACTGTGTTAAAGTTACATGTGTGTGTATGGGGTCGAGGTGGGGGGGAGGGACAGGAGTGGAGAATGGCTGAGGTGGGAAGGGTGGCTATAGAGAGGAAATGGTGGAAGGAGGTAGATGGGGCCTCACCTTCCACAGGTCTCTCTTCTGGCCTTGGGTCCTCGATGGTGCATTTGTCTATGAGAAAACAGAGGATGCTGGGAGACACGATCCATCTTCATCTCCTGGACCTTGTACTTCCCCAGGGAACCAGCTAGAGATATGAGCAGCAGGCTCCGTAACATCACAGATTACCCCCAGATAAGGTGAGGACACCCCATCCCGTATAGATGCTCACCGGGTCTGTACATAGGAATGCCAGACGAGTACATCTGGTGTGCACCCCTTTAGTGACCAGCATCCAGTCTTTTGAGTGTGGCTGGAATTTCAGACTTTATATGTGTATGGGGTGCATGCATGCGCATGTGTTTGCATGTGGGTGGGGCACATATGTGTGCAGGTGTATATGCACAACTACGCTTGAGCTTGTGTGCCTGTGAAGGCCCAAGGGTGATATTGGGAATCATCCTCTATCAGTCTTCCACCTTATTGTTTTGAGTCAGGGTCTCTAATTAGACCCAGAGCAGCCATTAGGACTTGTTCTGGGAATTCTCGAGCTCTGCCTTCCAAGACTGGAATTACTCATAGGATGCTACACACACTCAGCATTCTGGGGAATTCATGTTCTTTTGCTTAGAAGACAAGTGTTTTATCTGCTGAGCCATCTTGTTTTGTGAGACAGGGATCTCTCCCTGGGACCTGGAACTTTCAACAGCCTAGGTTGATGGGCCTGTGAGCCCCAAGGATCCTCCGGTCTCTGCCTCCCCAGCACTAGGATAGTAGCACTATGTTTTCATATGGGGTGTAGGAATTGAACTCAGGTCTTCCTACTTGCAAGGCAAACAATGTGTCCTCTGGACCATCTCCCCAGCCTTTTAGAAAGTCCTTTAGGCTCAGCAAGATGGTTCAACAGGTAAGGAGCCTGGTCATAAACCTGGCATCCTGAGTTCAATCCCCAGAAGTCCTCATGGTAAAAGAAGAGAACTGACTGCTGAAAGCTTTCCTCTGTCCTCCACCTGCATCATGGCATAAATAAATAGATAAATAAATAAATAGATAAAGAAAGAAAGAAGGGGCTAGAGAAGGGGTTAAGACTCTGTCTCCCAAGCAGAAGGTCCCAGTTCCGATCCCAGAAGTGCAAGGGGCTGCACTTCTGAACACAGTGTCCTCTGACACACGCACACAGAGTAAAAATAAATAAACAAACAAATATTTTTAAAAGAAGGATCTTTATCCTTGATTTTAGGTGGCTCCAAAGAACTTCTGGACAATGGGAGAGAAAGGATGTTGGGAGGGACATTGCGTTGGTTATTCTAGTCTGAGGTCCTCGAGCACCCATCGACCTAGTTCCTCTGATCCATCCACCCCAGGAGACATGAGGTATTGCTGCCCTTAGTCCTGGAGATTGGCTTATAGTCTCCCAAGGGTCCACCAGCTGGCTCTTGTCTTCAAGGACTAGAATTACAGGTGGCTGCAACACCCACCTGATATTTTATATGGGATCTGATCCTGTTGTAAGCACTTTAACCTCTGAGCCATCTCCTTAGCCTGTCTATTTTCTTTGTGATGTTTGGGAAGGAACCTAGGACAAGAGGTAAACAGTGTGCCACTGGGCTCCATCCCTGTGCAGATTTAGGTCCCATCACATCTGTACATTTCAAGTCCATAAAAATATTTGAAAAACACAGAACAGATTCCAAATTGCAAACATGTGTTTTCCAGAACTTAAGGGAAAGGAAGTGTTGTGAAATGAATGTGAGATCCCCCCACAGGCTCCTCTGTTCTGTATCCTTAGCAGCTGTTCATGTCTGGGAAGGTTGAAGCATCTTTAGAAGATGGAGCCTTGCTGGAGGAAGGCATGTCATGGGGCCTCGAGGTGGAACATTGCAGCTTCCTCTCGCTCTCTTTCTCTCTCTGCTTCCTCATGGCTGCGGTGCCCTGAACCTGCCTCCTGCTTCTGCCCCCAGCCACGCCTTCTGCTGTGTTTCTTGCCATAACGGACTATAAGCCAAATAAATCTCCCTGAGTACGGTGTTGTCTCACAGCAACAGCGAAGAGTAATTAAGTGATCCATTTTCTCTGACAAAGAACAGTGCAGGGGTTCCTGACCCACCTTCTCTGTTGCTCCCCCAGGAAGGTGGGTCCCCAGCACGGCCAGCCCCAGTGAACCTCTTACCAGTCAGCATCTCCATCCCATAACCAGAATCCTCTGAAGGCAAGTGCCCAGGAAGACAGTCTGCCATCTCCTCAGAAGTTGGCGAAGGATCTAGGGGTAAGGGAGGACAAACATGCAACAATTAAGAGTCTTTTAGCAAAGTCTCTTGCAGGACCCTGAAGCCCTAGCATCCCACAGTTCAGGACCATCAAGAAAGTTGGGCAGTCCCAACGATTTCGGAACTTCACAGAAGAGGGAGGCAGTGAGATTGTAAGGTTCACCGTTGGACAAGACATCCATTCAAGGCAGGACTGTTGCATCTAGGAACTCACTGCAGTGAGACTTGTCCTTGCCAGACCTACATAATGATTGTCATATCAACATCTCCCATAGACTATAGAGGAACTCAAGAGAAACCAAGAATATACAGTGTAAACCTTGGGGACTAGAACTGGATGAGTGAAGGGAAATCAATGGGGTGGGCCGAAGAGAGGCCACAAGAAGCCTGAAACCTCACAAGAGTGGACAAGCCAGAGGGAATCCTGGGATTTATAGAAGTAGACGGGCAGGAGAGTGAAAGGGAATGGGATGGATCAATGAAAAAAAAGGAGGGGCTGGAGAGGTGGCTCAGAGGTTAAGCCTCTGCCTTGCAGGCAGAAGGTCCCGAGTTCTGATCCTAGGCCCACGTATAGACGCCAGGCGGAAGTGGGGGCGACCTGCGTTTCTGGTCCTGGTAGGGCGGAGCCTGTGAATCCCGGGGCAGAGTAAACAAGGAGGTGGAGGCGTCCATGGTGGTTCCAAAATTCGTCCGTGGTTCTACACACACACACATACATACACACACACATACATGCACAATTGAATAAATAATAAATAATAAAAAATATTTAAAAAACTGAAAGATAAGGAGGATGGGAGGGAGGGAGTATGGAGGGAAGCAGGGATGAGTACTCAATATGCTCATAAAACTAAAAAAAGAAAAAAAAGAAAAAAGAAAACTCCCAACACAATAAAAAAAGAGAGATAATAAAGAAAAAAAAAAAAGAAAGCTGGGCAGATGGGCAAGGTGGCACAGGCCTGTGCCCTCAATGGCTCTGGAGGCTGAGGCTTGCATGACACGTACAAAGGCAGCCTCACTTACAGTTCAAATTCCACACTAGACTCGCACATGAGCAAAACCATGCCTCAAAAAATGAAAAGAGGGCAGGTGAGAGAGCTCAGCGGGTGAGACGCCTGCTGACAAACCTGGAAGCCTGGAAGTCCACATGCTGGAGGAGAAAACTAACTTCTTTTTTTTTTTTTTTTTAATTTATTTATTCAATTGTGTGTGTGCACGCGGTGTGTGTGTGTGTGTGTGTATGTAGAACCACGGGTGAATTCGGGAACCATCATGGATGCCTCCGCCTCCTCCTTGTTTACTCTGCCCCAGGATTCACAGGCTCCGCCCTACCAGGACCAGAAACGCAGGCCACCCCCACTTCCGCCCGGTGTCTATACGTGGGGTCTAGGATCTGAACTCAGGACCTTCCGCCTGCAAGGCAGAGGCTTCACCCCTGAGCCACCTCTCCAGCCCCGAGAAAACTAACTTCTAAGAGCTGTCCTCTGACCTCTACTCGTGTGCCATGGCATGCATGTACACATGTTTTCTCTCGAAAACAAAGAAAATATTTTAAAAAGCAAGCAAGCTAGCAAGAAGAAAGAAAGAAAGAGAGACGAAGGAAGGAAGGAAGAAAGAAGGAAGGAAAGAAGGAAAGAAGGAAGAAGGAAGGAAGGACGGAAGGAAGGAAGGAAGGAAGAGAGAAAGGAAGAAGAAAGAAAAAGAAAGAAAGACAGAAAGACAGAAAGACAGAAAGAAAGAAAGAAAGAAAGAAAGAAAGAAAGAAAGAAAGAAAGAAAGAAAAAGAAAGAAAGAAAGAAAGAAAGAAAGAAAGAAAGAAAGAAAGAAAGAAAGAAAGAAAGAAAGAAAGAAAACAGCTTAGACATAGCTCAGTGGTAGAGCACCTGCCTAGAATCCCCCAGTGAGGGACTAGGGGCGTGGCTCGGTGGTAGAGTGCCTGCCTAGAATCTCCCAAGGAAGGGCTAGGGGCGTGGCTCGGTGGTAGAGTGCCTGCCTAGAATCTCCCAAGGAAGGGCTAGGGGCGTGGCTCGGTGGTAGAGCGCCTGCCTAGAATCCCCCAGTGAGGGATTTCTAGAAGTCCAACACGTGGGCAACCCTGGGTTGTGCCTGCGGCACTGGGGGACTAATTACAAATCAAGCTGGACACGTGGCCTTGGAGCTGTTCTCGCTCGGCTAGCTCCGCACGGGCTGAGCGCCTGGGGAGCAGAAGCACCTCTTCCTGCAGCCTCGGTCCCTCACCTGGGATGGTGACCTGAATGATGTCCAGCTCCTCGGGCTCAGTTTTGATGGGTCTCAGCACACTCAACTCTCCAGAGGTTCCTGCAAGGACAAGACAAGGATTCTGGTCAGGTGTGGACATGAAGCAGGTCAGGCAACCCCTCACACACCCTCAGGCTAGGACTGATGCCCCCAATTTACAGAGGGGACCACTAAGGGTCCCATGGGATGGGCATGGGGCTGCTTGTCCACAGAAACCCAAGGCAGGCCTAGCTAGTGATTTTTTTTATTATTTATTATTTATTCAATTGTGCGTATATGCGTGTATGTGTGTGTGTGTAGAACCACGGACGAATTCGGGAACCACCATGGACCGCCTCCACCTCCTCCTTGTTTATTCTGCCTCGGCGGGATTCACAGGCTCCGCCCTACCAGGACCAGAAACGCAGGCTGCCCCCACTTCCGCCCAGCGTCCATACGTGGGGTCTAGGATCCAAACTCAGGATCTTCCGCCTGCAAAGCAGAGGCTTAACCCCTGAGCCACCTCTCCATCCCCTAGTGATGTTTTTAGTTGCTACCCTCTTTCCCTCCCCCAGGGGAGTCCTGCTGGTAGCTGTGTGTGGCACGATGGAGTGGGCAAAGAAAATAAACCATTCCAATATTATGGGCTCATAGCCTGAGCTGGTGTCCGCCATTTGGCTGCCAGCCGGGGACTGGTAGCCCCCCATCCCGGCCATGTAGCCACAGAACACTCACAAGGGGGGGCCTGCTGCTTCTCACCTGGGCCACAGTCTTCAGAGATGATGCTCTTGTCCGACCTGGAATAGGAAGGCAGGAAGGGACCTGCTGCTGACTTTGGCCTGAGCTGCTCCCCCAAGCCCTTACTGGAGGATCTAGGCAGGTGCTCCACCACTGAGCCACACCCCCAGCTCCTCACTGGAGGATTCTGGGTAGGTGCTCTACCACTGAGTCATGAGACCCCCAGCCCCTCACTGGGAGATTGTAGGTAGGCACTGGCCTTCTAAGCATGTCCCCAGCTGAAATGCCCCATGCACATCTCTCAACAGTTCAGAGCCTGGATTGGGGCACTGATAGAGGTGACAAAGTCACATTCCATGCAGAAAGCCCCAAGTGCTCAGGACAAGGGGGGACAGGGGGGTCTGACATCTTAGGACAGCCTCTGAGCCAAGTGACCCTTGACTATCTTTGCTTTCTTTGACCTTCTTTGGGCTCTCAGGGGCCTCCAGGGGGCATGTGGGTCCTTGTGGGGAGCCACTTGGGGTCGTGGAGTTACCCAGGACTCAGCCCTTCCCGTACCACACAGACAGCACCCACCTACCCTGGAGATGGTGGGGGGTCTTACCGTGCAGCCCCAGGCAGGTCCAGCATGGTGGCCCTACACACCTCAGCAGAGGAATCTTCAGGTGGGCTGGCGGGCTCCAGCTTGGTGGGGTCTTTGGTAAATTTGTTCCCTGGGGGAAGAGCTGGGTTTGAGATGGGTGTGTAGGCAGGCATGGTGCCTGACACACCTGTAATCTCAGGACTTAGGGGACTGAAGCAGGAGGATCAAGTATTTCAATAAAGAAATGAAGAGTGAGTGAGTGAGTGTGTGTGTGTGTGTGTGTGTGTGTGTGTGTACAAGAGGGCAAGATGACTTGTTCAGCTGACAGCATTGCCACATACAGAATGCATTCACCAGTGTCCACTTACCTGTGAAAATTCGTTCATCAAACATCCTGGCGAGAGAAGAAGAAAAGTGTGAGAAGAGTTGGTGGTCCCCTCTCATATGTGGCCACAGCCACAGGCTGGACACCAGGAATGGCTCTCCATGAGGGCAAGAGAAGAAGTATGACGGCTAGTCAATTCCCATTCCCTTTCCCTTTCCCCTCCTCTCCCTCCCCTCCCCTCTCTTCCTTTCTCTTCCCTTCTCTTCTCTTTCCTTTCCTTCTTGTCTTTCCTCTTCTTTCTTATATGAGGTATGAGCATGTGTTTGTGTTTGCATACATGTGTGTTTTTGGATATATGTGTTTGGGTATGTGCAATCACATGTGTTTGTGTCATAGTTAAGCACAGGTGTCAACTTGACTGTTGAGGGTTTGAGCTCTGGGTACAGTTGTAGAGAGTTGATGGTTGAGTTAAGCCCAGAGCAAACCTGAAGGACATTGTCTAGCTGATGGGGAAGGTCCAGCCCATGGTGGGTGGGATTAGGCCCTGGATAAATCAGAGAGCTGATTGAGAGAGTTAGCATCCTTCTGTATACTTGGCCAGACATGCTGGTCTGGCAAGTAAGGATTGTCCATCTCTCAGCCGTTATGCAATGATGGTGTGGCCAGTTCCCTCGGCCCTGGTGTTGGTGCATGCTCTCCTGTCAAGATGGACTAAGAGGGGCTGGAAAGGTGGCTCAGGGGTTAAGCCTTTGCCTTGTGGGTGGAAGGTCCTGAGTTCGGATCCTAAACCCCACGTATAGACGCCGGGTGGAAGCGGGGGCAGCCTGCGTTTCTGGTCTTGGTAGGGCGGAGCCTGTGAATCCCCGGCAGAGTAAACAAGGAAGTGGAAGTGGTCCATGGTGGTCCCCGAATTTGCCCATGGTTCTACACACACACACACACACACACACACACAAATTGAATTAAAAAAAAAAAAAGATGGACTAAGAACTGTAAACAGAAATCGTAAGAGAATAAATCCCTTGTTCCTTTAAGCTGTTTGATAGTCATTTATCAGCAACTATGCAGATGAACTGCAACAGAATTTGGTACCCAGGAAGTGGGGTGTTGCTGATAGATCTGACTATGTGGATATTGTAGCTTTTGAACGGTTCTGCTGGACAAAGTTGGAAATGCTTGAGAATTTTCACTTTGTGGATTTACAAATACCATTCTTCAGAGTTTAATGGGCCAATTGCTGAGAGAGATTGTTTGGGCCCAATTTGTGATGAGAGGAACAAGGACTTTGGTAAAGTTGAATTTAGAGACGATGGACTGGTTTGCTTGATTGAGGGGAGCTGTGTTGGTGGCTGTGAAGCTCTGGATGAGGAAAGGGCGGGCAGCAGAACAGCTGCCATGGTTGGAGAAATGAACATCAGTGAAGAAAAACCTAGTGACTTGCACTGTAGCGGTGGAGGAGGTGAATACCACTGTATGGCAAGTTTGTGGTTTGAAAATCCAGATTCCTTCAGCAGCCAAAAGCCCAAGTTAAAGCCGTTTCTTGCCCTTTGGAAATTTAGCTGCCTGGAATAGGCTTTTCCAGCATCAGAGCACAAGATTTGGTGCAGCTGTAGCTCCAATGGACCAAGCTATGTTTCAAACTTGCTTCGGAATCTGGCAGAGTCCCTCAGGTGATACTGGTTTGGGCGAACTACTGAGAGATTCGTGGAGAGCAGCAAAAGCTTGGCACCAAGTGGCAGGTGTAGAGTTCCTGCAAGAGATGGTGAAGCTTAAGGCTGCAGAGGAGAACCCAGAATGGTGTTTGAGATGCCAGAACTGTGGGACTGCTGCTGAGGACGACTGCGAGTGGAGATTCAGCCTGGTTCAAAGACGTCTGCTTTTACAACTTCGAGCTGCAAATAGGGACTGGGAATTCCTGAAATCTTTGAGGCACCGTGATTACATGATGAGCAACAGAAGATGGACATTGAAGTACAGGATGGGGTAATTTGCTGGACTTTGGTCTTAACTTGTTTTCTCCTTGTTACAATGATTCAATTTGGAATATTTAAAGATTTAATTTGGCATAAAGACTTTTAGTTCCAACATTTTAATAACTGAAATTTTAATGAGAATATTTTAAATTCATTTATGAAATGTATTTATATTTTTAAGATAACTTTTAACATCTGTGGGGACAAGGAAAGGTTACAGTTTATAAGTGCTATTGTTTTTGTGTCAAGTTGACAAGGGGTGGAGTGTCATAGTTAAGCACAGGTGTCAACTTGACTGTTGAGGGTTTGAGCTCTGGGCACAGTTGTAGAGAGTTGATGGTTGAGTTAAGCCCAGAGCAAACCTGAAGGACATTGTCTAGCTGGTAGGGAAGGCCCAGCCCATGGTGGGTGGGATTAGGCCCTGGATAAATCACAGAAAGCTGGTTGGGAAAGTTGGCATCCTTCTGTATACTTGGCCAGACATGCTGGTCTGGCAAGTAAGGATTGTCCATCTCTCAGCCGTTATGGTGGCCAGTTCCCTCGGCCCTGGTGTTGGTGTGTGCTCTCTCTGTCAAGCTGGACTATGAACTGTAACTGGACTGTCGTAAGAAAGTAAACTCCTTGTTCCCTTAAGCTGTGTGATGGTCATTTATCAGCAACCATGCAGGCAGACTGCAACAGTTTGCATGTAGATAAATGCACAAGGGTGTGTGCGTGTATACACAAGAACACTTGCGTGTGCGTGCCTGTGAAGCCCATGGGTGACATTGGAATCACCCTCCAATACTCTTCCACCTTATTGTTATGAGCGGGGTCACTAATTAAAATCAGAGCACTCCCTCAGAGATAGTCTGGTTAGTCAGCTTGTTCTGGGGATTCCCAGGCTTCGCCTTCCAGGGCTAGAATTACAGACTACCGCCACGCTCACAGCATTCTTACATGGGATCTGGGGATGCAAACTCAGATCCCTTTGCTAGGAAGGCAAAAGTTTTATTCACTGAGTCGCCCCCCCCCACTGTGATGGTTAATCTTGGTCATCAAATATGATGGAATTTCAAATCACTATGGAAACAAACATCATCTTGGCATGTCTGTGAGGAAATTTCTAGCCTGGGTTTACCAAGGGAAGAAGACCCATTTTAACAGTGGCTAAGGCTATCCCACAGGCAGGGATCCTAGACTGCATACAAAGGAGAAAGCAAGCTGAGCTCTAGCGTGCAGCTTTCTCTGCTTCCTGACTGTGGAGGCCACGTGACCAGCTGCCTCAGGCTCCTGCCGCCATGCCTTCCCCGCCATGATGGACGGCGCCCTCAGCTGTGAGCCACAGTGAACCTTCCTGCCTTAGGCTGCTTGTGTCGGGTAATTTGTCACAGCTTTGAGACAAGCGACTGACACAAGGAGAAGCTACAATCTCAGAATATCTGATAGTTTCTCTTCTGTGGAGGACGGTTTAGGCCAGGATTACTAACAGTATTGCAGGAGGCAGGGAGTCTCCTCCAGCTTCTAGCTCTCCTTGGCTACCCACTCTAGCCCTGCGTCATCAGTTCCGACTGTGAAAGACACAACTGCTCATTGTTATTCTGTTTTGTTTTAAAACAGGGTCTCATGTAGCCCAGACTGGCCTCAACCCCTGCGTGTCACCAAGGATGACCTTCCATTTCTGACCTTCCTCCCTCAACCTCCCGAGTGCTGGAATTGCAGAAAGCACACCGCCAGGCCCAGGTGATGTGTGCTGGTGACAGACTCTGCAGCTTCCTACGTGACAGGCAGGGGTCTGCCGGATGAGCACAGCCCCAGCTGAGACCTGCTTGTTCATCCTAAAACTTCATTGCGTGGATCTCATCCAGTACGAGGCTCTGTGATCACAGAGATCTGTCACACACAGAGCAGTTGAGGGTTTACAGCATGGAAGGTAATCGGGGGCCCCACTCAGGAAGACTCTAAGGCAGAGGCCTGGCAAGGTGCAGAGGAGGCTGGGGACAGGCGGCGTGGGCTGAGGTCTGCTATCTGCATGCCGTGCTCCTGCAGCGGCCTCCACTATGTGAGTTCTGGGATGTCTTTGAACCCCACAACAAGATCAGAACATGGACGGGCAGGTGGTGGGGGAGGATGCAAGGGCCCGGTGTGATTCAAAGTCCAAGTTGCCTCAAGCAGATGGATACAATGAAGAGGGGATGACAGGCGTGTTGGTCATGCCTATAATCCCGGCACTAGAGAGGCTGAGGTGGGAGGACATGGGGCTTGAGGTCAGCCTGGACTACTAGTGAGTTCAAAGCCTAGCTGGGTTATACAGCAAGAGACTGCCTCAAAACAAATGGAAAAACAAACAAACAATAAATAATTAATAAATAAAACAGTTCATACTATAGAAACTGGACTTTTTTTGGAAATGGAAGGAACTAGGCAGTAGGAGTTAAGGATTTGACTAACTACAGGGGCCCGTGACAGGGCTCAGAGGATAAAGGTGTCTTTCTGTCAAATCTGATGATCTGAGTTCAATCCCTGGAAGCCTGCATGGTGAAGGAGAGAAATGACTTCTGAAAGTTGTCTTCTGACCACCCGTGTGCCGTGGCATGCTCTTTCTTTATCTGTTTCTCTGTCACTCTCTCTTTCTCTCTTCCTCCCATATAAAGAAAGCAATATGCAGTTGTTAAAATATAGTGAAATAAATTTTTTTCACAATGAAATATGAACTAAATAAAAAAATATTCAAGGGTCTGTCAAGAGGGCACAACAGATTAGGTGCTTGAGTGCCAACCTGGCGATGTGAATTTGATCCCTGAAAGCCCACGTGGTGGAAGGAAAGAACCGACTCTGAAAGGTCCTCTGACCTCCACCTACAGCATGGCATTGATGTGCTCTCACTCTCTCTCTCTCATAAATAAATAAGCGAAACATTTTTTTAAAAAGTGATTCTTGGGGCTGGAGAGATGGCTCAGGGGTTAAGCCTCCGCCTTGCAGGCGGAAGGTTCTGAGTTCGGATCCCAGATCCCACGTATAGAAACCAGGCGGAAGCGGGGGCGGCCTGCGCTTCTGGTCCTGGTAGGGCGGAGCCTGTGAGTCCCGGGGCAGAAGGAGGTGGAGGCGTCCATGGTGGTTCGCGAATTCGTCCGTGGTTCTACACATACACAGACACACACGTGCGCACATACATACACACGCACATGCGCACAGTTGAATAAATAATAATAAAAAAATTAAAAAAAAAAAAGTGATTCTTAAAATATGCTCAGGTCTGGCTGAGCTATATAGACCGTCTCCAAAACCAAACTTGCAAAGAAGCCATGAGAGAAGGCAGAGAGCCCTGGAAGCTCCGCCCGGCGAAGCTCAGCCCAGAAGCTCAGAGCAGGAAGTCTGAACGTGACTTCCCGTTCTTATCCAAGAGGCCAGGAGTTCCCCCGGCTCCTGGAACTCCCCAAGCCCACACCCATCTGGATAACACAAGGCCCAGGACAGCTACAGGGGGGAATTCTCTCTGGAGCCTGCTGCCCTTCCCAGCTGCACCCAGAGCTGTGGGATGACAGGAGAGAGGGGCATGGCCCACACGCCATCAGGATTTCTAGACTCTTCTACTCTTCGTGTGGTGGGGTGTGGGGTGTGTGTGTGTGTGTGTGTGGTGTGTGTTGAGTGGACCACAGCAATCGATTAGGCAGATGCTCTACCACTGAGCCACGCCCCAGACCCTCACTAGGAGACTCTAGGCTGCTGCTACTCTGTGGAACCCCATTCCAGCCTTCAGGGGAGAGTCTCAGCACACAGCCCCTGCTCCCTGCCCCACGGTCCTTCACCTCCTAATCACAAAGTGGATGCTGTGTCGCTCCTCCAGAATCCGCTTTAGTTTGGGGACTCCGTAAGTGCAGGGCCGTTTGAAGGGGATCTTGTCCGGGATGCCCACAATCTCCACGGCCTCGGGGTCGCAGGCGATCTTCCTGTAGGGGACCGGGACCATGTGGTCCAGGCCCAGGGCCTCTGCTGCAAGGACAAAGACAAGGCTCAGCTGCAAGAGCCTGCTACGCAGAGCGAGTTGCAGCCACCTTTCCTAAAGCCCAAACTGCATTTGCAATATAGCAACAGAAACACCAGTTCTCTCGTGCTCTTTCTCTCTCACTCGCGCACCTCTCCATCCTGTACAGTCCAGGCCACCAACATCAAATTCACAGCGATCCTCCTGTCACTGTGTCCCAAGTGCTGGGATTACATGCATGCCCCTGCCGTGCCAGCTCTATTCCTTTATTCCTCGGGACAAGCTGGTCCTCAGACAGGCCCTTGTCCAATCTCCCCCTGCCTTTGTCCCCCACCTCCACCCTCCAGGTGCAGCCTAGAGCTTTGTCCTCGGCCAAGCTCTGGTCAGGTGGGGGGAGGGAAAGGGGGACAGAGCCCAGGGCTTCCTCAGGCATCAGTGACATCGTTTCTTCCTGTTTCCACATCCCAGGTCTGTCTGCGTGGGTGGCTTTGGCAGCCAGCTCTCCCTGCAAAGTCACACTTAGCTCGCTGTCAAATTAAACCCTTGAAATCTCAGCAGCTGTCAAATCATGTCTGCCCTCCCCCCCTGTCTCGGGAGCCACCTTCCCTAAGCCCAAGACGCTAAAGCAGCAGCCTCTTCGAGCCCACATGAACTCGGCCCCGTCTGGGCTTGGCCCTTTGCTGGGGTTTGTGTTTCTGATCGTGAGGAGAGTCCACTGGACAGAGGCAATGGGAAGTAGATATGCTCTGCTCTGAGCCGTCCTTGCTTCCTTATGAAGCGCTGTGAACTCCTGCACACTAGTACCCACTGTTATATGTGGCTGCATACAAGTGGCACGCAGATGCATTCAAATGACCACAGCTACATACACTTACACTCAAGTGCCCACGGTGATGCACTTCTATACGGTTGCCCACTAGCGTAGGCATCTGCATAAAAGTGCCCACAAATGTATGCTGCTGTACGAGTTGCCTACAACTGCAGTCACCTGTCCACAGCTCTAACATCTATACATAGGTGCCCTGTACACAAATAAGTTCTCTGCCGGTCATCAGTGGCTGAGACGTCCCTGTGAACTCTGCCATCACGAAGGACCCCAAGCCTAGCAGGTTATATCTCTGAGGTGCTGCCAGAGTGAGGTGGGCTGACAAATCTACTCTGGGCCAGGCTCTGTCCTACATGCTGGTGACCCAGAAGACTCAAGCAAAGTCCTGTTCGCTACAGAGACAGGGGCAGGCAAGATCTACAAATGAAGAGTACAACAGGAGCCGGGGTGGTGACTCAGGAGGCCAAAGCAAAGGGGATCAAACGTTCAAAGCCTGTTTGAGCTTTGGTGTAAGTCTAAGGGCAGGCTGGGCAATTTGGTAAAACTCTGTGTCCAGAATTAAAAAAAAAAAGAAAAGAAAAAGAGTGCTGGAGATAGTTAGTATTGATTACACTTGCCTAACAAATATGAAACCCTGGGTTCAGTCCTCACTGCTGGAAGAAAAAGGGGGTACAATGCTTACTTACATCAGAGGAACTGCTGGACCTATGGGAGGTGATCCCCAAGCTGAGTTTCATATGCTATTGAGAAGTTAAGTTTGCTCCCTCCAGATTTAAAGGCCCTACCAAGCAGGGGTCTAGGGCATAAAATAGGCAAAGAATACAGGTAGCCGGGCACGGTGGTGTGTATACCTGTAATATAGGCACTTGAGAGAGGCTGAGGCAAGGGGATTACCGTGATCTGAAAGCTGGCCTGGACTACTGCCTCAAAATGTTGCCTCAAAAAAGGGGGAGGGGGGAGTTGCAGATGCAGCTCAGTGGGTGAACAGGTGCCAGAGTTCCATCCCCGGCACTGTATAAACCTGACTCGGTGGTCCGAGCCTGCCATCCCAGCACTCAGGAGGCAGAGGCGGGGGTTCAGGAGCCCAAGGTCATCTCCCACAAAATAGTGAGTTCAAAGCCACTCGGGTTGCAAAACACCCTGTCTCTAAATCCATCCATCACTCAACCAATCACTGCCAGTGTGGTGGCTCACAATGGAACAACAAGCCAAGGTAAGAGGATGTCTGTGAGTTTCAAGCCAGCTTGAAGTAAACAGTAACGTCCAGGCTAGGCTGAGCTTCAGAGCGAGCTCGCATCTCAAAATAAGAAAACAAAGAAACATCTGAACAAAGGTCTGGGGAGACAGCTGGATCGTAAAGAGCCGCCGTGCCCACACTTAAGAGCTGGTATTGCAAACACCGTACTGAAAAGGTAAAGATAGGGGAGATCTTGGGGCACTGTGGCCACCTGAGTAGCCTACTTGGGAAGTTCCAGACCGGCCAGTGTTTGAAGACACCTGAGAGGTCCCCTGGCCTCCACATGCGCGTGCACGCGCGCGTGTACACACACACACACACACACACACACACACACACGCGCGCGCGCGCATTTGCATCAGCTATGTGCACATATACACCTATAATAAATAAAATATTACAGAGACGGGGGGGGGGAACAGGACAGCTGCGCAAGACAGAAGACAGGTAGCACACCCCAACTTGTCTCTCCTCCCACAGGTGATTCAAGGTCTGGGGAACTGCCATCGTCCCCACCCCCAGGATGAATCTGCAAAGGAAATATTGACAAAAACCACCCCCCGGGCCAGACAGGAGAGCCCACGCCGGGTGTCACTTGCATTGACTGCGCGGGCGCCAGCATATGGCTCCCGTCGACTTGTTGGGGAACATAAGCACCTCTAATGAGATGCTGTGCTCAGCAGCAGGGGCCGCCCGGCAGGCCGTGCCGCCCACTCACCGTATCTGCTGTTGAACAGGATCTGCACACACTCACGCAGCGTGTTAATGTCCTCCGTCTCCTTGATGAAGGCGTCCCACTTCTCTATGGGAACAGAAGGCCCAGTGAGGGTCCCACCACCGCCTGGTGACCAGCTGCCTGGGCGGGGCTATGCTAAGAGGTCCGGTCACTCTCCTCACACCATCTTGCAGTAGCGGGGTGACTCTAACCTCAGAACACCTAGCCCTTCCAGATAACCCTTGTTCAGTCAATTCGAGGGGGCTCAGATAGTGTCCCTGAATTCACACTGTTCCCCTCTGTTCTCCTCTGGCCTTGGAGTCCACCTCTGCCTGTGTAACTCAGATGATTCGGTCTTTGTTCTCTGAGGACCACCCTGCCAAGAGCTCGGGAGAAAACATGTGCTTTGAGGAAGAAGGGGCCTCAGTACCTAGACCAAGCTGACAGGAGCATGGGAATCCTCCTGCTTCAGCTGCCCAAAGGTTAAGACTACAGAGTGTGGGTCACCATGCACAGAAACATGTTTTATTTATGGTGCTGGGGATGAAACGTGAGGCCAAGCACATGCTTGGAAAGTGCTCTACCACTGAGCCACGCCCCCAGCCCCTCACTGGGGGATCCTAGGCAGGTGCTCTACCACTGAGCCACGCCCCCAGCCCTTCAGTAGGGGGTTCTAGGCAGGTATTTCACACTGAACTCACAGCTGAGCCACATAGAGACTTTTTTGCTTAGTCTTGCTACATATCTAGCTCATCTGGTCTCAAGCTGGAGATACTCCTGCCGTGATCTCCCGAGAGCAGGCAGATACCATGAGCATAGGCTCCCATCGTCCCTTCTGTCAGGGGTGCTATGCAGCTCTTCTGTCTTTGAGTACTGGCTGGCTCATTTGGGCTTTCTCGTGACTGGAATAGGGCAGAAGAGTCCCTAACTCTCAGGACACCAGCCGCCATCTTGGAGCTCTCGGGAGATGAGTCGGTGCTTTAAAGCCTTTGCCTCCCAAGCAAGAGGACCTGAGTTTGTATCCGCACATTCCATGTAAAAATGCCAGGCAGATATGGTGACCTGCCTTAAGTCAGGCCCTGGAAGATGCCTGGGAATCCCCAGAGCAAGCTGGCTAGCCAGATTAGCTCTAATGGTGTGCTCTGGGTTTAATTAGAGACCCAGACTCACCCCAATAAGGTAGAAGAGCTATCAAGGATGACAAATACACACACATCCATGTGCCACATATAGACATTCATGAAAGAAAAAGTGTGCATGGCGAAGGTCTGTCTCCTTCTTGCAATTACACAAGGGGCCTTACACTGGGCTTTCCTTTTCCTAAATCTTGAGATGACGCTGTGTTCCCAAGCCAATGCCACACCCACAGACTCATAGGAGACCCTGAGCCAGAACCAACCCAGCCAAGCTGCTCTTGAATTCCTCACCCGCTGTGACAATTAATCCCGTCGGTCAACTTGACAGGACTCATCAAGAAAACATGTCTGTGAGGGAGTTTCTAGATTGGGTTCACTGACCAGAGAAGACCCCCCCTGAATGCGGGCAGAACCATCCCATGGGCTGGGGGCCTGGACTGAACACAAAGGAGACAGCGAGCTGAGCTCCAGCGTGCATCTCTCTCTGCTTCCTGCCTGTGGGTGTCATGTGACCAGCTGTCTCAGCTCCTGCCGCCATGCCCACCATGACGGACTGCACCTTCCAACTGTGGGCCAGAATAAATTTTTTTCCCTCTTAACTTGCTTTTGTCAGTTATTTTGTCACAGTTCATAAGAAAAGTAACTCATACACCCACGGAAACCGCCTGGGAACGGGTGCTTGTTTTAAGCTATGTGTTGGGACTAAGTGCTATACTATGGCAGATGGTTATCACACCCTACTTTAACTTACAGCACCCCCTCCCCAGGCACAGCTGTTACTCCCTCATCTCACAAATACCTCATGGATTCATTTCTATCTCAGTAAGCACCACTCCACACTGACCATGCCCACGCCCATGCTGACCAGTCATGCCCACACCCACGCTGACCACGGTCAAGGCGCTAGCCTACCTGACTTGTCGTGGACAATGGAGAAGAGGATGCGCTTAGAAGCATGAACATTCTGGATGAGAGGCCCACCAGGCCCCGTGGGCTTCTGTCCTGGACAAGGGAGAAGACAGGTACACATTTGGGAGGGGCCCCATAAGAGGGTCTTCACACCTGGTGTGGCACTTAGTTGTATATGTCAACTTGACGACTGAGAACTGAGCCTTTGGATGCCCTGATCAAGAATCATTGAGTTAAGGCAAGTCTCTGAATAAGCCCGTAAGAGATTTCTGAATGGATCTGGGAAGACCCAGCTCCCATAGTTTGTGGGACCACTGTCTGAGCAAGTGGGTAATTTGGGGAGAACTGGTTGGTATGTCTTTTGTGAACAACCCTGATCTGCCCCCAAAACAGGGAGGACCCCAGTGCATTACCACAGCAGTCGGAGAAGTCTTGGGCACCAGAGGCCTGAGGCTCAGGCATGGGTCGACCCAGGCCCAGGTCGCTGGGGGTCACTGGACAGGGGGGAGGCTCCTGCTTGAGTTCCCGGATGGGATGGGTGGGCAGTGAGGTGCTGTAAAGGAAACTAGCCATGGAGGAGACAGTCGCGGTGGGGGGCAGGTCGTGGGGGAGGATTTTGGGTGTCTGTCCATGCAAGCTGCAATCCCGGGACCCCTTGGACAGCAGGGAGACACCATTCAGCTCCACCAGTGCCTTTGAGTCCCGTCCGCCATCCTCCAGTGGCCTGGATGAAAGACAGGAGGAAGAAACAGCTGTGAATACCTGTCAAGTATTGCCTGTCCATGCTACCTTCACAGCATATCCACCCTCTCTATAATAGCTCTGGCCTATAGCAAATATCCTAAAATATGTGATGGGAGGCAGGCCCCAACTTATAAGAGAAGATACAGACCTAGGGTGAGGTGTAATACATTCACTACTACACACTGGTGTGGACAAATACCCCAGACCTCTGGGATCCTCTACCCCATTGCATCGATCCCTCCCCTTTCCTGTGAGCACATTACTTCAGCAGCTAGGTACAACCTGAAGCCCCCGGCAGGAAGGCAGGTGGGTCCATTCAATCAACCCAGGCTCTCACCCATGTAGTCCAGGCTGGCCTCAAATGTGCTAATGCAGCCTAGGATGACCTTGAACCCCTGAGCCTTGTCCTTCAGCCAGAGTGCTGAGATTACAGACATGTACCATTACACATGGCTGACTTTTCCTTTCTCAATATAATAGCTAGCTAGTCAACCTAGGCTGGAGGAAGGCACGTCACAGGGGTGGGCCATGAGGTTGGGTGGCCCAGCCCTGCCTCCTCTCCCTCTCTTGCTCTCTCTGCCTCCTGATGGCTGTGGTGACCTGAACCAGCCTCCTGCTTCTACCTCCAGCCGCGCCTTCTGCTATGCGATTCCCACCATAACTCTCTCCCCCGTGTAACCATAAGGCTAGTCACATTTTTCTTTCTTCCTTACGCTGCTCGAGTCTGAGTGTTATTTCACAGCAGCAGAAAGAAAAGTAACTCCAACACTGGTCTTGATCTCTATTTAGCCAACAATGGTTCTGGCCAGGGTATCTCCCGCCTTCTGCCCTCCAGCAAGACACTTGGGGTCCACTCACCTCTTGAGCTTGAAGCGGATGCGGTGGCTGTGCTCCAGGATGGCCATCAGTGCCTTGGGGTCATACTCCGCTGGCCGTCGGAAGGCCAGGCCCTCGGGCAACCCCTGGACGGCCAGCAGTCCCGGCTCCCTAAGCAATCTCTCGTAGGGCAGCGGCACCACACTGGCCCTGCCCAGGGCCTCGCCTGTCGGGAGCGAGCAACAGGGCTCAGCATGCACCGGGAGCACCCAGAACTGGGTAATGTGGGGTGACTCCCCTTGGTGAGGGTCGAGGCTGCAGATGGGGCATAGGATGAATCTCCCCTCCCCACAGGCTGTACGTGGGGCCCCAGTTCTCTGTCTCTAAGGGCTAGAAAACAAGCCATCAATGACTGCACACTGAACTTCAATCTCACAGTATGCTGGGTCCCAGGGCAGGGGAGAGGAGACAGCCAGGAGTGATCGGCATGGAGACCATGGGACAGGGGAGCCAGGGACATGGCAGGGGGAAAGGCCTACGGGAAAGATGGCTGAGTGGGAGCCAGCCACATTTAGGACATGGGGCTAGGTCAGGCAAAATCCACACCTTGGGGTCTTATTTTGCCCAAGCCCCACAGTACAATAGGAGAGGCCTATTCTTCTCGGCTATATGGTGGGTGAAGCACCGAGTTGGTTGGGGCATAGCTGAGTGATATGGGCTAGGATGGGGGGATAGGGGCTGGGATAAGATGGTGGTAGGTGGAGGTTAGGTTGAGGAAATGAAACCAGGCTATGGTGGGTGGGGCTGATCTAAGCTACCTAGGTCTCTGGGTAAAGTGGCCCCCCACTGCCCCAAGGTCCCCCCACAATGGAATGAGGAAGGATCTTACTATAAAGAACATCAAACACCTCCTCTACCATCTTCTGCAGCAGGTAGACATCTGAGCTGTGCTCCAGTGAGGACCGTGGGATGCTCCGGCCACCGCTCTCCCCGCGCAGCAACTTCTTAGGGTGTCCTGCTTCCGGATCCTTCCACAGGGGTCCTCCTGGGGGACAAGAGCACGTGGGCCACGGCAAACACATGTTTCAAAACTCAGCCCTGTCAAGAACTCAAGGGTAGGAGGGGTTGGGAGACGGGACAGCTCCCCTCCTAGGCTGAGCTCCAGGACATGAGGCATAAGTGAATGAATGCATTCATTCACGGACAAATGAATACGTCCTGTGGTTTAGTTTCATTACTTGTCATTGCAACGAAACATCGGACCCAAGCAATTTAGGTGGGGAAAGGGTTAAATCCCAGCTCCAATTCCAGAAAACAGTCTATGGTGACAGGGGAATCACAGCAGCAGGAGCCAGGAACTGGTGACATCCTTTTCATAGTCAAGAGTAGAAAGCAGCAGATGAAATTGCGCGCACTTGTTGGCCAGTGCACAGTGAGCGCTCTCCAGCGTTCTTCAGTCCTGATACCTGCCCAGGAAATGGCTCGGCCCACAATGGACTGGGTCGGACCATGTTAATTATTATGCAATTGAGACAATTTCCTACAACTTGTAAGCAGCCAGTTTTAACTAGATGATTCCTCACAGGTGTGCACAGAGGCCGACCTTCAACGAGAAAGCATCTGCCATCCAGGGACCAGATCTCATATGGAGGCCTGCCTTGGACAGGCTGACAATTATCTCTACCATCACACCCCCAGCTCTTCCCTGGGGGATTCTAGACAGGAGTGCTACCACGGAGTCATGCCCCCAGCTCCTCATTGGGGGATTCTAAGCAGGCGCTCTAGCCAGCACTGAGCATCTTCTCTGGACACTTCATTTGCTGTGTGACCTCAGGCAGGTTCCTTTTATCTCTGAGCCTCGATCTGTGATAATCCCACTAGCCTGGGTACAAGCCAGGACTCCATGATCATCCCGGTCCTGTGCCCCTCCACCTTCCATGGTCCCAATGCCCCAGTCTGAATCCATCTGAGCCCTGTTTGTTTTCCCTCTCCAAATGTGGGAAACAACAAGAACCCATTTCTCACTCTGTGTGTGTGACTGAGGGTCAGGACCATCACAGCTGTCTAGTATCAAAGTCCATGCCGGGCTGGGCCAGCAAAAGGAGCTAGGAGATTTTAATGGATCATTTCAGAATATGCTAGAAACTACAATGGAAAGGGTCCTCTTCCAGTTTGGAGCTTCATCACCTTTGAGGCTTTCCAGGCTTGAAATAAACCAGTTAAATTCTGAGTCCTATAAATAGCATCTCTTTTTGGTTCTGGAAAACCAGGTGCTTTGTCCCCAGGGACGCTGGACACCACAGGACCCTGCCACACCCACAATCGTGGCCAAACTGGGGGAGCAGCTGCAGGTCACTAACCACATACTCAGCACTGGATTAACCTAGGATGGTTAATCCTAAAGTCAAGCCAGCAGAATGAAAAACCAGTAAGGGAAATGTTAACAGCTGGCACCAGGCATCCACTAATCACTCGGGCATAGACTGCACTTCCTAAAGCGTAAAGGAGCACAGGAGGAAAAGCAATCTCAGGATTGTTTGGCCTTGAACCCTTGGCTGATGGTTTCAGGAGCCTGCAGGGCATGGCAGTGAGGCATCTAGACCATGGATGAAAGAGTTATTTTTTCTACAGTGCTGGAGACAGAACCCAGAACAACACACGCTAAGTAAGCACTCTACCCCTGACCACACCTCACTGGGGATTCTAGACAGGCGCTCTACCCCTGAGCCACGCCCACAGCTCATCACTGGAGGACTCTGGGTAGGTGCTCTACCCCTGGGCCACGCCCCCAATCCCTCACTGGGGGATTCTAGGCAGGTACTCTACCACTGAGCCACGCCCCCAACCCTAGCTCATGTGTCCTGAATACTTTGTACTCCAAAATTTTTGACATAGAGTATGGGCAGTCACTCTGTCCCTACATATTCCTAAGAGGGAGTGCAAGAAATAATGATTATGACAACTACGTAGCCTGCCTCAGAGTTGATGTGTAGATAAATATGCTTGTGTCATGCGTGCACACATGCACACGTAAATGCACACGCACACACACACACACGAACACTCATGACATCTTAGCTAGACAACTGTGAATGCTCCTGACCCTCAATCACACACACAGGGTGAGAACTGGCAGCTGTGTAAGGAACTACGTGTGGCTGAATAGTAGAGTGCTTGCTTAACAGGCATGAGGACCCAGGTTCGAGTCCCAGCATCCTTCAAAGGTACAGCGGGGCAGCTGCTCTGAGCTTCGGTGTTCCTGTCTCAAAATGGTCACATGGAGCCTGGCAGCTGTGGATTTCAGTGACATCACTGACCCAGAGGTGGCTGGACAGTGCTACCCAACAGGCTACACTGGGACAAAGCTAAGTCCAGAAGGTCCCTGGGAATGGAAGGGGAGGGGGAGTACTCACGGCAGAACCTGAGGAAGTCTGATTGAAGCTCCTTGCGAGCATTCAGGAACATTCTCCCCTTCTCCGTGCCCACCACGAAAGCGTTTTCATCGTGCACAGCGACGCAGGCCACCTCTGCATTCAGCTTGGACAGCGCGGAGCACTGTGGGGGGGGCAGGGCTGTGAACCCGCTGCACCTCATTAGAACATCCAGACCTCACTCTGGACATGGGCTGGGAGCTCCCAGCTGCCAAGGCCCACCAAAGAGCTCCTTAGAGAGGTGACCCCAGACTCTATAGCATGAATGAATGAATGAATGAATGAATGAATGAGGCTGACTGCGTTTCTTCCCAGATCCTCCTTACTCTGTCTGGGTTTTATGTTTTGGGCCAGCACATGGACATGTGTCCTAGATGCTCCTACAGCATCTCTGAGTTCTGGGGTAGGGAGTCAATACTTCTACTCAGGAGGCTGGGCAGGAAGACTGTGTTCAAAGACAGCCTGGGCTACACAGCAAGACCTTTCCTCAAAACACAAAAGGGGGAGGGCGAGCAAGCGGGCTGAGTGAGTGAAAGTACCTAAGCACAAGCCTGGGGACCTGAGTTCGATCCCCAGGAGCCCACCTGGTAGAAAGAGAGAACTGACTTCTGAAAGTTGTCTTCTGGTCTCCACCTATGAACTATGGCATGCATGTGCATTCTCTCTATCTGTCTCTCTCTCTTTGTGTGTGTGTGTTTCTATCTGCCTCTCTCTCCCTCTCTCTCAAAGAAAAAATATTTTTAAAAACAAATATCCGTATATGATTTGGGGCTATGGTGTCTCACCCTCCCACCACCAACAGGACATAGGAGCAACAGTCACTTGGGAAACCAACATCTAGCCCATTTCTAGAATAATCTAGAACGCAGATTCTCTGTGTTTGGGGAAGTAGTGACTCAGTACTTGATCATGCTGTGTGACCTCACCAAGTCATCATCCTCTCTGAGCCTTCACATCATCATCCTAAATGCTCACTGATGCTGCATAGACCTATTTTTGTCTTGCTTTGTTTTTTCCTAAATTATTTATTTAAGAGAAAGGGAGAAAGCGAGAAAAGATGCACAGCGGTGGGAGGTCACCTCTCAGAAGTCCATAAACTGCTTCTCTCCTTCCATCATGTGCATCCAGGAGTCAAACTTAGGTCATTAGGTTTGGCTCTAAGCCACTTCCTTGCTGAACCAGCTTGCTGGCTCCCATACACACATTTTCTTTATTCTGTGTCTGTGAAGGTGCCTGTGTGTGTGTGTGTATGTGTGTGCGTGTGTGTGTGTTTGTGTGCGTGCGTGTGTGTGCGCGTGGGGGGGCCCAAGGGTGACATTGGGAATCATCCTGGATTACTCCACCTTCTTATTGCTTTACTTTGGTTTCCCAGGCTTTGCTATCCAGGGTGGGAATTGTGGGACACTGCCATTTGGCATTTTTAAGTGGGATCTGAGGATCCCAACTCAGGTCCTTTTGCTTGTGAGGCAAAGACATTAACCCCTAGGCCATCTCCCAAGCCCACCCGATTTTTTGTAATATGAGCTCTGGAAATCCAACTCAGCTCCTCACACTTACAAGGCGAGCGACCGAGCCATCTCCCCAGTCCTCAGGGATAGATTCTGAGGGGTCTGATCTAGAGGGATCACACCCTTGAGGCCCCACCCCTCCCACCTGACTGTGCTCACCATGGAGTCTAATGCGGACACCAGGCTACTGATGATCTCGTCTTTGCGGGCGAAGGTGGCGTTCCAGCGCTCGGGCCCGCAGCCGTTGGTGGGGATGTCACAGTGCTTCCCCAGCAAGGCCATTGTCACCTGGAAAGAGAGAGAGAGAGGGGATGCAGAGCGGGTGAGCAGCTGGCACAGTGGAGTGGACACAACCGGCTTTCAGCCTCCCAGGTCACTACAAAGCTGATGAGGGACAGACACCAGCCAGCCTGGCCGTCACTCAAGGGCGGCCTTCGCAGGCCAGGACACAGCGCCTGCTGCACAGACCCTTTCTGGTATCTCGTCTCCATGCAGCTGGCAAGCATCAGGGGGTTACTTCCTCAGAACTAGAGAATAAAGAAGGAAAGAAGGAAAGAGGGAGGAGGGAGGCATCAGAATCCAAAAGCTAAGGAAACTAACTCGCCAGGCTTATGAAGCTCAAAAAGATATGACTCACAAGGACCCTGCCCAGCAATTCTTGGGGACAGGAGATTCTTCCCTGGAGCTGTGACATCTCACCATACTCCTGTGAGGAACCCCTCACCACGCTCCTGGGAGGAACCCAAATAAACTGATTCACCCCGACTTGGGTGGAAGCATTTCCTAGGTCTATTGTAAAAGACAACTGTTCACGTCTCCCCAGGAAAAGTCACATTACAAACCTGAGGGTAGTGTCCCATGGCATGTCCTCCAGCCCATGCAACCTACTTTCTAGTTCCTCAACCCCTTATCCCCACCAAGCTGAACCAGTACCGTGGTCTGGTCTGCCAGTCAGATCCCAACTGCCAACTTCCTCAAGTACATAACTCTAGCCACATTCCACAGCCCTCCCAGGGGCTACAAACCCTCCAACTACCTTTTTTGTGTTTTACATAGAGGTTCCAGCCTGGCCTTGAACTCCTGACCCTCTTTCCCTCGGGCTCTCTGGTTATGGGGATGACAGACCTGCACCCCAAAGGTTTCAAAGATCAGCTGGAAAGAGGCCTGACTGCCCCACCCTCAGCCCAGCTAGGTCCTCGGTCTCATCCGCCCTGCACACACCTCTGGGCTGGGTCACCGGCTCCGGTCAAGGCCACGGGCCAAGGTCTCGCCGCCTAGATCCTGGCTGTGGGGCTAGGCCCAGGAAGGCGCAGACAAATCTTAAGCAAGGTAGGCCAATTCCTCAGCCCCAGGCTTTCCCAGGATGGACTTTGTCCCAAGTCGGTGGGGCTCCTGTTTCTCCTCCAATCCAGGCCGTCCTGGCTTGTTCAGCCCTAGATACACACGCTAGCTTATACCTGGCTCGTTTCTTGGCTGTGTCTTTCCTGGGGAACAGGTGGGGAGGGGGTTCCCATCTGCTGATAAGCAGCTCCTGCCTGCTCTTTCCCACCCCTCCCCAGCTCAAGCAAAGAAGGCAAAGATCTCTAGGGCTCTCTGTGGGGCCCCTGGATGGGTGTGGACGCCGTGGGAGGAGCTTGGGATTCAGCCCGGGTCTGCCACTGGCCCATAAGGACTGTTGGTCTGCACAGGGTGGAGTCAGGAGCAGTCACATGGAAGACATAGAAAGCACCGAGTCTACCATAGCTTCTGCCACTGCACTTTGCAAGGGCCTAAGAGGCTCTGCTCGAGTGTCTGCCCAGACCATGGCTCCAGGTACCCAATGGGTCAGGGAGGTGCCCCATACACCACTCCCAGAGTTGCAGTGCACTGGGAAACCCGAGAAAGAGCAACGGGTGATGGAGGGCATCTTCCTCGGCAACAGAAATATACAGATCATTAGAAGGAAGCACAGCCTGGCTCTGGTCTCCATGCTGGATCGGACTTGCCTCTGGACACCAATTTTAGCTAGGTCTGCCATCCTGGCTCCTTGGGAGACGAAGGCAGGAGGTTCATGAGTTCAAGTCCAGCCAGAGCTACAGAATGAGTTCAAACCAGTTTGGACAACTTGGTGAAACCTTGTCTCAGAAAATAAAGGGGGGACTCGGGACGTGGCTCTGTGACAGAGCACTTGTACTAGAATCTTCCACTGAAGGGCCGGGGCAGTAAAAGCAGGAAAATCAGGAATTCGAGGTCATCCTTGGCTACAGAGCTTGAGGCCACCCTAGGCTACATGAGACCCTATCTCAAAACAAAAACAAAGATGCTGAGTATGTCATACCACCCACAGGTACAGGAGACAGGTCTGGGATAGGACATGCTGATAGGCAGACAGTGGTCCTGCCCTGGTGTTAAGTCTACGTGGTGTGTGTGAGGGAGGTGGAGGGGGCATCTGCTGCCAAGAGGTCTGCCTGCCAGGGAGAATGAAGGTTCCCCACTCCCACAGCCAGCCCACAGTCATGGCTCAGAGCTGCTTCCGTGAACCATTCCCAGAGAGGTTGCCAGGTTGCCTGGCTCCTGGTTGCAAAGGACCAAATCAAATCAGGGCATGGCGGGCGGCGGCAGTGCTCCAGTCTGGCTCCTTGGTTGCCCCAGACTGCACTGGCTCCTTCTAGCCAAGGTCCTAATCCACTTAGGAACAAACTGGGGGCTGGAGAGCCAGAGTGTCGGGGAGACAGAAGGGGGCTGGGCTGCAGACGTTCCCAAGCTAGCTGGGCTGGAAGGACCTCTCTGTCCCAAGAGGACAGTGAGCGAGGCACTTGGGGAGTAGCCTACCTGCCATGGAAACCACAAGAAGGCCCTCGTATGCTAACACCACGTGAATCCTGCGTGTATTCATTTATAAAGGCAAGACCCCATAAAAGGGTCCTACGCTCAGAACACAGAACGTGAACTCTGACAGGAAGCTAACCACGCGTCAAGTATCTAAGAATAAACAGGAGAGGGACTGGCGATGTGGCTAGTGGGTAAAGGCGCCAGAATGCAAATCCGGCAACCAGGGTTCCATCCCTGGAAACCCATGTGATGGAAAGAGAGAAGGTATCTGTGGAAGAACAGACTTCTGAAAGCTGTCCTCTGACCTGTACTTGGGCACAAAGGCATGCATGCACATCCTCTAACTAAATAAAACATTTCAAAAACAGCATCTGTCTCTTATCTATCTATCTATCTATCTATCTATCTATCTATCTATCTATCTATCTATCTATTTTTCCCAAATGTATATTTGTGTAAAAGAGGGCATTTGAATATATGTGTCTGTGGAGGTCCCAGGGTGACTTTGGGAATCTTCCTGGAGCTCTACTTCCTTATTGCTTTGCTCTGGGGTTTGCCAGGCTCTGTCTTCCGGGGCCAGAACTATAGGCTGCCACCACATTTTTACACAGGATCTGGGGGATTCGAACTCAAGTCCTTTGGCTTGCAAGACAAAGGCTTTAACCCCTGCGCCATCTCCCTAGCACAAAAAGTTTTTTTTTTTTTTTTTAAGTTGGTAGAACCCTAGGCTGGAGAAATGGCTCAGGGATTAAGATTCTGTCTTGAAAGTAGAAAGTCCTCAGTTTGGATCCCAGGTCCCACATAAAATGCCAGGCAGAAAAGACCTAGGCATGAACTGAAGGCCCTGGTGGGCGGAGCCTGAGAAATCCTAGAGCAAAGCAAGGAGGCAGAAGCAATCCAGGGTGATTCCCAAAGTCTTCCTCAGTCTTCCTCAGGGACACACAAACCCACACATTAATAAATATTTAAAAAAAAAAAGTTGGTAGAACCCAAAATAGTGGCATAGGACTACAAGGCCGGCAAATGGGAGGCTAAAGCATGAGGGTTGCCAAGCACTCAGATTTAGCCAGGACGATGTAGTGAGACCCTGCCTCAAATTTTAAAGAAATCAATATATAGTTCTGAAACCTGAGATCCATCTCCAGCACTATAGAAAACTGGACATGGTAGTACATGTGTCACCCAATACTCAGCAGTTATAAGCAGGAAGTGGGGGAGTTCAAAGTCACCCTACACTACATGCCCTACGCAGAGTACCTGGCCAACCACTTACAAAGGCAAAAAAAGCCAACGCAACTGAGCCACACCAGGAAAATATCCAAAGAAGCCCAGAGCCATAACAGCGCCAAGAAAGTGTAGCCTGGAGACAGAAGCCCTGGGGCTCACCCCTGCTCTGTCTCTGTGGGCCAAAGACTTGCCAGCAGAAGGGAGGCAAGAAGGGAATCATGGCTCCTTTCCAAGCATTGGGGACCAGCTGGGCTGGATCCCCGGTCCATGGACACAAACACCTTCTTTTGAAGCAGCATCTCACATACACCCAGGGTAATCTCTAGTTCACTTAGGAAGCCAAGAATGACCTTGAACTCCTGATCCTCTTACGTCCTTGCCCCAAGTACTGGGATAACAGACATGTGTCACCATACAGAACCAGGGTTTCCTACAGAAAAAGCGAGCACTCTACCATTGAGTGACATCCCAATCTGCGGTTTGATACACTGGTTAACAAGGAAATCTGACACGCAGAAGGGGCAGATTGGCAGAAGATCGAAAGACTCAGGCTCTCAAGAAGAAAATTTAGGCACTTTTAGAGTAGCTATGCTGGGAAGGTCTCTGAAGGTCTTAGAAGGTCATTCCCCCACTGCTGGGATTATCCTGAAGGAACACACCCTATTAAACTGGAGAAACTGGTTTTAATCATCCACAGAGAAAAGGTTACCAACTTCCCCCAACCCAGTTCATAAAAAGATATGGAGATGAGCTGTCCATTGCAGATAAATTAAGTTCCTCAAAAGAAACAGCTCAACCATAAGGTCCGCCACAAGGACAACTGGGCTGAGTCCTGATGAGAACACACCAGTGAGATGTAAGGGACCAAAAGCTCCAGTCAGGCTTGCAAAACCTGGAGCTAAGCATAGGAAAAGCCACTTTTCCTGGGCCTGCCTCACCCTATAAATATCCCTGACCCTGTCAGCCATCTTTGACTCCCTTGTCCCTTACGGATTTCATGTCTTGGATCCTGAGTTCTTTTCCAGCTTCCTTTTCTCTCACAGACTCCATGTCTGTGAGTTCTTGTTGGGTTCTTGTCCCCTAGAAGAATTCATGTCTGTAAATTCCGTTCTTTCTCTAATAAAATCCGCCTTAATCCTCTATATGTGTTCTGGTTTTTTAACTTTATTTCATTTATTTTGTGTGTGTGTGTGTGTGTGTGTGTGTGTGTGTGTGTGTGCGCGCGCACGCGCATGTGTATCAGAGGGCACTGTGTATTCCTGTGGAGAACCAGGAGACTTTGGGAATCATCCTGGATTGCTTCTATCTCCTTTTCTGCTTCCCTCTGGGATTTCCCAGACTCCGCCCACCAAGGGACAGACCTGCAAGCCACTTCGGTCTCCACCTGGTGGTTTTTTTTTTTTAATTTTTTTTATTATTATTTCTTATTTATTCAAGTGTGTGTGTGTGTGTGTGTGTGTGTGTGTGTGTGTGTGTGTGTGTGTAGGTGACATACACATAAGACTAGAGACCCATAGGTACTATCTGGAGTCATCCTCTACTGCTCTTCCACCTTACTGTTGTGAGCCTAGGTCTCTAATTTAACCAGAGTGTGTCATAGGGTCAGTCTGGCTAGCCTGATTGCTCTGGGGATTCCCAGGCTGGAATTACAGGGAGACCCCACACCCCACGTGGCATGTTTGTGTGTGGGTGGGGGGAGGCCATAGACATGTCACAAGTGAATAAATCCCACCCTAACCACTTGTAACAGAGGGCAGTCAATATGAAGGCACTAGACAAACAGTGCATAAAGTATGTTTCAGGAAGGACATGGTGGCCTGAAATCCCAGCACTTGGGAAGGGGCAGGTGGGGGATGAGGGGTTCAAGCCTGGCTTTTACTATATAGCAAGTACAAGCCTAGCCTGGGCTACATGAGTTGTTGTCCCAAAAAAATTATTAGTCATTTGTTTGTTCTTTAAAATACCAGTTATAAATCATGTCTAATCATTCTAAATTGTAGAACTTCTATTGTATCTCTGTTTTAAGCAAAATACAATAATAAAATTTTTAAAAATTACTATAATATCAATAAATTACCTTCAGTTACATGTAGAAGGTAGAGATGAAAGAGAACTGAATTTCCTGCTTACCCCAGGGTCCCATCCATAAAGGATCTCATGATTAGGTGACATTGCAAAAGTCTGAGGGAAAAAAAAAAGCCAAAGCCAAGATGATGGGGCCCCAAGCATTCTGCATGAGGGATGTCAACATGTGCTTCTGGCCTTGACTTCTGGAAACTTCCAAAGGCCCACCCATGGCTTCTGTCCCACTTCACCAACACCTTAGCCACAGAGACAGCCATATGGATGCTAAATTCTGTGATCCCTTCCCAGTCCATTGGAAGCCCCCACCAGTCAGTGGAAAGATCTAGAATGTTTGGACATTGGGCAATATCCTCTGATTCAATTTTCACTATCCTGGAGACCAGCTGAACAGGCCTCACCAGAGCCCAACAGTATTTAAAAAAAAAAAAACAACGGGGAAGCGTGAAAAAGGCAAAGTCACACGTGCCACCCAAACACAGCCCCCGCACCAGCCGCTGCCATATGCTTGTGTTTCTTCCCCAAAAAAGCGCTTGAGAGAACAAACAAGACAAAAGGCAGAGTCCCCCTCCTGCTGGGGGAGGGCAACACTTTCACCCAACAACCCCGGCTCAGTGGATGGACAGACCATCTCCCCTCCCCAGGCCACTCCAGGAGGAATGGAATGCAGGTCGCCTGCACGCAGGTCTCTTGGTGGTCCGTCCATCCGTTGCCCCTGCAAACAGTGCACAGTCCCACCTCCCACCCCTGTCTGTTCAGGCTGAGCAGCTACAGAGGGGGCAGCCTGAGACTTAGGGGTGTAGCTTGGTGGGTATAGTGGTTGGCGAGCATGCTCGAACTGGACATGGTGGTTGGTGCACGCCTATCATCCCAGCACTTGAAAGGTAGAAGTAGTCAGCCTTGGCTACAAAGGGAATTTGTGGCCAACCTACACTATGTGAGGGAGGGAAAGAGAAAGGGACAAATGGAGGGGAGGGGAAGGAAAAGAAGAGATTCCTACAGATCAGGAGTCCCAATGCTTACTAGAAAGCCTACACCTGTTTTGTGACCTGCCCCTTGCAACAACTTAAACTTGATCATGCTAAGAACTTGAGTGTCCTGGAGTCGCCAGAGCAAATAGGTGTAGATATAGAGTATAAAGGGATCCCATGTATACTGATTCAAGTATGCACAGATCCTAAGAGTCCACAGATAGTGAGTGCACATGGACATCAGTGTGCACAGACTTGAGTGTACATAGATGCCACCTGAGCGCGGATCTCAAGTGTGCAGATACGGTGCGCATGAACCCCGAGTGTGCTCAGATATAAGGGTTCACTGACTATGAGCCTATGTGAACCTTGCGCGTGTGTGATCCCCACAGTGCACTCAGATCAAAGCAGATACCAACTGTTCTTCTGTCTGTTCCTACATTCATCACCGTCCTGTGGCCCCGCCCCAGTCAGCACTGGAACACAGAATATAGCCAGTGCCCTACACACACGGCTTCCCCATCGAAGACTCCACCAACCACAGTCAAAATTGCTTTTTTCAGAAAGCAAGTTGGGGCGGGGGGTAGAGAGGTGACTCAGGGGTTCAGCCTCTGCCTTGCAGGCGGAAGGTCCTGAGTTTGGATCCTAGACCCCACGTATAGACGCCGGGCGGAAGCGGGGGAGGCCTGCGTTCCTGGTCCTGGTAGGGCGGAGCCTGTGAATCCCAGTGCAGAGTAAACAAGGAGGAGGTGGAGGCATCCATGGTGGTTCCCGAATTCGCCCGTGGTTCTACACACACACACACACACACACATACACGCACACACACGCACACACACACATACACGCATAATTGAATAAATAGTAATAATAAAAAAAAAGAAAGCAAGTTGGGGGGTCCAGTGAGGTGGTTTTATGGGTACAGGAGCTTGCTCCAAAGCCTGATGACCTGCGTTCACTCCCCAAAGTCAATATGCTAGAGAAAACAGACTCCAGAGCTGTCAGACATGCTGAGCCACATGATGCGCACAACACACACACACACACACACACACACACACACACACACACACACACATACAAGCGCCACATACAAAAGAAAAAAGAAAGGAAAAAAGTCCCCTCAATCAGCCAAGTAAGATGACTTAGCAAACAAACCCCAGTTAGATGCTCAGAATCTATATGGTGGAAAGAACTGACTTGAGAAAGTTTTCCACACATACAGACACACACACACACACACACACACACACACACACACACACACACACACGAGAAAATTAAATAATTAAATGCAAAAAAAATATTTTTAAAGCTTTCCAGCAGGCAGTAGAAACCCTGTTTCACGGGACTCAGCCCCAGGCAGGGCAGGTTTGTTCTGACAGCAGCAGCTTCAACTTTCCCAGGGGCCAGCACAGGCTTCCCACTTACCCAGATTTCTAAAAGCATCGCTTAGATGGTGCGCGCCCCAGAACACAGGAGGCGGAGGCAGGGGGCCTGCCTGGGCTACATGGTGAGAACTTGTCTCAAAAAACAAACAAAAAAGAGGGTTCTCTGTCTCCAGGTGAGGGACAAGGGGTTCCCTGTGTACAGAATAGCCTGGTTCATAAAAACAAAGGTCAGATCACAGCCCTGCAGGAGAACAGGAGTCTAAAAGCAAAAGTTCAGTCTATTAAGAACAACTCGTATCTAAGCAAGGTGCTGCACGTCTGTCATCTCAGCATTTGGAGGGGGGTTGGAGGCAGGAGGATCATAAGTTCAAGATCATCCTCTGTCTCATAGTCGCTACCAGGTCACCATGAGCTATATGAGCCTCTGTCTCAAAATAACAAATAAACCTACTCTTAGCACTGCTAACACATGTGCTGAGCACCCTATACTCAAAGCCAATTGTGTCCCTCGTCCCAACACACTCATAAAGGTAAACTGGGGACCGACTGTGGCCCAAGATCTCTGCATACCAACCAGGGGCCCACCAGGACCCAGCATGCTCTCCTGTGAGCAGAAGTGTTGCAGCATTTGCAAATTCCATGGGGTTTGAACTTCTTTTTCTTTTTATTATTTGCATGTTGGAATCAACATCTTGCAAGGAGAGTGCTCTCAAACTGAGCCACGCCCCCAGGCCCTTACAGGGGATTCCAGGCAGGTGTTCCACCACTGAGCCACATGTAAAATTTAATTTCGTTTATTTCTGGAGTTTGTTTTGCATCCCTCTCTAATCCATGCTACCCTCAAGCTTCTTATAATCTTCCTGGCTTGCCTTCTAGCCTATATATTTTTTGAGACAGGATCTTGCTACATAGGTCAAGCTGGCTGCAAAATTAAGAACCCCCTGCCTCAGCCTCCTGAAGGCTGGGATTACAGATATACCAAATTCTTTTGCATTTGACCACAGAAAGTCTTTTAGGGAAACGAATCTTTTCTTTTAAATATTTAAACTTTAATTATTCATCATTTATTCATCATACAAACACATCATGTGTGTTTGTGTGTGTGTGTATGTGTGTGTGTGTGTGTGTGTGTGCCACAGCTGTTCCCACCTGGTGTTTTTACATGGGACCTGGGATCTGAACTGAGGACCTTCTGCTTGCAAGGCAGAGTCTTAAGCCTTGAGCCATCTCTCCAGGGAAATGAATCTTATTTCTTTGAGAAGGGGGTGGGAGTGGAAACCAAGATCCTAATGTGAGGAATAAATACCTCCTTATCTGGTCCCTTGTGACCCACCTACTAGAAAACACTTCAGACAGTCAGACGGACAAACCAGCCACTGCCTCCCTCATGCAATACCACAGCTGGATGTCGAAAGATGATGAAAGATCGAAGGTGACAGCTCAGGCTATGCAGAGTTCAAAGCCAGGTCAGGGTGGAGGCTCCCTGGGAAAGAGGGCTTTTGATGCAGGCATGAGGACCCAAGTTCAGATCCTTGCACTCATGTGAGAAGTCTGGCTTAGCTGTGAATACACCTAAAATCTGCAGGCGGAGGCAGGAGGTTTGTTGGGGCTTGCTGGCCACCAGTCTAGCTCCAGGATTAGTGAGAAACACTGCCTCAGGCTAACAGTGTGGAGAGTGATTAGGTAGGACATCCGACTCTCTCTCGCTCTCTCTCAATCTCAATCTCTCTCTTACCCACACACTTTTTTTTATAATTTTTTGCATGCAAATGTGTGTGTACAAGAAGTCACTTGAATATGTGTGCCTGTGGTAGCCCAAGGGTGACATGGGAATTATCCTGGATTGCTCTACCTCCTTATTGTGTTGCTTTAGGGTTTCCCAGGTTCTGCCTTCCAGGGCCAGATTAACAAGTCACCGATCTACTTGTCTGACATTTCTTTGTGGGATCTTGGAATTCAAATTCAGGTACTTTGCCAGTGAGGCTGACTTTTAACCCCTGATCATGAATTCCTTATGCTCCGGCCTCCACTCCCGAGTGCTGGGATGCCAGGCATGCACCACCACACAAGTTCAGTAAAAGGGCCTGAGCTCTCATCCCGAGATCCCGTGTAAAAATGCCAGGCAGATGTGCTGGTGGGCCTCAGTTCTAGCCTTGGAAGGCAGAGGCTGGGAAATCCCAGAGCAAAGCAATCAGGAGTTAGAAAAATCCAAAGTGATTCCCAATGTCACCGTTGGGGCTGCACAGGTACACACACTCCTCTTATACACATGCCCACACGCCATACACGCATGTGCAACCAACAAAATGCAAAACACACACACACGCAAATAATAGCAAAACCACCCAATAGTGTTATCCAACCCCTCCCCCACACACACACACCAGGACAGGAAAGAGGTCCCCAAACAAAGTTTAGAGCAAGAACCACCCCCTGCATCATGCCTGGGCTTGAGGCCTGGCCACATACAGCTCCTCTTCCTCCCCAGTGGAGGATCCCCAGTTCCTGGCAGGGCCTGATTCCCCAGGGAACCCTCTGACTGCCACTTCTGAAACACTCCTCCCTTGCTTGGGGCCCTAATGACAGGAGGAGGCTGCCTCTGAGCTTCCCGCCCCCACCCTTCCACCCCTCTAGGACCCGTGGCCAGGCCGTGGTGGTGCAGACAGCTCAGGTTTCTACCCGTTTATTTCAAGTCAGCTCCTCGCTCCTGGCGGGCTGCCTCCGTGACCAGGATGAGAAATCCACAGAGCGATCAGGGGCCCAAGTGCCTATGACAACCGGCAGCGTGGCCTTGGAGACTAATCTCCAGAGACCTGAGGCGGGTGCAACTCCTGACAGCAGTGGGGGGGGGGTGGGGGTGAGGGATGAGACCATCCCCTGGCCCAGCAGAGGGGGACAGCTGGCCAGGTGCCCAGACACGGGCGTTCCCAGAGCCGGCAGCCTTGGCTTCACACACACACACACACACACACACACACATACACACACCATCAGCGCCCCTTGAGCACACACAGGTGGGTGCTTCCGCCCCCGAGAGACTCACAAGCCGCAAAGAGAGACTGCAGGAATTAAACCAAGTTTCTGTCTTGTTTGGAAAGGGTCACCATGTAGCCTAGGCTGGCCTTCAACTCACTATAGCTGAGAAGACCCTGAACTTCAGATCCGCTCGCCTCCACCTCCCAAGGCTGGGATTACAAGCCTGCACCATCACGCCCGGCTGGATTTGTGTATTTCACTATAATTATCCTTCCACGGGAGGCAAAAATAGAGGCTGGGGCTGAGGCTGAGTTGGTAGCGCGCTTGCCCGGCATGCACAAAGCCCCGGGTTTAACCCCAGCGCCACACACAACTGGGGGTGCTAACACACAACACTTGTCATTCCAGCAACTCGAGAAGTGGAGGCCGGAGGAGCAGGAAATCAGGATCATCCTCATTCTACATGTGGAGTTTCAAGCTGACCTGAACTACAGGAGATCCTCTCTCGAAAAATAAAAATAAACAAAAATAAACCTTTAAAGACAAAAGGAAGGCAATGACAGCAGATCGGTGGGAGGAGCAATCAGGGGAGACTTCCCAGAGGAAGTGAGATCAGAACTGACCTCAGGGTTACTGCTCTGAAGGGAGACAGCCTGCACACCACCCCCCTCCCAGCACCCATCTCCCCCGGCCACAATGCCAAGCAGACTTTGAAGGCGTGCCAAATGACTGGCTGGTCAGGAAACCCTGCCGCCAGCCTGTGCCGCCCACGTGTCTCGGTCAGGGTTGAGCAGGACAGTGGCCTTGGCTGGAGACTGAACAAGTAGGTAAAGTGAAGGGGGGATGGGGGTCAGAACTACAGCGACTACGGAGGGGCAGGGAGTGGGGAGCAGAGCTGGGCCCTGAGGCCTCAGGAGACTGAGGAACTCTGGAAAGGAGACTTTAGGCATATGGGAGTCACTGAAGGTTTTGGAGCAAGTGTGAGACCCAAGGCCAAGGGGCGGACGGGTTGGAAAGGGGCAAGTGTGTGTTGGGGGAGGGGTGTGAAGACAAAGACCAGCGAATCCCAGACAGAAGCCAGGGGATTGGAGTAGCCCCCAAATTTCAAACTTAGTAGCCCCCAAATTTCAAACTTGGTCCAGAGACCAAGTCTCTGGAACAAAAGAAAAGGCTAGAAGGGAAAAGGCGGAGCTTCTGAATATGGGACACCTATTAGCCCGCCTGTGTATGCTAAAAGAGAGGGGTCTCTGTGCCAAGAGAGAATCTGGAAGACACAGGAGAGAGGACAGGGAGACGACAGGTTCCTGCAGGCCTTGAGGGACACAGACCAGAGGCGTGAGGAACAGATAAGATGGAAGGTATGGGGGTCTGGTGAAAAAGGGGCCTGGAGAAGGCTCCAACAGGCTTCTTCTCCAGGGCACAAAACCGCACCAGACAGGATTGGATGGAGACACCTAGCACTTCAGGGCTGAGGGCTTTCCCGATGCCCCCCACACTCTGAGTACACAAGCCCAGCCCCACGAGGACACCCTGCCACCCCTTCCATGGGCCCAGATGTCAGGAACACATCCACGCTACCCATGTCAAAAGGGGTCTCCACACCACAGTCAGTTCTTGGTTCCTTCCACCCCGGCAGGAAGGGATGCTCAGAACCAAAGTGGCCCACTGCTGGGGGCAGGGAGGGAAGCTGGTCCCCGTCAGGGACCACCCGGGACTGCATGGGAGAAGTTCTGTTGGGCCAACTGCTGACATAAGGTACCTGGTACACGGTAGGCTTTCCAGAAATAGTCAGGCATCCATTAACTACCACGTAATGATGGGAGGAAAGCACTATGGGGCAATTTCAGTGTTGCGCAAACATGACAGAGGGCACAGTGAGACAGAGATTCTTGTGACATCACCAGTCTAAATAATTTTTTGGTGTTTTCTTTTATCTCTGTGTGTGTGTGTGTCTGTACACACTGAGTGTGTGCCTGTGAAAGCCTAAGGATGACTTCAGAAGTCATCCTGAATTGCTCTTCCTCTTTATTGCTTCTTGCTTCGCTCCGAGGATTTCCCAGGCTCTGCCTTTCCGGGCAGCATGTGCAGATCACCACCAGTTTCACCTGATATTTTTACGTGGGATCTGGGGATCTGAACTCAGGTCCTTTTGCTTGTGAGGCAAAGGCTGTTTAACCCTTGAGCCAGCTCTATAGCCCCTCCCTTTTTTTAGTGTTTTTGAGATGAGGTCTGAGGTAGTCCAGGCTGACTTTGAATTCCCCAGGTAGCAAGAATGACCCTGAACCCTTATCTTCCTGCTTCTACCTCCTGAGTACTCACCTGGTGTATAAAGTGCTAGGGACAGACAGCTCCCCCAGGCTTCGTGGACGGTAGACGTGCATTCTGCTCACTGAGCTATCCTCAAAGCTCTAGCATGACTAGCTGCACTGTCAACCATGACACATGTAAGCCATGCTCAGCCAGGATGACTAAATCTGGACTAATGAGCAAGTATGTGAAAGAGGAAGTACAGAGACCTCACACCAGCACCCCAAGCCTTCCAGATACCAGCAACCCCACCCTGGTGGTCCAGGCCCCCAAGTCCCTGTCTGCCTCAACTCCCACCCTAGAACAGAAAGGGAAGGGAAAGGAAAGCTCTAACATGCAGACATGAGCTAGCTCCCTCAGTCAGGTGATGCGGGCCTGTCAACTCAGTAATGACCCGATGGATACAAGAAGACCCCAACTACATGGCCTGCCTGGGATACCCTGTCCCAAAATAAAAGTGAAAAGAGGGAAAAGGCGTGGCTCAGTGATGAAGCACCTGCCTAGAACCTCCCAGTGAGGTGCTGGGGGCGTGGCTCAGTGGGGAAACACCTGCCTAGAATCCCCCAGTGAGGGGCTGGGGGCGTGGCTCAGTGGTGGAGCACCTGCCTGGAATCCCTCACCAATGAGCTGGGGGCGTGGCTCCCCAATAGTTCCTCTGCTTGGCACACACCATGCTGTTATAAAACACTCAAGACTCCCAAACCCTCCTTGTCGCCGTCGCCTTGACAGCAAAGTTTCTCTGGACAAGGTGAGGACCCACTTGAAAACTGAGACCCACATCTGATGTGGGGTCAGGGGGACCCCAAGTGCTGGTTGACTTCACAGCAATGACAACTGATGTCCATTCATTCCCCCCATCACCATGCAAACACTCCTGCTGCTAGTGATGCCATTTCTTTTTTTTTTTTTTAAGTTTTTTTATTTCTTCAATTGTGCGTGTATGTGCGTGTGTGTATGTATGTGTGTGTGTGTGTGTGTGTGTGTGTGTGTAGAACCACGGGCGAATTCGGGAACCACCATGGACTGCCTCCACCTCCTCCTTGTTTTACTCTGCCCCGGGATTCACAGGCTCCACCCTACCAGGACCAGAACGCAGGCCGCCCCTGCTTCTGCCCGGCATCTATACGTGGGGTCTAGGATCTGAACTCAGGACCTTCCACCTGCAAGGCAGAGGCTTACCCCTGAGCCACCTCTCCAACCCCTAGTGATGCCATTTCTATCCCCCCTCCCCCCAACACACATACACACAGCAGGAGCAGAGTGGGATATGCACGCCTGGCACACAGCTAGGATTCCAGGCACCCTGGTCCCCAGTCTAGCTGCCCTTCCCCCACACTCCGGCAGATGTGTGCTCCTCTGCCAGGGTAAGTTGATTTGTTCATTCCCAAACAGGGCGGATGTTAGAATTGGGTGGGGGAGGATCCACAGATGGGGCTGTGCCAGCCTCCCAGGGGCAAGATGAGGGGGGCAAGATAGCTCTCCAGAGACCCCCTCGCCAGACATAAACATATCTTCTCAGAACATCTAAGAGGAGGGGCGTGCAGCCCTTTCTTGTCGGGAAATGAAGGCTGAATGGCCCAGAGCCAATAGCTTATGGGTGATCTAATCCTAGGTTGCTGGCTCATGGGGGGGAATGCTCCTGAGCTGGCTACTCCCATGGCCACCCATCCACCCACCCTCTAAGCCAATGGGGAGAAGGCAGCACCCTAGGGAAGACTGAGCCTTGAGCATCCCACATATCACCCTCCAATGGGAATCAAGGCACTGCACATACCCCAGCTCCCATAGACCTCAGTTTCTCCATTTAGAAAACTGGGAAACTTAAACCAGGTGTCTTTTAATAGCTTCCTTGTCTTCAGTCCCAGACGGGAGAACTGCAACTCCTCCCTAGGGTCTGACTTACCTACCTACCATGAGTTCCTCTAGAACATTCTCTATGGTCACTTGGAACTCCAAGCCCAACTGAATTCTGGCTGGGACATAGACCTGCCTCTCCGTAAATGCTTTTCAGTTCTTATCTGTCTCACCCATTTCACAAACCCCCACGTCACGGCTGCTGTTATTTCCACCCCAGGGGAGTCTCAGTCTCAATGCTGGGCCTGCTTTCTAGATGCTGTGTGGCCCTGGCTAGCTACCTGACAGATCAACGTACCTGCTGCGCCCTAGAACCGTGCAGGAAAGCACATGGGTCCCTTACCTGTAATTCCTGGGAGAGGAAAGGGAAGTTAATACTTATATTATTTTTATGTATGTATTTACTAAATATTATTATTGATTTGTGAGAGACAGAGCATCCACACCACAGCCCACGGATGGAGGATGGAGGACATGTGTCAGAAGTCAGCTGACTCTCCTACCATGTGGACTTCTGTGTCCTTACCTGCTGGGCTGTCTCATCAGTTAGTTCTTTCTTCCTCTGTATTTATAGCCCAGGATGGCCTAAAACTCAGATAGCCAAGGATGACCTTGAACTCCCTACCCACCTACCAGAGTACTGGGATGAAAGGCATGCACCACAGTGCCTAGTTTATCCTGGGGATGGAATCCTGAGCTTCATGCATGCTAGGCCAATACTTTACCAACTGAGCCACATCCCTAGCCTGAGAAATTGAAGTTTACAGAATTGCACAAAACAGCAACAGCTCTTACTTAACAAGGACAGATAGGTAGGCAAGGACAGGACACACACACTCTCTCACATATGTATGCATGCATACACCAACACACACACACACAGAGGAACATGCATGTATATTGCAAGCATATACCCACACATATGCGCACACACAGGACCACACATGCGTGTGGATGCATTCACCAACACACACCACAGCACGTGCACACTCACAAGAAAACACATGTGTGTGCATGGACATACAGCAACACACACTAAGGCAAGTGCACACACACATGACTACACTGCAACACATCTGTGTATGCACATACACCAACACACACCATGGAATGTACACACTCGCAGGAACACATAAGATGTGCATGTACATCACCAAAACACACACACAACTCCACATAGGAATGTACATACATGTAACAACACACATACACAATTTTTTTTTCAAAAAGTTCAAAGTCACCTTCATTATGAATGCCAGCCAGAGCTAGCAAGAGATCCTGCTGAGAGAGAGAAAAGAAAGCAAAACTCATTTCTTCCCAAGAGGCTCAGAAAGACAAAGTGGATTGCCCAAAACTACTCAGCAGGTCAGTGGTCAGGCTGGGGCTTGAACCCACGCCTTCTGCACCTGGCTGTGATGTGGGGACGCACTGTGGCTTCTGACTGGGGAGACCAAAAGGGGTGGGGAGGAGCCGCTGTGGCTGGCCCAGCAGAGAGTGGGCGGGTGATGGATCGGGATCAAAGGGGAGGATGCGGTTTGACCACCTGCTTGGGAAAGGGGCCTGGAGCTGCGGGGGGGGGGGTAACCTGGGAGCCTGGGGTGTACCTGAGGTGTACAGAGAGGAAGAGGGGAGACACCTCCCTCTCTAGAACTTGCTAACCCCCCTACCACCAGCTTGGGCCTCCGAGCAGTTAGAAGCCACTGTACCTGAAAAACCAGCTCCTGTATAAACACAAGAGACTAGCTGGCCCAGTCACAAGACCACCCCCGGGAGCCTCCTGGACCACCCTGGGAGATGGGTGGGCGGCAAGGGTCCTGCTGCTGCATAGGCACCTGGAGATCTCGGCAGTCCCTTCTTCCTGCAGTGTTTTGGGCCAGAGGCTCTGGGGCCTCTTACAGAGTGCTGGTTTCAGGGGTTCAACCTTCATGGGCTTCAGGGAGCAAGGGAGAGGCCTCAGGAGGTGCTGGATGACCCAGCCTCACAGGGAGGGGACAGATGACCTTACAAAGAACAGTTTAATTCAAGGCTGAGGATGTAGCTCAGTGGTTAGCGAGTTTGTTCCATTCCTGAAGGAAGGAAGGAAGGAAAGGGAGGGAGAGAGGAAAAGAAAGAAACCACACATATACCAAACTATGTAAATATCTACATTTGAGCCAGGTATGGTGTTACACACTTGTAATCCCAGCACTTGGAAATCTGAGGTAGGAGGGTCAGAAATTCCAAGCCAGCCTGGGCTACACGGCAAGCCCTCATCTTAAGGTGCAAAAAGAAATGGGGGTTGAGAATGATGCTAAGCTGATAGAGTGCTTGCCTGGCACGCAGGAATCCCTGGTTCCTTCCTCTCCATACACCAGCGCTTGGGAGACTGGGGTGAGGGCCAGAAGTTTAGGGTCATCCTCAACTATACAGTGAGCTCAAGGTCAATAATAAATACATTTTTTAAAAGCCTATTTTCAGGTTCTCTCCTGGTTTCAAAGAGCTTACATTTTAACAAGCTTTGCTTACCTGACATAAGAAAGGAAAGAGACAGAGGGGGGAAGAAGGGAGAACTAAATGAGAAGAGAAAATAAAATAGGAGAGAGGGAGAGAAGCAAATCAAGCCCTCTTCGGGTGAACCAGCGCTGTCCTGTCTGACCCAAGTCACAGATACAAAAGTCACCAACAAGGCCTTCCTATGAATTTCTATTTCAAACAATGTGGCTCCAAGTATTGAGACTAGAGACACACAATCGAGAGACCCCAGCCTCCCAGGCGACTCCGGGGGGACAGCGGGTTGAGAGCATCACATCACACAGCAGATGACTCCCTGCCTGGCACAGTCCCAACGGTAGCTGCCATGGTCCCACAGTTTCGATTATCCCAGAGCCCACCTGGAAGGCCGAGAATCCAGGGCCAGAGGCCCCAGGGGGGACGAGAAGGTGTAATTTCATCGCTGGGCTCAGGGTGTGAGTCACCAGAAACGGATGGATGAAATTCCAACTCAAGAGCCGGAGCAGTGCGCTGTGCTCCCCTGGCCGAGGGTCAGCTCTCCAAGGGGGCAGGGCCCCAGCCCCGGGGGTAAAGGGGATCAAAGCTCCCCGGATCCAGGTGGTCCCAAGCCAAGCACACAAGCTTCTTGGACCCCCGGATGGTCATCTAGAAAGAACGGCTGCAATGTGGGGCTTCAGGATCCCAGGAGAGACCTAAAGAAGTCAGGCAAGCCTGGCACACTTGTCATCCCGGCACTCAGGATATTAGAGTTGTGCGGCCAGGCAGGGCTACAGAATGAGATCCAGTCTCCAAAATATCCAAGGGAGAAAGTCCAGATGTAGCTCAGTGGTGGAGCACCTGCCTAGGATCCCCAGTGAGGGGCTGGGGGCGTGGCTCAGTAGTGGGAGACCATTGGTTGGAGGGAGGAAATTGAAGGAGATCGAAAGGGTGATTCCACCAGAGGACAGAGCCACTCTCCAAGCCTGTAAGCTGTCCTTCCATTTATGTAATCATTTAGAAACTCAAAACTACCTAGAGAACACTGATCTACCAGAGGGCAGGGCTGGGGACCTAAAGCACAAGGGGCTCGTAAGCACTCATGAAGTGTGGGGTTGTCAGATGTGGTCATGAGTGTGTCAGCTGGGCAAAGTCCTCTGACAGTATAGCCATGTCACCAGACGCCCCCCCCAGCTTTTCAGAATGAGCTAACTAACCATGAGCCTCGGAGCATGGCTCTGCAAGGTGCCAGCCTGCGGTGGATGCCAATACCTAGGGAGAAGCCCCCTCCTTCTGTTTGGTTGATTTATTTGAGACAATCTGGCTTTGAATTCATGATCCTCCCTGCCCAGGGCCCCAAGAGTGCTGAGATTACAGGCAGCTGCCGCCGCCAACACTTGGCCCTTCCCAGTGTCTTTTCACGCGCCTTCTGAAGGACTAAAGAGATGGTTCAGTCAGTAAAACACCTGTGGTACAGCATGAAGACCTGAGTTCAAGTCCCAGTACCTCTCCGTAATCCCAGCACTGGGGAGGCAAAGGCAGGAGGAACTGGTGAATTCTAGGCTAAGAGACCCTATTTCAACAATTGGAAGCACCTAAGGTTAACCTCTGGCTTCCACAGTCACACACATATACATGTGCCTGCAGACACATGACTACATACATACATAGACACATATATACCTACATATTTAAAAAAATACCACTTATCAAGCAAGCATGCTGGCCAATGTCCCCAGAGCCTTAGGGTGACCCCTCCCTCCCCTCCTCCATGTCTAGGCCCAGCTATACCCCAGTGCAGGGTAAACTATAAATGAACAGTAAGTTCTTAGAATTATGTCATGTGCTACCAATCTGAAATCCAAATTTAACTGAGCATCTTAATTTTTACTAGTTAATTGTGACCATCAGGAAGCAGGTGGTCCTAAAGAAGGGAGACTGGTGGGCCCACAAATAGCTTCGAATCAGCCAGGCTCGGCATCAAAGAGCATCCCATTAGAGCGTTCCAGCCCACCACATTTCTAGAACGAGGACCCCTGTGGCTGGCACAGGGCACAGACAGCCCAGAGGGGAACCCCAGGCACAACTCGTGCATGTCCCTGTCGTTGATTCTAAGTGACCAGCAGCCCAGGAAGCCCAGAAGGCAGGGACACAGAGCTAGTCTATAGGAGGGGAGGTGGAGTCAGGGGTATTCATTCCTAACTGTGTGTGTGTGTGAGTGTGTGTGTGTGTGTGTGTGTGTAGGTCAAAGGCCAACCATGCATCTTGTTTGCGAGTGGGTTTCTCTCTTAGACATAGAACTTGACAAATAAGCTAGGCTGGCTGGCCAGCAACTACCAGGAGCCATCTGCCTCCACCTCCCTAGAGGGGGGTTTACAAGCATTTGTCACCAAGCTTGGCTTTATTACGTGATCACTGAGGATTGAAATTGAGGTTCTCAATCTTCGCCATCTTCGCATTCCAAGTCAGAGGTACTAGACAAAAGGGCACCAGCACGGGACAGAGGCCCTCTGCTCCCCAGCCCCTTGTTACTCCAACCCTACACACGGGTCAAGGCCCCCTCCCCCTCTGCGACGCTCCTGCCATCAAGAGATACCTGGATTTACAGCTTCCACTAAATGCTAAGAAAACTGAGAAAAATGCTCAGGAAGCAACTTGGCTCCTTTGAGAGGGGCTGCAAAGAATTCTGGGCCTCCCTGGCCTCCACATCCAGAGCCTCCAGGACTGAGCGCAGTGACCCACACGCAGCATTTAGGAGGCTGGAGCTAGAGGATCGGGGGAGTTCAAGGCCAGCCTGGGCTACATAGCAGGACCCTGTTTTGTTTTGTTTTGTTTTAATGAATTCGGTGTAGAATCGAAGCCTTTGTCCTGGGCACTCCTCGGCCCCCTGGGGTTTCTGAAGTAAGTCTTGCTCCTCAAGGGTCCCTCCAAGTTTCTGTGGGTCTTGTGTGGTTGGCTTGCCCCGGAGGACCGAGCTGCCACATAGCTGAGGTGCTCACAAGACAGTGGGAAGCTAGAACAGAGAAAATTAAGATAGAGGGGATTTGGGGAGTGAAATCTCAGGCTTGGGTTTGGGGGAACACATGCGCAGGGGATGACAGGAAAGGCTCCCCAGAAACCAAGAATGGAAGGTTAGTTAAGAAAGACACTGGGACCCCAATCACCATGAGGAACATGTATGTGCTAGAGATGAAAATTACCAGTGAGAATAGGAACCTGGGGGGTTTGTACCTGTAATGTCAGTATTTGGGAAGCTGAGACAGGAGGATTGTCCTGAGTTCCAGGTCAACCTTAGATACAGTGACCACCCAGCCAAATGTGCAACCTCAAAGCAGACCTACCTTAACGTTATTTTTTTCCTCTACTCCATAAGAGAGAGAAAAATTAACCAATGGGTATTTCATTCATCCATTCATTCATTTCTACATATAGCCATTCAACAGGTTTTCGGGTGGCAAATTCCCATCCGTGCTGGCCCCTTGTGCCACTAGACACATGGATAGAAACAACCCCCAGAGACCAATGTGGGGAAATAAGAAACACAGATCGGTATAGGGACACAGAGGTGGCCAATCCTGGGGACAAGACAGATACCATGACAGGGTCAAGTCTTGACGTTAGAAAGAGGCAAATTCTATACCTTATAACACCCTGTAGGCAAATGAAAGAAATTGGGGTTCAGGATCACACTTAGGACCCCAAACCATTGTCCACCCTGCTGTCTTGAGCAACTCAGCCGGCTGGGGTCTTCAACACCTCAGCTGTTACTCACGCATGCACACACCCCACCTCTGCACACTCAGCAACTCAGCAGCTACCTTCCAGACCCACTATTATTATGTCCGCCTTCCCAACTGTTTCCAAGCGCCAGTGAGGAGATGGCAGAAGAAGCTGGGGCCAAGGTTCTGTCGGCAAGGCTTTAAACGATGCCCACAAATTTACTGACCATTAGCACACCGGAAATAAACACCCCACACACACACGCACACAACTGCATCTAGACAACAGGTACCCCTAAGTGACACAAGCCCTTAATGATACCAAAGTTCCCTCATCAAATAAGGAACCCCCAAGGAGTTCTAACCCTTCATTGTTTCCTCGGCTGGAGTCCACTGGGACCCTCGGAATTGAAACAGCCGATTTCTAGGTCACCCCCCCCCCCAGCAGGCAGCAGAATGAAATACAAGAAAACCTTGTACAACCCAGAAGGAGGTTAGGGACTGACGAGTGACAGACACCCAGCCTGTTTCTAGGTCTGGTCTGAATGGCTGCTCCTAAAGCACCAGTCAAAATCTCCCACCCTCCAGGGGCCTTCAACAGGTGAGGCACAGTACCTGGCAGGTACCCCTCCATCTTGCTGCCCTAGTGCCCACCCCTCGCAGCTAGCCACTGGCCAGCCACCACTTCCTCTTGCTGCACACAAAATAAATAATCCATGTCGGTGCTCTTTCCCTCTGGGAATGACGCTGCTGAAATAGCTGAACTGCTTCTGGAAGCTCCCAAGACCACAGGTGAGGGAGTTGGGGGCACCACTAGGGTGCAAGACTGCTGACCACAGAGCACCCAGGGTGGGGGCCAGGGCAGCTCTGTGCTCTGAGCAGTGTAGAGAAGCAAGCATGCGCCCGCGGGCACACACAGGCAGGCACACACACATACACACACAAAGCTGCCGAGGCCTGGCCATCACAACCCACATCCCAGATACATACTCCATCGGCCAGCTGGGGTTTCCCACGTGCCTGGCTGGCAGGAAGACCCCCTTGTGCGCCCGGCTCCTGAGTTCCTTCACTTTGCAGGGGGATCAGGAAGCAGGAAGTCACAGCAAGTCTAGTGCTAGGAAGCCAAGTCACCAGGCCAGATAGATAGGAGGGCTGCAGCCCCCACCATCCAGGCCAGGAAGGCGGAACTCTGACCCCCGCTCGATGCCCCCTGGCTGGCTGTGGGATGTGTCTCTTTTGATCACTCCCAGGGACTCAGGATTGGGGGGGTCCCCGGATAGCCAAGCACCTTCAGGCTCCTCCCCCTCCTCAATAAGAACTCAGAGACCACCCACAACCCAGGCTACTCCCCAACTGATCCTTGGCACGGGGCCTCCTTCCCCACCACCTCCCACACACCCACGGAGGATTCAGCTCCCACCCCTCAAGTCAGCCCCCTTCCGAGAGGGCCCAACATCCTTCCACCAAAGGAACTACTGCCGGGAAGACAGGACTAGCCGTGTGGAGGACTCGATTTGGGAATAGGGGGGTCACCAAAAAGAGGGACGAGTGAGGGAGGCCGTCAGCGAAGCCTTTTCCCAGCCTCCCATCCACCACTACCCAGCACTGACCTCATTCGCCCGACCGCAATCCAGCCTGCCGGTTCCAGGCCAGGGTGAGGGGCGACCGCGTCTCCACTTTACTGGGAATGAGGGTGGGTGGGTGATGATGGGGTGGGGGATACTGCTTCCCGTTTACAGCAGGTGTGTGTGTGTGTGTGTGTGTGTGTGTGTGTGTGTGTGCGCGCTCGCGCGTGTGTGTCCGTGTATCAGATCATCCCTCCCCATCCCCCCAAACTCGAATTATAATCCAGATCACGTGCGCACCCCCCCAAGGCGGGCCTTAGATCTGAGACACCTGGAGGGGGAGGGGAGGGAGAGGGAAGGGACCTCCCCATGTATGTGTTTGTGTGTGTGTGTATATGTGTGTGTGTGCGCGCGCGCGCATGGAGGGTGTGCAAAAGCAGGGGGATTCTCAAGATCAAGGCCAAGAAATGCTCCGGGCCCCCATTCTGTCCCCCATTCCCCACCCCTATCCTCCCCCCAAGCCAAACTTTCTCCTTTTACCTTGGAGGATCCCCAAGCGCTCTAGCCACAGCAGCGGTGCCCCCGGGCCCCGGCCCGCCGGCCAGGACTCAAAAGGCTCCAGACGCCGTAGGCTCCTGAGTTTAATCCGAGAATGGGGAGAGGCTCGGTGGAGGGAAGGAGGGCACGAGGAAGGGAAGGAGGGCGGACGGCGGCGCAGGCGGCCGGCCGGGGGCTGCGCGGGGCCCCCCACCCCCGGCGCGGGTTGCGGCGGAGCGAGGGCGGGGCGCGGAGCGAGCGCGGAGCGGAGCCCGGGCGCTGGGAGGCTCTTTGTTCGGTAATCCCAGTAAAATTGCCAGCCATTCGCCCCGGCCCTAATCCCAGCCCCGCGCAACACCACCCTCCATTGGCTGTCATTTACATACGGGATTAGCCCGCCCGGCCCGCCCCCGTGCAGCCTGGGCCCCTTGGGGGGGCCAAGGGGACGCACCGTGCGCACCCCACACTTTGGGCCTGCAGACCCTACCCACACCCCGATTCAGATTAGAACCGCTCCCTCTCTCGAGAAGGTGGGGAGATAGGACCTCTCAAGGTCACCCAAAGGGCGCCTGCCCTGCTGGCCACTCATCTTGGGGTGTGCCCAGGTCCTGCCATGCCCAAGGACGCTGCAGATCCAAAGTACCAACCTCCCCTCCCCTCTCCCTTTCCATCCTTTCTGTCTAGATCCACAACCAGCTCTTTTGTTAACATTTACTTCCTCTTATTTATTTTTTTAAAAAAGGGTTTAATGTAGCCGGGACTGGCCTTAAACTAGGTAGCCCAGGATGACCTTGAATTTCTGATCCTCCTACCTCCACTTCCCAAATGCTGGAATTACAGACCTGTGCCATCCTTTCTGGGATGGAACCCAGGGCGTCCCGAATGCTAAACCAGGGCTCTACCCTCTGAGAAACACCCCGGTCCTTAACTTTTTGGTTGTGTTTTAAAGAGTCTCATGCTCTACCGACTGAGCTAGCCGGGCTACTCTTTGGTTGTGTTTTAAAAGACAGGGTCTTGTCCCAGACCCTCCTGCCGCTGCCCCCAAATGCTGGGATTACAAGCATGTATCACTCCCCTGGGGTCTTTGGACCCAAGCTTTTATTTTACTTTTTCTCCCTTCTTTCCCCCCATCCAACTAAAGCAAGGGACATACTTGTGTAACAATTACTCTGCATGTTGCTTAAAAACTCCTGACCCAACAGCTGAAGGGGGAACCAGAGGTTTTATCTGATTTACGACTGGTTACAGTTCTTAATCTAGCTTGGCATGAGAGTTCATACCAACACCAGAGACTGAGGTTCATACCAACCCACAGGCTGAGAGAAGGGCAAACCTCTCACCAGATACCATGTTTGCCCAAGTATGCCAAATAATGCCAAACTCCTTGAATCAGCAGTTCCCTCTATCTGACCTACCTGCTGGAGGGGGGGAAGGGGGGAAGTCCCATTCACGGTGGGACACCGTGACACTTTCTCACGCAGGTTTGCTCAGGGTTTACCTGGACTGCTAGACTGATTCTTTACAAATGTGCCCAGAACTTGAGCCTTCAATAGTCCCACTTCCCCAACTTCCTCAAAACTATGTATGTCCTCAGTCAACCCAGGGGACACTCAGCAGGGCAGTCCCCCAAAACCTTGGCTAGCCTTCTGTCACAGACATAGCAAATACAGGTGTACACCAGACAGGCCCCAATCCACCCAGGCAAGTTGTGACCCTGCCTTAACAATAGGCAAGACAAGGAGTGGTGGGTTGGGCCTGTAACCCCAACACTCAGGATGCTGAGGCAGGAAGATCATGAGTTGTGTCAGCCAGAGCCTCTTAGCAAGTTGAAGACCAGTCTGGACAACTTAGCAAGATCTGTCTCAAAATTAAAGGATATATTGGACCAATGGCTCAGCAAGTAGCAGTGCTGGCTGCAAAGTCGGCTGACCTGGGTTCATTCTCCAGAGCCCACATCGAGGAAGGAAAGAATAGACTTCCTTGCAGATGGTCCTCAAACGTCCACACATGCGCCATGGCACGTGAACACTACACACAGACACACACAGAAATAAATGTGACACAATGCATTAGATACATGTATAAATTCTCGAAGGCAAAATTTAAGTAACAGAAAATAAACATGGGCCAATGAGATAGCTTGGAGGGGAAGGCACCTGCTCACAAACATGGCAACCTGGATTCAGTCCCTGGTAGCACACACGGTAGAAGGTAACAGCTAAATTCCACAAGGTATCTTCTGACCGCCACCCAAGGGTCACGGCACGCATGTACATTCTTTCTCAAAGGAACAAAATTAAATGTACAAATGTAAAGAATAAACAAGAAAAACACATCAATTGTATATCTTTATAATGAAACCAGCAAGATGGCTCAGGAGGTAGATACCTGCCCTTAAATCCGGTGACCTGAGTTCCATCACTGGAGCCCACATGGAAGTCACAGACGTGGAGACGAGAGTGACAGGCTGTGCCCAAGGGTGGCGTTCTTGCGTTGGGGATTGAAGCAGGAGAGAAGCTCAAGAGAATTAGAGGAGAAAAAGTAAAAAGAACTCACAGACTCCAAACATAGAATCCCTGAAAGAACTCAGACCCCAGACATGGAATCCACGAGAGGCCAGGAAGCCAGAAAGGAATTCGTGGACTCCAGACACGGAAGCCATAAGATGCAAAGGAGCCAAAGATGGCTGGCAGGGTCAGGGTTATTTATAGGCCTAGGCAGGTCATAGAAAAGTGACTTTTCCTCATTGGTTAGCTTCAGTTTCTGCAAACCTGACTGGTGCTTTTGGTCCTCTACATTTCATTGGTCTGTTCATACTGGGGCCCAACCCGGTTGATCTAGGGTCTGACTTGGAGGTGGAGGTTCTCTTGTACTGGAGAGCTAATCTCCACATCCTTTCATAAACAGAGGGTTGGGGGAAGTTGGCAGCTTTATCTCTGTGAAGGATTAGAACCAGTTCCTCCAGATTAGCAGGGTGTGTTCCTTCATGATAATCCCAGTAGTGGGGGGTGACCTTCCAAGACCTTCAAAGAAACCTTCAGCTTGGTGGCTCTAAACGGCCTAACAAGGAATAAGGACCGCCTGGACTTGGAGATTCTATCTGAAAAGAAAACCAAACAAAAAACAACTGAAACTATTAGATCCCTGGAGAGCCTAGCAGGCTGGCCTCCCTTCGGGCATCTTGGAGCGCTCGCATGAGATCCAGGCTCAGTGACCGTTCACGTTTAACTACCAGCCTAGGACAAGCTTACAAGCCCAGCTCTCTGGGAGTTCCCAGTGGCCCAAGGCAGTCAGACGGGTGCTTGTGCACACAGAGGGTGCCGGGCGGTACACCATCCATCAGAACAAGGCCGGAGGCCAACGGGCCCCAGGAGACCTAAGGACACCTAGAGGCCACACTACCTGTGTTGCCCAGGCCAGCCCATATCTCCATTTGGTCAGTGTCTTGCCCTGGCCACATCAAGGCTAGTGACGATCTCAAGTGGTCAAAGAGTACGTGAGTTTAAGTCCTGCCTCTGCCCGTTCCTGAATTCTCTCCGTCAACCTCAGCCTGACTCCTCCCTACCCCCCACCCCTGCAGTAGATCGCACTTTGCGACCATCATAGATTGTTACATGTCTGCATGGTACTGATGGTGTTGTAAGTGAGATCTTTGGAGACATGACTGGTACATGCTCTTTCCTCTGCGCCTGACAACCTAAGATCCAGAAACCCTCGGAGCAAAGGAAAACAACCACCTCCCCTGCAACATGACCTCTGACCTCCACGGTGGGCAGGCACTGTACCCTACCCTCGTCCACTCACACACATGAGTGCAAAATGAAAAAAAATTTAAACAGCTAAGTCTGCATGACCAGATACATACGCACACACGCACAATTGATTAAATAAAATTTTTTTTAAAAAAGCGCTCTGCTATTTAAAAAAAAATACAGCTGTGAATCCCCTACTCAGTGGCTGAGATGGGAGGATCAGAAGGTCAGAGCTACTCTAGGTGACATAATGAGAATCTATCTTTTAAATTTATTTACTTTATACATGCGTCTGTGTGTGTGTTTGTGTGTGTGTGTATCAGAGAGTACTGTATGTCCCTGTGGAGGACCCAGGGTGAGTTCCGGAATCATCTTGGATTACTTATCCCTCCTTTTTGCTTCAATCTGGGATTTCCCAGGCTCCACCCACCAAAAGTGCAGGCCAATGCAGTTTCAGCTTGGCTGTTTTTTTATTGTGGAACCAGGATCCAAACTCAGAACCCTCTGCTTGTGAGACAGAATCTTAATCCCTGAGCCATCTCTCCAGCCCAGATCCTATCTTAAAATTTAAAAAAGGAGAGGACAGCAGAGATGGCTTTGTTGATAAAGCATTTATCTTGCAAGCATGAAGACCTAAGTCTAATTCCCAGAATTCATGTAAGAAAACATCAAGTGGGATAGAGACAACCAAAAGGGCCTGAGTTCAGATCCCCAGATCCCACACAGGCAGATGTGGCAGTGACCTGCAATTTCAGGCCTGGAAGGCAGAGCCTGGGAAACCCCAAAGCAAAGCAATCAAGAGGTAGAACAGGGCAGGAGAGGTGGCTCAGGGGTTAAGCCTCCGCCTTGCAGGCGGAAGGTCCTGAGTTCGGATCCCAGATCCCACGTATAGACGCCAGGCGGAAGTGGGGGTGGCCTGCGTTTCTGGCCCTGGTAGGGCAGAGCCTGTGAATCCCGGGGCGGAGGAAGTGGAGGCGTCCATGGTGGTTCCCGAATTCGTCCGTGATTCTACACACACACAGATGCGCGCGCGCACATACATACGCACACAAGCACAATTGAATAAATAAAAATTTTTTTAAAAAGCGCTCTGCTATTTAAAAAAAAAAAAGGGGTAGAACAATTTAGCATGTGTACCTCCATAGGCACCCACATTCAGGTGCACTCTTGTGCACACACAAGGGGGAAGAAAGGGAGGGAGGGAAGGAAGGAGGGAGGAGGAAAAAGAGAAAGGAATGGAGGGAGGGAAGGAGGGAGGCTGGAAGGGAGGGAGGGAGGAAAAAGGAAGGAATGGAGGGAGGGATGGAGGCAGGCTAGAAGGGAGGGAGGGAGGGAAGGAGGGAGGGAGGGAAGGAAGGTAACACGGGCCACTGAGATAGCTCTGAAGGTTGCTAACCAGCTTGTAAACCTGGAGATCTGAGTTCAATCCCTAGAATCCCACATGGTAGAAGAAGAGAAGTGATTTCTGAAAGTTGTCCTCTGACCTCCACCTGTGTGTGCCTTGGCATGCATACACATTTAGTCCCCCCCAATATTAAAAAATAAAGAAAAAAAGAGGTTGGAGAGATAGTTCAGTGGTTCAGACCGCCTCTCAACCAGAAGGGTCTGAGTTCAGATCCCAGGTCCCAGCTAAAAAAACGCCAGGATGAAATGGCAGCAGCCTGCACTTCTGACCCTAGTGAGCACAACCTGGAAAATCCAGAGTGAAGCAAAAAGGAAGTAGAAGCAATCCAAGATGATTCCTGAAGTTGCTCTTGGTTCTCCACGGGGACACACAGAGTGCCCTCTGCTACACACACACACACACACACACACACATACAAAATAAATTAATTAAGAAAGAAAGAAATCCAGTCTGCCCATCATCTAAGGGCCCATCCAGGCCCTGCTAACACACACATCTAATGTGGTGTTTACCAGAAGCCTCTACTCATCCTGTGTGCCCTGAGCCAAATCAATCAACTTCTCTGAATTTGTCTTCTCCTATCATTCCTTAAAAAAAAGGGGGAGGGGCTGGAGAGGTAGCTCAGGGGTTAAGCCTTGCAGGCAGAAGGTCCTGAGTTCGGATCCTAGGCCCCACATATGGTGGAAGCGGGGGCGGCCTGAGTTTCTGGTCCTGGTAGGGTGGAGGCATCCATGGTGGTTCCCGAATTCGCCCGTGGTTCTACACACACACACACACACACACACACACACACACACACACACACACACGTACACACGCACAATTGAATAAATAAATAAAAAAAGAGTAACCTTTGCAGGAGGAAAGATTTATTTAAAAAAAAAAAGAACTAAAATAGATTTTCACTTTTCCCTGCCAGAAAGGGTCTCTGTAAATCAGGTCGGTCTTTCACTCCATGTGTATCTGAGAATGACCTTGAACTCCTGATCCTGAGGCTACCACCTGGAATTACAGGTGCGTGCCATCAAATCTGTTAAGCAGAGGTAGGAATTGGAACTCGGGGCTTCATGCATGAGAGGCAAGCACTCTCTTCCAACTGAGCCCCATTGCCAGCCCCTAAAGTGACTGTCAGGGTGAGTACCTTTGGGCAGGCTGCTTCCAGTCACCCCAGGGGCTCCCTGGATAAACGACTGATCTTTTCCCCCTGTGTACATGCAGAACTGGCCATCAGGAATGGTCCCCACAGGGATTCAGCCCCTAGCTCCTCCGGGACGTGGTCCCTAACCTACTCCCCCCCCAGTGGCATTCCTTTCCTGTCATCCCTGTTCTTTGATCCTCGGGAATTAGAACTCCAATGACAAGTAGGGAAACACACGATGAGACTGGGGGTCACTCCACAGGGAGCCAGGGCCAAGAGTACTAGGAAGGGATCACAGGGGTCAAAGGTGAGGGCCTCAAACCACCCCCTGGTGCTCCTGGTCAGCAGCCTGAAGGGCACAGAGCGAAGAGGTCATCAGGATCTGACGCCGCTGGGGAAAGGCAGTGAGGTTTCACCTGAAGTCACCTCGGGCCACCACCTACTTTGGCAGTTTTAGAACCGCCTTGCTGGGACATCTCTGAAGGTCTCCAAAGGTCACCCCCCAGCGCTTGGATTACTCTGAGGGACACAACCATTGATCTGAAGGAACTCACTCTAATCCTTCGCAGATGAAGTCGCCAACTTCCCGCAACCCTGGGTTCATGAAAGACTATGAACATTAGCTCTCCATTGTAAATAAGCCCGACCATGAGGTCAGGCACAAAATCAACTGGGTTGGACCCAATGTGAACAAACCAATGAGAGACAGAGAACCAATTTACAGAAGCTGGAGTTAACTAATGAGGAAAAGCCACTGTTCCAGGGCCTGACGAAGGGTGCAAATATTCCTGCCCTGGCAGCCATCTTTGGCGTCCTTGCCCCTCCTGGGATTCCACACTCGAAGTCCAAGTTCCTGACTTTCCTCTCACCCCTCGTAGATTCCATGCCTGGAGTCCATCAGTGTTCTAGGGTCTCTTGCCCCTCACAGATTCACATCCTTGAGTTCCATTCTTTCTCTTCTTTAATAAACTTTCTTAATCCTCTACACATATTCTGGTTTCAATCTTTGACTCCCAACACAAGAACCTGGATACATACAGATCTCAGAGGGACCCTGTATCACGACTACTTCTTTCTGCTGTCTCCATAGTTTTCCTGGAATCTTAAGGACTAAGAAGGCAACTGAATAGGACAAGTTGCCTAGAATCCCCTAGGGAGGGGTTGGGGGAGGGGCTCAGAGCACTTGCCCAGCATGTGCAAGTTCCTGTGTTTTGTCCTGGCCACCATATAAAAAACAAAAAATTTGTTTTCTATCCCAGACCCCGACCAGGGCAGAACCCCTGCTCTTCAGGAGGTGTACTTCGTTACCAATCAGGATGCAGCCAAGGGCAGTGCAGGAAAAGCAAAACTGAAAACAACTACAAACCATAATTCAGAACACCAAAGACCCTACATTAATCACCTGGAACCAGATCAGCCAGATCTCTCCCCATTCTAAAGCTCAGGGAACCTTGCGGAAGAGGAGGCAGCAAGATTGTAAGATCCTAAAGAAGGGGAGGACCTACGATATGCAAGATACTCCACACAAGTTAGGACTGCAGCAGCCAGAATTGGACTTTGCCTGACCTGCACAATGGCTGACATGTCAACGACCCCCCAAAGTCTAGGGGACAAGGTTCCAGGCACTAGGATCCTTAGAGGCAAGGAATTAACAGTCTCAATAGAGTTCCCATACTAGCAGCGGGCTATGCAACAGAGTCCTTACCCCTCACTAGGGTGGAGGACTTAGAGGGAGATTTGGCATTCACATGAAAGGATGCTCCAGGGGATGGAGGGAGGAAGGGGGAGGCACTGGAAGAGGGAGGAAGGGGATGAAAGGAAGGGGAGAAGGGGGAGAGTGCAAGGGGGGACAACTGGGGAGGGGAGGAGGAAAGGAAAGGACAGGGGTACCTATTGAGCCTGTATGATTAGGAAAAAATTGTGGGGAAAAAAAACCTTGAACATTTCATGGAATTGACTCTTGTTTCTCTTCTGAAGAATATAGTTTTTATTACATCTTAAAGATCAAACAGAATATTCAGAATATGGAATTTTTTTTTTTTTTTGGTTGAAACAGGGTCTCATGTAGCCCAGGTTGGTCTCGAACTTGCTGTGTAGCTAAGAGTGAATCTGAACTCCCGATCCTCCTGCCTCCGCCTCCCCAGGGCTTGGACGACGATGCTAGGCATCTACTATATTGTTGATTATCTCCTCTCCTTCCCTGCATACTTCCTTACTCCTGTCTGTTTATAGCATATTTATGGGAAGGAGGGGGCTCCACAGTGTGTGGTGAATGTACTTGCGTGGTCACGCATTTAGAGCCCAGAAACTGGGCCTTTTTATCAAACTTTCTCCATCTTAGTTAGTTGGTTAGTTAGTTAGTTTTGCATGTGTATTGGAGGGCACTGTGTATGACCAAGAGTGACTCCGGGAATCATCCTGGATTGCTTCTACCTCCTTTTTGCTTTGCTCTGGGATTTCCCAGGCTCTGCCTTCCAGAGCAAAGGTACAGGCCACTATCACTTCTGCGTGATGATTTTACAAGGGATCTGGGATCTGAACTTAGGTCCTTCTGCTTTCTAGGCAGAAGCTTAACCCCTGAGCCATCTCTCCAGCCCCACGGTATTTGTTGAATGAATGTGGAACTCGCTATTTGGCTAAATTGTCTGTTCTGCTTCCCAATTTTCTTACAAGAGTGCTGGAGATCAGATTCAAATCCTCATGCTTTTATTTATTTATTTTTATTCAAGAGTGTGTGTGTGTGTGTGTGTGTGTGTGTGTGTTGTCCGTGTGTATAAGAGGGTACTATGTGTAACCCATGGAGGTCCAATGGTGACTTTGGAAATCACCCTGGATCATTCTACCTCCTCCTTGCTTTGTCCTGGAGTTTCTCGGACTCTGCCTTCCAGAACTGGAAGCGTAGCCACCACCATTTACACATGAGGTTCAGGATCCGAACTCAGGACCTTCTGTTGCCACCTTCCAGGACAGAGGTGCAGAATACTGACATTTCTGATTGGCGTTTTTATGTGGGATTTAGAATCCAAACTCAGGTCCTTCTGCTTTCTAGGTAAAGGCTTAACCCCTGAGCCATCTCTCCAGCCTTCATGCTTTTATGTCAAGCATTTTACAGAGCCATGTCCTCAGACTCTTGCTTGTTTGGGGGACAGCGTTTTGCATAGTAGGCGCTAACCTCGGCTCGCTACGGAGCCAGGCTGGCCTCAAGGGGGCGCTCCTTCCGTCTCAGCCTGCACGGCGCTCACATCGCATCCTGGACCAGCTCTCACCGGGTCACTGCTCTAGACCCTGCATGAGTGCACCTCTGAGTCTTGCGATCTCTTTCTTTGGAGGTGTTCTTTGCCTCTCTTGAGGTGTCTCCATGGCTTTAGATCTTCCTTCTCTGGAGGTCTCCCCAGCCCTGTCTCTCCCGTCTCCCCAGTTTCCCCCTCTGCCTGTGTCTCCTCCGCTGGAATCTTTGAAGAACAGAGGCAGGCGTGTAATTGACTCCGCCGTCTCCATGGCTGCGGCTGTGGCATTGCTGAGAGATCAATTTGGAGCGTCGGGCTCCTGCGTAATTGCACCTTAATAGTTTGTGTGGGCAGAGCAAGGGCTCCGCAGGAGCGGGTCAGGACAGCCCCAAGACCCTGGCTGGAGGAGCCTCTCTAGGTCACTAGCATCCCTCAGGAAGAGACCCATGTGGAGGTGCTCTTGGCTAGGGGACAGGATGGGGTGGGAGAGGCTCCCTCCCCAGCGCCCCCCATCCCCTCCTCAAAGTGTGCTGTTGCACCCGCTGGGCCCCACTCCTGTTTGTAATTTATGCTTATGATCCGAATTATCAGCAATAATGATAACATGATTATAATTGCTGAGCCGCCTGGCTCAATTGTGGCGCTGTTGGTAAACATTGCGATGGAGAGGAAAGCAAGGCCCTTGCATCCAGAGCTGGAGGAACAGCTGGGGGATGGGAGTGGCTTCTCCCAGCCGGAAGCCTCCATGTGCTTCGCAGCAGACAGTGCGGCTCCACTGTGCGTGCATTTACTTTGATAACAAACAGTCCCCCCCCCCTTGTGGGTCTACCCTAAATCACTCCTGCTGCTGGCTCAGCTAGGGGGAGTTAGAAGAGGAATTGAGAAGGGGGTGCTACCTGTCACCTTCATACAGAGATCATTCCAAGTTGGGCCCAACTTCATACTCAGATGTATTCTGAGATTCCATGACCCAGGGCTAAGCTAAGAGGCAGACCAAGGGTTACACTGTCAGTGTTCCTCCAGATAGTCCCCTTTCTGTCCCAGGGGAGTGAGGCTGGAGGCCTAGGGTGGGAGCAGTATAAAAAAAATTACCCTTTAGGCTGACATGATAGCTCAGCAGAGGAAGGAATCTACATGCCAAATCTAGTGACATGAGTTCAATCCCCAGAGCCCACTGAACAGAAGGGAGAGAACTGCCAGTTGTCATCAAATAAATAATGAAAAAAAAAATGACAGGCGCGGGCTGGAGCAATGGCTCAGGGGTTAAGACTCTGCCTTGCAAGCAGAAGGTCCTGAGTTTGGATCCCAGGTCCCCCATAAAAATGCCTGGTGGAAATAAACAGCTGTGGTCTGCACTTCCGCCCTGGTGGGCAGAGCTTGGGAAATTCCAGAGCTAAGCAAAAAGGAAGTAGAAGCTGTCCAGGATGATTCCCAAAGTCACCCTTTTTTCCTCCACAGGAATGTACGGTGCCCTCTGATACACACATGATAAATAAATGTACTTTAAAAAGAGATGACAGGCACGGTAGTGCATGCCGGTCATCCTAGCACTCAGGAGCTGAGGCAGGATTGTGAGTTAGGGTCAGCCTGGGCTACACTGCAAGACCCTGCTCCAAAACAATGGGATTTTAGAATAGAGGGCTCCTGGGCTACACAGCCAGTCAGTAGTTCTTAGGATGTTTTAGAACTAGAACGGGCCATGCTGGAAAGGTCTTTGAAGGTCTTTCCCCACAGCTAGGATTATCATGAAGGACCACACCCTGCCAATCTGGAGGAACTGGTTCTAATCCCCCGTAGAGATAAGGTCTCCGACTTCCCCCTACCCTCCGTTAATGAAAAGACGGAGAGACACGCTGTCCACTGCAGATAAGCTAAGTTCCTCAAAAGAAACCGCTGGATGGTAAGGTGGGCCACAAGGACGGCTGGGTTGGGCCCCCATATGAACAGACCAATGAGACGTAGGTGACAAAAAGCTTAATCAGGTGTGCAAAAACTGGAGCTAACCAATAAGGAAAAGCCATTTTTCCTGAATCTGCCTAACTCTATAAATACCCCTGACCCTGCCAGCCATCTTTGGCCTCCTTACCCCTCATGGACTCCACGTTTGTGAATTCTGTTCCAGCTCCCTTCCCCCTCATGTGTTGCGGGAGGAGAGGTTTTTATAGCTCCAGCTTCTTGTGTTTGGGAGCCAAAGATTGAAACCAGAACACAAGTAGAGGATTAAGGCAGAGTTCATTAAAGGAGAGAAAGAACAGAACTCGGGAACATGGGTTTTTCAAGGGGCAAAAGAGCCATTACAGAATCCATGTCTGTGAATTCCATTCATTCTCTCCTCTAATAAAATGTGCCTAAATCCTCCACGCTTGTTCTGGTCTTAATCTTCAATTCCCGAACACAAGAAATCTGGACATAGGGCTGGAGCAATGGCTCAAGCGTTAAAACTGGCAAGCAGACTTCAGAGCCCAGGTCCCACAAAAAAACCAGGCCAGGTGGAAACCCACGGCGGCCTGCACTTCTGGTCCTGGTGGGCAGAGCCTGGGAAATCCCAGAGCAAAGCAAGGAGGTAGAAGCAATCCAGGATGATTCCTGAAATCACCCTTGGTCCTCCACAGTGATATACAGTGCCCTCTGATGCACACACACACACAAACAGATAGATAGATCAGATATTAAATAAAATTAAGAAAAAAAGGAAGAACCTGGACATAAAATCCCACATTACCACGTGTTGCAAGAGCATCCATTTGGGGATAGCCGGTCTTGGGTACCCAGATACCTGCCCAGTTAGAGGTGCCTGGTTAGAGAAGGAACCAGGAGACAAGAAGATACAGAAAAGAGGGGAACCCTCCCCCTCCCTCACACACACACATCGTGCTCAGTTTGAAACCCCATTCTAGCTAGGAACATTGGTTGCTGAACAGGGAACAGCTACTTGGAGAAGGAAAAAGAGCTACTTGGGAAGCAGGTTGGGAGTGGACGCCTGGACAGTAGAAAGGAATTATTTCCCGGTGACCTGGCCGCACCTGCTTTGGTTTTCATGCGGTCCCCAGCTCTGTGAGATGAGGCAACTCTAGCACTGGAACCTTGGATTCCACCCACACTTCAGTTTCCAAATCTTTGAAATGGGTTCCTCAAAGGTTTCAGAGGAGACAGCCTGTCAGATGGGTTTCTGATCCCCAGAAACCCAGAAGGTGGCACATCACAGAGTGCACGCCCCCCACTCCCTGCTGACTCTTTTTTTTTATTATTATTATTATTTATTCAACTGTGTGCATGTGCATGTGTATGTATGTGCGCGCGCATGTGTGTGTATCTGTGTGTCTGTGTGTGTGTAGAACCACGGACGAATTCGCGAACCGCCATGGACGCCTCCACCTCCTTCTGCCCCGGGATTCACAGGCTCCGTCCTTCCAGGACCAGAAGCGCAGGCCGCCCCCGCTTCCGCCTGGCATCTATACGTGGGGTCTAGGATCCGAACTCAGGACCCTCCGCCTGCAAGGCAGAGGCTTAACCCCTGAGCCACCTCTCCAGCCCCCTGCTGACTCTTACAGGGGAAACTGAGCCCCAGAGAGGCTGAGAAGCCCACACCCGACCACGCCATGATTCCCCACCCGTGTCAGAGGAAAGGACCCGCTTCCCTCTGGCCAAGCCAGTTCTTCAGGAGTGGATGGGTCCCACTGGGTAAAAGGGGGTAGCTGTCTTCCTCACCACCTTGTAAATGTTAATTGGGGGAAATTATGCAAAAGAGACTGGAGATGCTCATTTACATGCTAACAAGGTGGCTATATTTAAAATAGCAAGAGGAAGAGTTAAGTTTGAGACTGAGGAGCCAGGGAAATGCTCTGTCCTAGGAGATCTGGGCGGGGTGTTCCTGAGGTGGGGGTGTGAGTTTTCGATTGACAGCCCCTGTTGTCTCCAGTCTCTGGAAGGCGACCCTTTTACACACTGGACATAGCAAGGAGATCTGGCCTTGTCTGTCTTCTGTATGTGACTTGCTAAGGCTCCTCTGGACCCTTAGTGTACAGTCAGGCTTCTTAGCTCTGCACCCAACATCTCATCTACACACTGCCTGGTGCTCCAGTGAGGGGATCACCACCATTTCGTTCACCCCAGCCTCACCTGGAAAGCAAGTCTTCCTTTTTTAAAATATTAGTGTATGTGTGTGTGTGTGTGTGTGTGTGTGTGTGTGTGTGTGTGAAAGGGCACTGTGTGTGCCTGTGGAGGTCCAAGAGTGATATCAGGAATCACCCTGGGCTGCTCTACCTCCTGACTGCTTTGCTCTGGGGGCTCCATTGCAGGCTGCCGCTATATCCACTCAGCGTTGTTCTGAGATCTGGGATCCAAACTCAGGTCCTTTTGCTTCCAAGGCAAAGGCTTTAATTCCTGCGCCATCTCCCAGCCCCTGGGTCTTCCTTTCCACAAAGTGGGAGAGGTGCGCCTAGGCTGGCCTCACACTGGTAGCCAGCAGCGCTGTTGTACATGATCCCCCTGCCTCAGCGCCTGCGCCCTGAGTAGCAGGCGGGTACCCCCCCCCCGGGTATACGCTGCTGGGCATTGGCCCTCACCTATGCTAGGCAAGCACTCTCCCCACCGAGCCACAGACCCAGTCCTCAGCTTATGGCTTTTACTCTCACCAAACCAAGCATGGTGAGGGAAGGGGGTTCTCACCAAGAAAAGAGGCTGTGGGGGCCCCAGATAGGCCAGGATTCCTAGGCAGACTCCCCCCCTTTCTTCTAACCCTCTGCAGCCCAACTGGGTGGAAGTGAGGTCTTCGCTGTCAGTCCACCCAGGTCCCCAGCAGAATTAAAATAGACCTGACCTAAATACAGCACAATGCCCACACTGAAAACATGACTGTCAGCGAGGGGAAGGGGAAAAAAAAGCACTTTTGGATTAACTCTGGGAGGAGCCAGGATTCCAAGAATGATTGGGAGGGCCCAGGTTTGCGGAGTGCCTTCCAACCCTGACTGTGCCTTCAGTGTTTCCCAGGGGGCTCATAGGTACAGTGCCTGCTTTGCACCTAGGGACCCCTAGTTAATCCCCAGTGCTCCCTTCACCCCCTCAAAAAAATAAAATAAAGCTACACATGGTGGCGAATAGTTGTCATCCCAGAACTTGGGAGGTTGAGGCAGGAGGATCAGGAGGTCAAGGTCGACTTTGGCTACACAGTGAATTTGTAGTCCTCCTGGAGGACATGAGACCTTGTGTCAAAATGACAAGAAAGGCAGAAGTGTCAGGTTGAGGCATATAATGGTCACCCATCCCTTGGGAGATGGAGGCAGGAGGAACTTGAATTCAGGGGTAGCATGAGCTGCCCAGCAAGACCTGAAATCAAAAACAACCAATTAAAATAACGAAGTAAGAAACTGGGGCTTTCGAGAGGGCATGGTGGGCAGAGGCACTTGCTCACAAGCCCGGAGATCTGAGTTTGATCCCCGGAAGCCATGGCAGAAGGAGAAAACGGACTTCTGAGGGTTGTTCTTTGACCTGTGCACCATGGCGTATGTGCGTGCGAGGTTGTCTGTGTGCATTCCTGAGTGCGTGCGTGCATGCTTGTCCCTGTGTGTGTGTGTGTGTGTGTGCGCGTGTGTTAAATAAATAAATAAATAAAAAGGAGGGAAGGAAGGAAGAAGGGAGAGAGGGAGGGAGGGAGGAAGGAAGCTGGGTTTAGAGCTAGTTCTCGTCACAAACTTGTCTACTTTGCTTTACCACTGAACCCAGCCCCAGCTCAGGGTCCACTTTATTTTCAACAGAGGGCCTCCTGTGGCCCAGATAGCCTAGAAACTTTCTTTGTACCTGAGAGGACTTAGAATTTTGATCCTCCTGCCTCCACTTCCAGAGTGCTAGGACGACCACGTGCGTCACCAGGCCCCACTTCCAACTTTGTCTCCCAGTTCTTGACAAACCCCAAGGAAAAGGTGCTGAGACCCTCCCGTCACTGTCTGATCTCCCCCCTCCCGCCTCCCACAGTGCTGGGGTGACAGACATGCACCACCTCATCCAGTTTTTTACGTGGTCACTGGGGATAAAACTCAGTCCTCCTGCCTGTAACCCTCGTCACCGATTCTTGTGTTCAAGAATCAAAGATCTCGACCAGACACATGTAGAAGATTGAGGCAAATTTTGCTAGAAAGAGGACAGATCTCACCCACATGGAGCCCATGAGGGGCAAGGAAACCAAAGATGGCTGGGGGATATTTATAGGGTTAGGCAAGGGGGGGCGTGGCTTTTTTTGTTGGTTAGCTCCAGTTTCTGCAAACCTGACAGGTCCCCTGCATGTCCTTGGTCTGTTCTATGGGGTGGACGTCGTGGTCCAGCTGTGCAAACCTGACAGGTCCCCTGCATGTCCTTGGTCTGTTCTATGGGGTGGACGTCGTGGTCCAGCTGTTTCTCTTGAGGAATTTACCTGCAGTGGAGAGCTCAACTCCGTGTCCTTGCATAAACAGAGAGTTGGGGGAAGTGACCTTATCTCTGTGAAGGATTGGAACCATTCCTCCAGATTGTCAGGGTGTGGGCCTTTGTGATAATCCTAGTGGTGGTAGAAGACCTTCCAAGACCTTCAAAGGCCTTCCCAGCATGGCTACTCTGTTCTAAAACTGCCTAAGACCCTTCGAGTGCCAGGCCCCTCTGCTCTCCAGTTATCCAGTATGCCTCAGGCCACATTTCCCTGCCTCTTGGTTATCCTGACTCTGTGTGTGTGTGTGTGTGTGTGTGTGTGTGTGTGTGTGTGTGTGTGTGTCTCAGAGCACACTGTGTATGCCCATGCTGGCCCTAGGGTGATATCTGGAATCATCCTTGATCTATTTCCATAATGCTTTGCTCTGGGGTTTTCCAGGCCCCACCCAGACCCAGGGCTGGAATTTCTGGCCCTATGCCACAGCTGCCTGGCATTTTTACATGGGATCTGGAGATCAATACTCAGATCCTTTGACTTTCGAGGCAAGAGGCTCTGTTTTTCTTTCTTTCTCTTTCCTTCCTTTTTCCTTTCTTCCTTCCATCAGTAAAGGGAAGTTGAAGTGTGACTTGGGGAATCATCCTGGGTTGCTCTACTTCTTTTTGCTTGGCTCTGGGATTTCCTAGGTTCTGCTTTCCAGAAAAAGAAGTGCAGGCCACTTCTGCCTGGCATTTTTACGTGGGATCTGGGATCTGAACTCAGGTCCTTCTGTTTGCAAGGCAGAGTCTTAACCCCTCAGCCATCTCTCCAGCCCAAGACAGAGGTTTTAACCCCTGAGCCTCAGTTTTTAAGACAGGCTCTCCTGCTGAGCCTGGAGTTGCTCAGTAGGCCGGGCTGGCTGACCAGCAGGCCCCAGGGGTCCTCCCCAGCGCTGGCATCCCAACCAGCATGCCTGACATTTCCCACGGTGCTTGGGGCTGGAACTCAGGTCCTCACTCTGTGCCGTAGACACTCTACCCACAAAGCCATCTCCCCAGCCTCGAGAAGTAACCTTGGGTAAGAAAAAGTTTATTGAAACCACCTGTTTGGACTTGTCCAATCAGAGGTAGCTCCCTGCCCTACATTTTGTTTGCAAAGTTTTCCGTTTACTTTTCACAGGAGGCCATTCAATTCGTCTGGGGTTGGTGGGGGCCTGTGTGGGTGGTGGGAATCTATTTTCATTCTTTTTCCATATGGCCAGAGAGTTGTCCTAGCACTGCTATTTGGAGAGTCCAAAACAAAATAGAAGGTGTTGTGGAATAAATTGACTCAAGGTCGCCAAAGATCTTGATAGACAAACAGCATTGTAGAATTAACTTAGGAATGTAAAATGTAAAAACACAAAGGCAGCCTAGTATGGGTGGCTCATGTCTGTGATCCACAGAGGCAGGAGGCTTGCCCACTGTGAGGATGGTCTGGGCTACAAAGTAAGACTCTGTCCATACATACATACATACATATGTACAGGGCTAGGGGAGATGATTGAGCAGGTAAATGTTTGTTCTTGATGACCTTTCACAAAAATATTTGTTTATTGTGTGGGAGGTGGTGTGTGGGATGTGTGTGTGTATATAGTGGTGTGTTTGATGTGAATGTGTGTAGTGTGTATGAATGGCTGATGGTGTATATGTATGTATGTATGTGTGGTATGTACATATAATTTGTGTGGTGTGTTTGCATATGTATGTATAATATGTCATGGAAGTGGTGTGTGTATATGCATGTATGTGTAATATGTGTGGTATATTATGCGTGCATGCATGTCTGATGTGTGTTTGTTATATGTAAGGGTGTGGTATGTGTGTGGTATGTTTGTGTGTATGGTGTATCTCTATGTATGTATAGGTCTGTGTGTGCAGTATGTATGTATGTATGTATGTGGGGTATATGCGTGTGTGTGGTATATATGTACAAATGTGGGATATATGTGTATATGGGATGTGTATGTATGTGTATATGTGGGATATATATGTGTATATGGGGTGTGTATGTATGTGTGATATGTGTATTGGTGTATATTGATGTATGTGGTATGTATATGTATTTGTGGTGTGCATGTATATGCTATCTGTATGTTGCATGTACGCGTTTGTGTGGGTATGAGCACTTGAGTGTGGGGACATGCATGCCCAAGTGGTGTGCAGAGCCTGAGGGTGGCATCCATTGTCCTTAATCATTCAGTACCTTGTTGTTTGCTCTGAGACAGGGTCTGTCACTGACTGCGGGGCCCTGGGGGTCCCCTTGCCTCAGCCTTCCCACCTTGGGACTGCAGATCCTCACCCACCACCAGCGTTTACGCCTGACTTCTAGGGATCTGAACTCAGATCCCAGGCTTGTGCAGAGGCACTTTACTGAGTGAGCCCTTCCTGGCCCCTGTTTGACTTTGTTTTTGAACAACTTCTCATTCTGTAGCTCAAATGGGCCTCAAGCTCCTGAGCCTCTTGCATGCTGGGAAGGGGGCTTGTACCCCTTACATGGCTTCTTTGAACTTCTTGGCAGCTGACACACAGAAGAAAAGTATATCAGTTCTTATTCCAAGAGTGGAAAGGGGACCGTTGGCAGGGTGACCCCCACATCCTTCACACCCCCACCTTGGAGGAGAGGAGGCAGTGAGGAGGGATGATGGCTCAGGAGTGGGGACTTTCTCTTGGAGGTGGTGGTAAGAATGTTCTGGAACTGTGGTGCACAGGTGTGTGATATATACTAAAACCCTTGGAACTGCACACTTTGAAGGGATGAGCTGTTTAAAAAATGTTTTCTTGGGCTGATGAGGTAGTTTCGTGGGTAGGCGCCTGTGTGCAAACCTGGAGACCTGAGTTCAATCCCCAGAGCCTTCTGAAAATTGCCTTATGACCTCCATTCTTGTGCCATGGCATGTATATACTCTCTCTCTATTAATAATCATCATCATAATCACAAATTAAATATGAAAAATAAAAAAACTGAGACATGGTCTCATGTAGGCCAGACTGGTTCCAACTGGTCACACAGTCAAGGGTGACCTTGAACTCCTGACCTCCTGCCTGTACCTCCCCAACGCTGCGATGGCAGGCGTGTGTCACCAACCCTGGTTTCTGCAGTGCTGCGGATGATGTGCATGCGGGTGAGCGATCTGCGCATCGAGCCACATCCCTAAACCCGAGAATTTTCTTCACATGGCGAAAGACATTTTTCAGATGGAAAATGAATAAATAAGGACCAGCAGCGGCAGATGCAACATCAAAACCACAGAGAAGAGGACTGAAGTCAAGCACCAAAGCCCAAATCAGCACGGACCAAATTCAAATTAGAAGCCAGGAAGAAGGACTTGAAAGTTATTCTTAGGAGATGAAAGTAGGAGACTTAAAATTACGATAAAGCAGAGAAGAGATGAAGGCCATCCCAGAAGATAGGCGATCAAAGCCTCTAGTCCAGGATTAAAAGATTAAAACATAGGCACCTTAAAGATGTGGGTGGGGTCTAATTGGATGCAGGCGGCCACCCTGGAGATGAGGGAGCTGGCCTGGGCAAGGAAGAGAAGGATGTTTACTTTCTAAACAAGATGGAAACATGAAAGCTAGGAGGACCGAGGGAAACAGTGCATCAAATGAAGCAATAGCCCAAAGCTGGAAGATTCCAGACAAAGATTGTGAAATAAATGCCTGTCATCCCAGCACTTGGGAGGCAGAGGCAGGAGGCCCAGGGGTTCGAGGCCTTCCTGGGGCACATAGACAGACAGATGTTACTGGGCTACGGGAGCCCCGCTCTCAAAAAACAGAGAAGGGAATGAGGGAAAAGAAAGAGGGAGGGAGCAAGAAAGGAAGGAAAGAAGGAAGAAAGAAAGGAAAGAAGGAAGGAAGGAAAAGAGGGAAGGAAGGAGGGGAAGAAGGAGGGGAGGAAGGAGAAAAAGAGAAAGGAAAGAAGTAGCAAAGGAGAAAACAGAAAAGATTTGGAAGACAGAAAAAGAGGGAACAGAGAAAGGAAGGAAAGAAAGAACAAAAGAAAGAGAAAAAAGAAAGTAAAATAAAAATAAAAAGAAAGGAAGAAAGGGAATATTTGGCTTTCTTTTTCTTTAACAGATCTATATACCTTTCTTTTTCTTTTTCTTTCTTTCTTTCTTTCTTTCTTTCTTTCTTTCTTTCTTCTTTCTTTCTTTCTTTCTTTCTCTCTTTCGCTCTCTCTCTCTCTCTCTTTCTTTCTTTCGTATGTGTATCAGAGGACATTGTGTGTTCCTGTGGAGGATCAAGGGCGACTTTGGGAATCATCTTGGATTTGTTCTACCTCCTTTGCTTAGCTCTGAGATTTCCCAGGCTCTACCCACCAGTATCAGAAGTGCAGGCAGTTGTCAGTTTCCTCCTGGCATTTTTATGTGGAACCTGAGATCTGAACTCAGGACCTTCTGCTTTGGAGGCAGAATCTTTTTTTTTAATATTTATTATTATTATTTATAATTTATTCAATTGCGAGTGTGTGTGTGTGTGTGTGTGTGTGTGTGTGTATGTGTGTGTGTAGAACCAAGGGTGAATTCGGGAATCATCCTGGACTGCTTCTACCTCCTTTTTTTTTTTTTTTTTTTTTTTTGCTCTGCCACGTTTGGAGGCAGAATCTTAACCTTTGAGCTATCTCTCCAGTCTGAAAGGGAAGATTTGGAAGAATGAGGAAGGAAGGAAGGAAGGAAGGAAGGAAGGAAGGAAAGAAGGAAGGAAGGAAGGAAGGAAGGAAGAAGGGAGGGAGGGAGGGAAAAACGAGAAAAAAGACAGAGAAAGAAATAGTAAAGAGGGGGCTGGAGAGGTGCCTTGCAGGCAGAAGGTCCCGAGTTCAGATCCTAACCCCACGTATAGACGCTGGGCAGAAGCGGGGGCGGCCTGCGTTTCTGGTCCTGGTAGGGCGGAGCCTGTGAATCTTGGGGCAGAGTAAACAAGGAGGAGGTGGAGGTGTCCATGGTGGTTCCTGAATTTGCCCGTGGTTCTATACATACACACACACACACATACACATATGTACACTTGAATAAATAATAGTAATAATAAAAAATAGTAAGGAGGAAAGATTTAAAAGAGAGAGGAAGAAGGAGTACAAAAGAAAGAAAAGAGAGACGGAAGAGAAGAAAGGTAAACAAATGAGAGAGGGAGGGAGGGTGGAAGATATTTGATGACCGACTACCGACAATTCCTGTTGGTCAACTCCTGTCCTGCGGGGTCCTAGGTATTACTGGTAGATACAGTGGGGCAGGAGGAATTCCCCTGCCTGGAGCCTGAAGATCACCCCACCTCGCTCAAGGCCACAGCATTGGATTCCAGGTGTTTCCACTGCAGACATAGTTAGCATGTGATGTCGCGCATGTGCTGATGAGCCGGTCACCCGCTCTGAGATGCTTACCTGTGCCTGGGCACAGATGCCCATGTGCCCAGAAACACTGAGGCTGTGTCCGCGGGAGTGTGGTGGCCTCCTGGCTCTGATATGATGAGCGCACCATCCGCGCAGCTTAGGGGAACAAGGGGTTTTCAGTTCAGCTTCTAATTCTCTAGTTATAGATTATTGCTCAGGACTTACCTCTATTAAACAATCCTTAGCAAGTATGCTTAAAGGGTCTACTCTCAATTGTTAAGTGGATTTCTGAAACTAATTGCCACAGGGGGGTTGGAGAGGCAAGGAGCACCCTTCCTTGCAGGAGATGCCCTGAGGCAGGTCCCTGACTGCAGGGAAAGGAGGGCGGGCAAAGGGTGGGTGTGTGTGTGTGTGTGTGTGTGTGTGTGTGGTACAAAGGCCCTGTTCCTCCCTGGCCTATGTTCTCTCAGGATAAGTGCAAGGGTGCAGATGGATACTCACATACAGGTCTGAACAAACCTGGGCTCCAGGCCTGGGAAATGGACTTCCTCAACCCTTTCCCACTCTGACTTGTCAATCAGACTGCATCCCATAAAGACTAAGCTAGACCAAAGGGTGAGAGGGCCGAGGGCGACACCTCGTGGTGAGCTGTTCACATTGCAGGTGGTTTCTCTCAAGCCTCCCTCCCGCTTCCTCCTTTCTCCTCCCTCTTCTCTCTCCTTCTCTTTGGACATCCTTATTTCACTACGCAATCAAGGATGATTTTGAATTCCTGGTCCTCCTGCCTTCACCCTCAGTGCTGCGCCACCAACCCAGACCCAAGACATCACATTCTTTCTCCCCTTCCGTCTCTTTCTCCACAGGAAACAAACACATAACCTGTCACAGGTAGTCAGAGGACAACTTTTAGATGCTCTCTCAGTTCTCTCCTTCCACCATGTGGGCTTCCGGGGATCGAACTCAGGTCACCAGGTTTGCACTCAGTTGCCCACTGAGCCCTCTGAAGGGCCCCAGCTGCCATGTTCTCCAACCTGCTCATCCAAGCAGGCATTTGTAGAGGACCAGCATGTGTGAGTCAGGGCCTGGGGAGGGGTCACAAGGATACCCACAGTCTTAACTTCAGCCCACCACTCACCACTGTAGCCCCAAAGTACATCTTCTGCCAATGAGATCCAAGCCAGGTGTGGTGTACACACCTATCCGAGTTAGGAGGACGTAGAGGCCAGCCTGGGCTACATAGTTTCAGGCCAGCCTGGGCTACATGACACCTTGCCTCAAAACAACGCAATCAGAGACAAAAACTGATGTTTTTGTTTCATTTTGAGGCAGGATCTTGTGATGTAGCCCACGCTGGCGAGTAACCACGACATCTGATTCCTACTGAGGTACAGGAAGGAATTTAGCAACCTCCTGGTCTCGCCCTGCTCCAAGCTTTTCTGTGTGACCACAAAGTACGCATCTGGTCATTGCCAAATGTCCCCTCGAGTGCAAGATTATCTCCCACCAAAAAGTCCCGTGGGGCTGAGTGGGTCCAGCTCAGTTGGTATAGTGCTTGCTTTGCCACCGTGAGAACTTTGAGTTCAAACTCCCTAACCCACTGTAGTGGTTAGTTACAGGTGTGAAACTGGCAATTTTAGGCACACCTGTGAAGTTATTAAGGCGAACTTCTGAGCAAGTGTGTGGGCGACTACGGATGTGGAAAGACTCGGTCCACGGGACCATTCCTTGGGCAGTGGAGGGGGAGGGAAGCTGGCTTGAATTTGGCAGACTGGCAAGGTAGGTCTGCCCCTCTCTCAGTTCTTGCTGTAGATATGGGGTAACCAGTGCCCTCCGTTCCTGGTGTTGGTGTGACCTCTCACCAAGTATGAACTGTGACCAGAATGTTAAACAACAATGAAACCTGTTGTTCCACCTACATTGTTTAGTTGTATATTTAACAGCAATACACAAACTTCAACTCCCCCCCCCAAAAAAACAACTCAGTCCTTGAATGTAACTGGTCAGTGTCTCTGGCACCATTAGGGTTTCTTTCTTCTAGATTCTTCAGTGGTTTGTTTCCTCTAATTCTGTCCCCCCCCGCCACAGTGTTCTTTCCCTCACCCAACATGTTCACCTCTGCCCGGCCTCCTTTCCCACTTCTTAGCAAACTCTCCCCTGGGAAATCTTTGAGAAGGAGGATCCTCTTGGGACTTCCAAGGGAGGTGGGGGCCAGCTCGATCCCAGTTTGCAAACTCCCTCTGTTCAGCTTCTGCTTCCTAACACATGGGCAGCAAGTCTCCCTGAGCTCAGTCAGTGGCGGGACAAGAACGATGACTCTGCAGAGGGAAGTTTCTGGGTTCAGGGTATAGCACTCTTGCCTTATAATGGCAGGACAAATTCGTTTTTCTGTAATCTTTGTCACATTGAGCCATGCTTCCATCCCCTCATTTGGGAATTCTAAGCCACGCCCCAGCCCCTCCCGGAGGGATCCTAGGCAGGTGCTCTCCCACTGAGCCACGCCCCCAGCCCCACACCCCCCAGCCCCTCATTGGGGCATCTTAGCAGGCGCTCTATCCGAGCTGTACCCCCAGTTAGCTCATTAAGTGTGGAAACTGTCCCTCACTTTGTGCATGGACAGGTGACTAGTTTATTCTCCCGGGCCCACCGGTGAGCAGGTATGTTGATCTCTCATCCGCTGGCTGCTGCTGCTCCGTTGAGGTTCTTTATCCAAGAAGAGGCATTTAGTTTTCCAGCCCCTGTGAAGCCACTCTCCTTCTCATTAGCAGCCATTCACTTAGAAATTAGCTAGCAGGAGGGAGCAATGTTTAAGACAGTCGTTCCCAGGGCGCCAGAAGCTGGTGTGGTTACTCTGTGGGAGAAGGGGCCCAAGAAGCTCAGAGAGAAGCACAACATCACTGGGTCCTACACCTCAGTAACAAGCTTTATTGTCCACACGGACGAGCCACACTTCCACAATTCCACTGGGGAGGGGGAGGGGGAAGGGAGTGCATTGAAGGGTCACGGCTGAGCCTCACTGGGGCTTCCCCACCGGGCAGGCTGAGAGGCCCAGGAAGGCCGATGCTCATGGGGGAAAATGGCTTCTTGCACGCCTGCCTGGGGCAAACCCACCCCTGGGTGTGGCTCAGCTCCTCCTGTGCATTGGGCCTTTGGGTTGTTAGTTTCTAATGGGACACGGTACCTCCAGGGGTGGCACAGAGCTGCCAGATTTTGCTGGAAAGACTCCATTTAAGGCAGCTAAAGCATCGGTGCTAGGCTGTTAGTAAAACTGCATGTGCTACTACCCAAAGCCAACAAGAGGCAGGAAGCGGAGGAGATGGGTGAACGCTGAATGGGCAGGTATGTGAGCGCCACCTGCAGGCACCCAGTGGTACTGCCAAAGGTTACCTGGGTAAGCTGTGGCTGGGCAAGAAGGCAAGTGCCACCTGCTGGCACCTGGTGGTACTCACAGAGGTCATCTGTTAGTTCCTATGACTTACATAGTTCTATGCATTGGGGGCACTGGGCCACCTACTCTGGTCCCAGCCTGGGAAGGTGTAGGCGGGGCCTGCGGCTAGATGCGGAATCTCTGCAGTAATACAACAGGGGTTGCCAGGAGCATGGGGTACACTGTTGGAGTGATCTTTATTTAAGACCTACCAGGAATTCTCCAGTTGTCCTGGGCTTCAAATTCTGGGGCAAGCTCAGGTCAAAGGTAGGAGGTGTTTAAGCATCCTAGCTTGGCATTTCCCCTCCCCTCCGTTTCTTGAGCCCTAAGCCCCTCCCCAGCCCTGGCCAGAGAAGGACTTTACACCAATGTTTGAATGAGGCAAGTAGGGCAAAGAAGTCCCTAGCTCTGCATTCCTTCACCTAGAGAGTGCCATAGAAGAGCGCCCCCTAGTTCCTGAAGACACTTCTCATGTGCCTGCCCAAGAAGGTGGAGTGGACCCTGGTCAAGCCCCTCAGGGGACAGCAGAAAGGGAGGCAGGAAAGAAGCCAGGGAACCCAAGGGAGCCTCAAGGCAGCTTGCTTTTGTGAACAGGGACGAACTGGGTCACCTCAGCATCCACAAAAAAATTTCAGAAACTTCTAGGGCCCCAGGCCCAACTGTACTGCCTTGCATGGAAGGCCATATTTGTGGGAGCCTCCTGGTCCGGCAGGGGGTTCAGGTGGGGATTGTCCACGGCGTAGGGCAGTAGGGTTACAAATACAGTCTGGTCTCCAAAAGGGACAGTCCTGGATCCCACTTGGGGTGGGGGCACCAGCGGGCAGCCTGGTAGGGTTCTGGTTATGAACGGGGCTGTTCCACGGTGTCCCTCAGGGTCAGTGTTTGTCCTAGAAAGAGCAACAGTTTGATCAGTAAGAGTCTTGGGATGTGAGTGAGTGAACAGGGGTAAGCCCAAGGGGAAGAGAGCATGCTGGACAGAACTAGCCCACGTCAAGACCCCACGGCAGGAAATGTCTGGGTTACCCATGGGATCCCAAATGTCTGAGGGGAGGATCAATCTCAGGGAATTAAAACCAGAGACTCAGCCTCAGTTTCCCCATCTGGAAGCTAGTATGACCTTGTGTCACATAAGGTGGAGGGGAAATCGAACCCTCACACAGTGATTCCCAGGGTGACAGCAACTTTGCCACCCCAGGCCAGACGACTGCCCTGTCTCTAGCACCAAGCCTTGGCCTGTTCTGAGGTACCCGGCCGGGATTCCTTTCCCTGTCAGGTCCCCAAGCCTGGCCTGAGATTGATGTGCAACCGAGCTGGAAAAGCAGTCTCTGTGCTGCAGCATCACCGACCAGGTCACGAAGTGAGTCAGAGACACAGCTGCTCTCTGGATGGGGGCCGTGTAAGCAATGTGCATTGGGAACACTACGGGCAGGGACTAGCGGATGCCTTAGTGGTACAGCATCTGCCTGGAGTCCTCCAGTGAAGGGCTGGGGGCATGACTCAGTGGCTGAGCACTTGCCTAGAATACCCCATGAGGGGCTGGGGGGCATGGCCCCCCTTAAGTCCTGGGTTTCCTCCCCCAGTATCACAAAAACAAACAAACAAAACACAGAAAAACACTGACAGTTTGGTGCTAACACAATCTATAACCCTGCTGTTAGGAACACACACACACACACACACACCATCCTAATCTCTGAATGAGTGTCTTCGAGTGACTTCTTAGGGGTTTTCCTCAGGAAGATGTGCATTCTTACCTCCTGCTTGTGAGCTTTGTCTGGCTGGTGGATGCCATTGGCAGAACCGGAATTGATCTGTGAGGGCGTGAGGCAGGAGAGGCGTGGGATGAGCCACAGAGCAAGTGTCGACCCTGCAGTACCATACCCACCCACAGTGGGGCGAGGTCTTTCCAACGGGACTAGACATATGTATAACTCTGGCCTCTAAGACCCGGCTCTCAGGCTAAGGTCATCCTCCTTCTAGAGGGGCTCTCAAGAATAGGTCCCCCATACATTTATTTACCTGAGTCCTGTCTGGGCAGCCCCTCAAGGCCTCCACCAGTCTCTCCACTTGCTGGGCCTGGTCCAGCGCATCTCTCAACACATCCTCTGTGCTTACTAGCTGGTGCTGCAGCCGCAGTAGCTCTGGGGCTGAGGCTGGGTCGATGAGGGAGTATCGTCTCTGCTCCGACAGAGACTTCTCCTTGTCCTGGGAAGGTGGGGGAGCATGACTTGATACATGGGAACTCATCTGGCCTATGAGTCTGGCCTGAGCACCCCAAAGATACCACTCTGTCTCTCCAAGGCGTCCCATCTTGATTTCCCATCCCCAACCTTTCCAGCCCCGGAATCCAAGTTACAACTCCCCTGATCCTGCACGGGTCCTTTTGCTCCAACCAACTCCCACAGCCATGGGGCACAGGTGTCTCTTGGTCCTGGTCATGTGACCCCAACGCCCATACTCCTGGCAAATATCCTGTTACTGAAGGGATGCCCAGCCAAGGAATCTCGAGGCTTCCTTTACCCACCACGGCCACCAGCATCTAGCACCTTCCATTGTGTCCCTGTCTACACCCACCAAGGTGACCTGCCTTCCTGACCCTGTCTAACTTGGATCTTCAGGCTCAGTCCAAACTGTCCACCAAAATTTCCCTGTCTCCCCCAGAACTCTTTCTTGTGATTTCCAGTGTCACACTGGGTCCTTCCCAACACAGTGCAGGAAAACCCAGCCATCCTTGGGGTCCTGGGGTCATGTCTGAGCTTGGCACACCCTAAGCATCCCAGATGGCCCTGGGACCAAAACTTCCCAGTTAAGAATCTTGAGCTGTGTCACAGAGTCACACAGAGCACATATGAAGAGAGATCTCCAGGCGCTGGCATGGAGGAAGGAGAGGACTGACTTCTGAAAGTTGTCCTCTGACCTCCACCCGTGTGCCAAGACATGCATGTGCGAAGCTTTCTCTCTTCATTTCTCTCTCCCCTCCTTCTCTTCCCCTCTCTTAAATAAATAAAAGTGTTTTTTTTTGTGTTTGTTTTGGGTGCGTGCGTGTGTGTGTGTGTGTGTGTGTGTGTGTGTGTGTGTGTGTGTGTGTGTGCGTGTGTACAAGAGTACACTTGAGTGAGGGTCCCTGTGGAAGCCCAGGAGTGACATCGGGAATCATCCTGGATTGCTCTCCCTCTTACTGCTTTGTGCTGGGATTTCCCAGGCTCCCAGCATTTTTATGTTGGATCTAGGGATCAGAACTCAGCTCCTTTTGATTGACAGGCAAAGTTTTTAATGCCTGAGCATCTCCCCTGGGGGATGTTTCCAACCCTTGTGGTGACAAGATTCTACTCCAGGGGTGGACAACTTAGCCTGGCAGCAAGGCAGCCCCAGCACCCCTTCCCCTGTCCCCTTCCCTCCGTCTCCACGTACCAGTCCAGTCAGCTTTTCCCGTAGACCTCGGATATCATCTTTGAGTTTCTGCTCTTTTATCCGCCATTCGGCCTTGTGCACCTCGCGGCTCAGGTCCTTCTCAGGGCCTGGGGAGTGGCGATTGGCTTCAAGCAGCAACACCCTCAGCTCATTCAGACTCCTGGGGCAAGGCAGCCACAACACAGCAGCGTCAATCCTGGGTCTCCCCCCCAAACTGCTAGGAGCCAAGTCCCTGGAGACTGTCCGCCACCAGGGGGCACCAGACTTACAGGCAACGTTGGATGAATGACCCATTCCACCAGGGGGCGCCAGCCACACAGCGCCCACACAAGAAGACTGGGTAGAAAGGTGGGGTTCAAAAACCTCTGCCACACTCAAGAGCAAGCAGTGGGCACCAAACACTCAGGAGGTCTTGGCTGTTCCTGAAATGTTTCTTTTTTTTTTCAAATTTAATTTTTATATTTATTTATTAGAGAGACAGAGAGAGGCAGAGAGAGACAGACAGAAGGTACACACACGCACACAGATGGAGGTCAGAGGACAACTTTTAGAAATCAGTTCTCTCGGGGCTGGAGAGGTGGCTCAGGGGTTAAGCCTCTGCCTTGCAGGCGGAAGGTCCTGAGTTCGGATCCTAGACCCCACGTATAGACGCCAGGCGGAAACGGGGGCGGCCTGCGTTTCTGGTCCTGGTAGGGTGGAGCCTGTGAATCCCCGGGCAGAGTAAACAAGGAGGAGGCAGTCCATGGTGGTTCCCAAATTCGTCCATGGTTCTACACATACACATACACATGCACAATTGAATAAATAATAATTAAAAAAAAAAAAAAAAAAGAAATCAGTTCTCTCCTTTACCATGTGGACTTCTGGAATTGAACTTCGGTTGCCAGGTCTGTGATCCAGCAGGTGGCTTACCTTCTGCACCATCTTGCAGGCCCAAAGTTGTCTGTCAGCACTGGGGATTGAACCTGGGGCCTCCTGTGTGCTAGACAAGGGGCTGACCATTGGGTCACAACTCCAACTCAGTCATTTTTAAAGAGTTGAAACACGGGGGTCGGCAAGATGTATAAGGGAGAAAAGGCATCCGCTCGCAAAGCTGGGGGCCTGAGTTGATCCCTGAAAGTACATAAGGTGGGCGGAGAGAACTGACTCCCGAAAGCTGTTCTTTGACCTCCACCTGTGCGCCCTGACACACGCGTCTCTGTCCCTCTTTCTCTCATTCATAAATAAATAAATAAACAAATAAATGTAAAAATGAAGGTACGGCTCAGCAGGCAAGGTGCCTGCTCACAAACCTGGTGACCTGAGTTAATTCCCCGCAGGCACACCTGGCGGATGGAGAGAAGTGACTCCTGAAGGCTGTCCTCTGATCTCTACCTGTGCACTGTGGCATGCATATTCTCCTCTCTCTCTCTCTCTCTCTCTCTCGTAAGATAAAATAAAGGGCTGGTGAGAGAGCTCAGGTGTGTATAGACCTAGTGACCTGAGTTTGGCCCCTGGAAGTCTACATGGTAGAAGGAGAGAATTGACTTCTGAAAGTCACGCATGTTCTATGACATGCATGTTCTCGTGGCATGCATGTTCTCTCTCTCTCATAAATAAATGTAAAGAAGAGATGCCTGCAGCCCGTGCCAGCGGACAGCCAAGACCCCTCCTCCCTCCCTCCCACACTTCTGACCCCCGGCGCTGACCGCTCCTTCCGCAGCAGCTCCTGACTGATGAGCACCAGTTGGCCCGAGGCGTCATATGTCTTCCGGGCCTCCAGCTCTGCTTCCAGTCGACGCTTCTCCTTTAGGATTGTGTCCATCTTCTTCTCTCCCGACTTGCACTTGTTCTCTAGGAGGGCTGAGGAAGCCATAGGGAAAGGAGGGGGTTGGACATCAATGGGGACGTACTCTCCAGTCTAGCGTGCCAGAGATCCTGGGCTCGGTCCTCAGCACCACCTGAATTGGGGTGATGACCCCACAGCCCTCAGAGGTGGAAGCAGGAGAACCAGGAGTTCAAGGTCACCCTCCCTGTCGGCCAACTCCCGTCCCACTAGACCATGGGGTCCCTGTCTCAAAACAGACGCAATGGTGTGCCAGTGGAGGCCGGACTTAGGTCAGTGCAGACAGCACTAGGCTGGGTGGCACATGCCTATAAACCCAGAATCCCAGCACTGGGGAGGCTAAGGCAGGAGAATTGCTGTAAGTTTGAAGCCATAGTGGCTACCTAAGGAGTTCCAGGCTAGTCTGGGGTACATAGGGAGACTCTGACTCAAACCAATGATAATCAGAGAGGCAACTGGTAGGCTGGGAACACGGTTTAGCGGGGACAACACTTGCCTAGCATTCATGAAGTCCTGGGTTCTGGGCCCAGCACCATATAAACCAGGTGTGGTGGTGCACGCCTGTCATCCAGCACACGGGAGGCAGAGACAGAAGGATCAGAAGTTCAAGGTCACCGTTGGCTGTGTAGTGAGTTTAAGGTCAGCCTGGGCTAGGTGAGAGCCAATCTCAAAACAGCAAAGGACTCGAGATACGAGCTGTAGGACTGGCAGAGGGCTCAGTGGGTCACACATCTGCGTGCAAACCTGGCAACCTGAGTTCAATCCCCAGAAGCCCACATGGAAGAAGGAGAGAACTGACTTCTAAAATCTGTTCTCTGACCTCTACCCATGTGCCGTGGCGTGCCAGAGTTCACTCTTTTAAATACATCATTGGACAAGGAGAAAACTCTGTATTCACCCTGGCCCATGACGGAGCCTGCAGCCCACTGCTAGGGACTAGACAGAAGTGGGGGTATATTTCCCAGGGACTATAGCATCTGACAGACAGCTTGTCAAACAGTCACTCACTCATCTCCAGACCTCCCACCCTCCCTTCAGCACCCGTCTCCATCTTTGTGTCTCACTGGCCATAGCCCAATTCTGCATTCATTCTTTGATTCTCTCAGGTTCTGTGTGTATACTTATGTGTACCAGAGAGTGCTTGAGTGTTGTCTGTGGAGGCTCAAGAGTAATTCTGGGAATCATCCTCGGTGGTTCTACCTCTTCTAGCTTTGCTCTAGGGTTTCCCAAGCTCCACTATATCTGCCTGGGATTTTCATGCAGGGACCTGGAGATCTGGACTTGGGTCCTTTTGCTTGCGAGGCAAAGACTTTAATCCCTGTGCCACCTCCATCCCTATTTATTTTTAATTTTTTTTTGCATGCATACATGCATGTGTGTGTCTGTCTGTGTGTCTGTCTGTGTATCAGAAGGTACTCTGTATGCCTGTGGAGGCCCAAGGGTGACTTAGGGAATCACCCTGGATTTTCTTTATCTTTGCTTTGCTCTAGAGTTTCCCAGGCTCTGCCCACTAGGGTCAGATGTACAGGCTGCCGCTGTTTTGGCCTGGTGTTTTTATATGGGACCAGGGATCAGAATTCAGGATCTTCTGCTTGGGGGGCAGAGTCTTAACCTCCAAGCCATCTCTCCAGCCCTGTCCTGTTCTTTGATTCTTTGGAGACAAAATCTCCCGGAGTCCAGGCTGGGCTTGGAACTTTCCTCTGTCTCCACCTCTCTGTGTTGACAGGACAGGCATGTGGCATCACACCTACTATCTGCTGCTTTCCTGCATGCTGTGGGCTGCACCATTGAGACCCCGACTCTATAAAGCCAGAGCAAAGACTAGGCTGAGATCTGGAGACATGAACACAGCAAACCCGGGGCTGGTTCTAGAGAACCAGCTCCTCTGACCATTCGACAACATGGACTTCTACTGCGGACTGAGCACGAGCCTCCAGCAGATGGACCAGCCCAGTCTGGACCTTCCAGGCCTCCACGCCAAGCCCTCTAGCTAACCCCCCCCATGCCTGCCCCTGGGGAGGGAGACTTACCACTTACTTGGGCCCTGAGTGTCTCCGTCTGAGCCGTCAAAGCTGCCACCTCTTTGTCTCGCATGTCCACCTTGTCCTGTAGATCTAGGAGGGAGGAAGGCAAGGAAGCCGTGACTCTTCTACAGCCCACACGGGGTGGGCAAGGGGCCAGCTAGACGGAGCCACGCCACATCTGGCCTCCAGGGCCAGCGTTGCCCACCCTGAGGAAGACAACCCCACAGGGTGTGGTCTAGAAAACTTCGATCTCACCACCTCGCTTTCTTCACATAAAAAAGTGGCAAGCCAGTGAAATAAAGATGGCAGCCATACGCTGGCCAGGAGCATTCCATGTTGGACAATTTGCAAAGCACATCAGGGAATGTGCTTGGAAATAGACTGATAGTCCTTAGGTTGCTTTCTTTCTCGTGTGTGTGTGTGTGTGTGTGTGTGTGTGTGTGTGTGTGTGCACATGAGTGTACTTGAGAGAGAGTGTGTGTGTATACACGAGTGTGCTTGAGAGAGTGTCCATGTGGAGGCCCAAGGGTGATATTGGGAATCACCTCCATCACTCTTCCACCTCACTGTCGTGAGCCCGGGTCTCCAATTAAACCCAGAGCACAGGATTAGGGCCATTCTGGCTATCCAGCCTACTCTGGGGATTCCCAGGCTCCTCTTTCGAGGGAAAGAATGAGAAATGGGCCACCACACCGGCCAGATATGTGTGCACCTGTGGAAGCAGGAAGACGACTGTGGGAATTATTCTGGCTTGCTCCACTTCCTTACAGCTTGGCTCTAGGGTTTCCTAGACTCTGTCTTCCAGGGCCAGAATTGCAAACCAAAGTCATTTTCTGCCACTACCCCTCCCCATTTTTTTATGTGAGGCAGGATCTGGGTATATGAACTCAGGTCCTTTTGCTTGTGAGGCAAAGGTTTTTAACCCCTCCGCCATCTCCCCAGTGCCCACCTGGCATTTAGTGAGACCTGGGGATCAGAACTCTGGTTCTTTTGCTTTGCCTGGCAACTATTCTTTCCCTCAAGATAAGAACAGGTCATCGCTTGGGGAGCATCACCTCTAGTAGGAGCCAGACCATCTGCTGGAATCTTCTCGGACCTGCCCATTAAGCACACGGTCACTGATCTGGACTTTATATGAAGGCTCCAAAAACAGGAGAGGTGGTGTGTGAGACACTAAAATAGGCGTCTCTTTCCAGGTCCCATCGCATCCGGCCCCAGAGGGGAAATGGGCTCTTTGCAAACAGATGATTCTTGTCTCATAGGGACCCAGCTAGACGGCGGCACCTGACCATCTCTCCTGGGACAGGGAGGAATCTAAACAGGCAGCTACTCACCCTTCATGGCCTCTTTCATCCGCATTTTCTCCTCTGAAAAGTCATCAGACTCGATCACCTGAAAAGAACCTGGTGTAAGGGGGCAGGCCACCCCTGCCGGGCCCAACTGCCTGTGGGCTGTAGGCCATGATCCTGCTTAAGAGAACTGCAGGGTGCAGAAACCTGATCGGCCAGAAGGGGTGCAGGCACCCCTGCACAGATCTCAATTAGAGAAACCCTCCCCGCCCCACATCGCCCTCCCTGAAGGATGCCTGAGCTTCCCCAGCAGGTCCATCTTTAAGTTTGGTTTTTGAGGGGAAGGCCTGTGACATGATAGGCAGCTGCTCTACAACTGAGCCACGCTCCCAGACCCTACCTGAGGGGGTTCTAGGCATGCACTCCACTTCTGAGCTACATCCTCAGCCTTTTTTTTTTAACGTCTATTTTGACCCAGAATCTCAATAAATTGTCTGTGCTGGCTGTGAACTAGCAATCCCCTTTATCAGCGTAGAACAGGATGTCTACACTGGCCTATACTTTGAAAGGCGCATCTCTCCATACCTGTTCTGTTGGGGGAGGGATCAAGCTCAGACCACACCGACCCCCCACTACCCTGGCTTGCTACCCTGCTGATCGAGGGTGGGGTGCTTCTCTGAGCCACCTTGGGCAAGCTGCTGGGCAAGAGAAAATCCCACCCATCTCAAGCTGGCACCCACCCAGATCCTCCCTCCCCCCCTTGCTGGGTGGGATCCCTCAGGAGCAGGGCGCAGCCTACGTGACTGTGCTGAGCCGAGCACAGGGACTCGACAGCCTGGAGTCTGTTCTCAGCCACCAGCAGCTTCTCTCGCAGCCGCTCGGCCTCCTGTCGGCTCTGGGCTTCCGCCCGCTGCAGCAGCTCATAGTGGAGCATCTTCTTTTCGGCCAGCGAGATCTGTTCTTTGAGGAACTCGATGGCCTGCGCCTGACCTCGGTACTCCACGTCCAACCCCTCCAGTTCCTGCACGCGCAGCTGGGCATCCCGACACTGGTCCTGGGCTTCCCGCAGCTCCAGCCGGTGCCGGCCGGCCTGTTCCTCCAGCTGGGCTCGCCAGTGCCGCTGCAGGCCGGCCAGCTCCTCCTGCGCCTCCTGCAGCTTCTGCCGCAGGGCCTCCTTCTCCTTCCCGTGCATGGCCGTCTCCAGGTCGTGTTTGGCCTGCAGGTTGCCGAGTTCCAGCTGATGCTCCATCTTGATACCTTCCACGAGCGCCTTCAGCTCGCCGATCTCCTTCTGCTGGGCGCCCGGGCCCGAGTTCAGCGTGGCCTTGAGGTCCTCCAGGGACTTCTGGTGATCGGAGGCCAGCGAGTCCAGTTTGGATTTCCAGTTGTCCATGAGCCCCATGTTCTCGCTGGTGGCCTGCTGGACTTTGGCCTTGAGGTCAGCCACCTCCTGTGCGTACTTCTCGTTGGCCGCCCGGAGCGTCTCCACCTCGGCTTGGTAGGCTCTCAGCGCCTTCTCGTACTTGTCCCTGAGCAGGCTGCTGTCCTGCTGCTCCTTGCTGGCTGACAGCAGCCGCTCTCGCAGCCGCTGGGTCTCCGCCGCCTCCGGGTGGTCGGCGGGCGGCCCCGACTGCAGCAGACACTGTTGGAGCTCCTGGATCTCGCCACGCCGCAGGGTCAGCTCCTCCTCCAGCTGCAGCACGCGCGACTTCTCCGCCACCGTGGTCAACTGGCAGGAGAGATGGGGAGGGCAGGGTCAGCTGTAGGATGGGGGGAGGGCATGCTGGACTCAAAGGGGAGGGAGAGTTGGGGTTGGGTAGACGAAACAGGGTGCTGTCTGTCTTGAGCCCCTACTGCACACCAGCGCTGGGGAAGGCCGCGCGTCTCTCACTGCTTCCCCCACCCCGCCTAGCTGGCTTGGGACTCATCAGTAGGTGAGAGAAACCACTTGTTTAAGGTTATAGTTTCCCAATTATTTTTTGGTTTGTGTGTGTGTCGATATACATACGTACATGCGTGTGTGCATTTGGAGGCCTGAAGTTGACATAACTGTCTTACTTGATCGCCCCCTACTTTTATTTTATGAAGGTAGGGTCTTTCAATCACACCCAGAGCTTGCCGATCAGCTGGGCTAGCAGCAAGCTAATTTATTCTGGTCCCTGTCCGTGCCTCCCCGGGGGTGACAGATGACCAGGCATGCCCTTTAGTGTATCTGGGGGCTCTGAACTCTGGTCTTCATGCTTTTAGGGCAAGCGCTTTATCCACTGAGCTGCCTCCCCAATCTTTTTTTTAATTTTTTAAAATTTTTTGGTAGGGACAATGTCTCCCTACACAGCCCTAGCTGGTCTGAAACTCACTATGTAACCCAGACTGGTCTATAAGTCTCAGTGATGCTCCTGCCTCAGCATCCCAAGTGCTGGGATTATAGGCACGTGCCACCATGCTCAGCTTGAAACACTTCTAATTTGCAACCTTGATAAGCCACAGAGGAGGTGCCTGATGTGAAGAACTCTAACCTACCCATCAAGAAGTCAGTGAGTTTCTTGTATTCAATGAATGTTCTTACACACAGGCGTGTGTGGCAGCACAAATTCGCACACTCATCAAGCAAGAGCCGGAGTGTGTACAAACGAACCCATGTGTCTCCAACACCCCCACATACCCATGTCTGCTTATGCGCTGTGGCTGCTGTGCAGAAACTGACCTCGTGCTCACCCTGACCTTTCTGCTGCAGAGGATGCTGCACCCCCAATCAGTGAGCGCTGGGCCGACAGCTACTGGGATGCACACATGGTGCAGCTGGATAGGGATGGAGGGACCGGCAGGGCCTGGATTGTGGGGAACCATTCCAGAGTTTTCCAGGGCTTCTCTGCATCCCAATGGCCAGACAAGGGACATCCTCACCCCCCAAAACTCATACTACTTCCTGAGCCCTGGGTCCTATAGATCAGCCCCCTTTGGCCACTGTAGGAAACTCTGGGCTGCAGAATCCTGGATCTATACTCCCACCTCCCCCCAACACCTGCCTTCCCATTGGCACGGACAGGGAACCCAAGCAAGGGGCAGAGCATCCCCAGCAACATGCCAAAGCCCTGTGGTGATGCCTTCAGAGGGAGGCACCAGGCAAGGACCCCTGCAAGGTTACTTCAACTCATAAGGCCTTGAGTTGGGGAACAATCCCAGATAGCCAAGGGCCTGTGTCTCAATCTCAACTCCTGCTCCAAAAGGGAATGCAAAAAAATGGAAGAAAAAAAAAGAAGAAGAAGAAGAGAAAATAAAAGATATCGGTGCGGCTAATAGCCAAAGATAGAGTAAATAATACAACAGAAAAGATGAAAGGGGCATGGAGGGGCCGGGGCCCTGGGCCATGTGTTACCCTGTTATCCGCTAATTCTCTGAGCAGCCGCTCGGCCTGCGCCTTCTCCAGTAGCAGACTCTGTTCCAGCTCCCCAATGCGTGCGTGCTCCAGCTGGGTCTGGGTCTGCTCCACCCGAGGGGTGATGAAGGACAGAGGGTGGGAGGGGGCGTGGGAGAAGAGGGGAGCAGGAAGCCGGAGAAAGCCAGAGAGGGAGAGAAAGGAAGAGAGAGAGAGAGAGGCGGCGTCATCTTCCGTGAACAAGACAAGAGAGCAGATCAGTGAGTCACTTGGGAAGGGAAGAAAGAAGGTCTCAGGTCTCGGGAGTAAAAGTGCAGAGGGGAGGGGGGCTGGATGCTCACCCCTCGTTTTGAGCCTGGTTGGGTATTCAAAGCTGGAGATAGAAGCAGCAGTCACCTCTCACCAGCACCCCCTGGTGGTGGTAGTTAGGGACAGTGGTGGCAACCATCTCACCAATGCCCCCTGGTGGTAGGACGGTGTTGGACACCCTAGTCCCTTCCTGTCACCCCCAAGCACAGCCCCTTTTTGATGCTTCTATGACTGAAGCTGAAGTCCGCTCTTGGGTTCTTTGACACAAGGTCTTGCTGTATAGCTAAGGCTGGCTTGGAATTTAGCCCAGTCCTGCCTTAGAGAGATCACAGGCCAGACTATATATACTTCATCTTAGGTGTAGCATCCTGCATGTAAGATAAAGGAATGAATGAATGTTTCAGGATTCCAGGGTCCCCAGGCCTGCACTGAAGGGGGAGAACCAACCAAATGGAAAGTTTACAAAATAAACTCCTGATGTTTTGGGCTGTTATTTTCTTTTTTTTTTTTTTTTTAGCCCCTCCCCTGGGCTGTTATTTTCTGAGACAGTCTCACTTTGTAACCAAGGCTGAACTGGGACTCTATTTTTGAGACAGCATTTCCCGTCATCCTGGCTACCTTTGAACTCCAGATCCTCCCTCCTCACGTCCCCTATGTCCTTCCCCCACACTTCCATCTCCAAATACTGGGACTACTGCTGTACCCCACCATGCCCAGCCTGGCCTGGAACTCTCTATTTAATCCAGGTTGACCTCAAACCTGCAATCCTCCTGCCTCAGCTCCCTAGAACGGGGATGATGGGCATGGGCCATCCTGTTTAGTACCCACACCGTCTTGATTCTCTGGCTTAGCCTTCTGGGTAGCCTAGACTGTGTGACTCCTACTACCCTCTCAGAGACTGGCTCAGTCACAGCCCCCATGCCAATGCCCGGACCCTGTGGATGCCCAAGCTCCACACATTACAAGGGCGCTTTTGTGACTGACTCACAACAGCCGTTTCATGTGGGAACAAAGCCCAGCAGTCTCAGGCTGGCACGGAGCTGGCATTTGGACGGCCTGTGATGGATGGATCTTTGCAAAGAGGCGGGGGGCGGGGAGGACACATAGCCCAGGACAAGCCAGGAGACCAGAATGGAGACTAGGAACACAGGAGGATCCTGCTTCTCCTCCCAGAAAGCAAGGCTAAAGTAACCGATAGGCGCAGGTGTGAAGGCGCAGGTGTGAAGGGGCAGGTGTGAAGGGGCAGGGCTTAGGTAGCAGCAGGAGTGTGTGAAGCTTTTCTGTTCCTGTTGGTGCATGTTGACATCAGCCATCTGAGAAATAACTGTCAGGCATCCTTGAGTCCTGCATCCACAGATGCCACCAACTGGAGGTCAAAAATAGTTTTTAAACATTGCAACTAGGGGCTGGGCGTGTGGCTCTGTTGGTAGAGCATTAGCTTTAGCATGCATGAAGCCCTGGGTTCCAACCCCAGAACTGCATAAACTGCACGTGGGGTGCACGCCTTTCAGCACTTGTCAGAAGCTGAAGGGTCAGAGGCGTTCAAGGTCATCCTTGGCTACATAATGAGTTCAAAGTTAACCTGGGCTACATGAGACTGACTCAGAAAAATACATTTAAAAAGATGATTCTGGCTTCGGTGCAGACAAGGGACACTGAAAAGACAAAGAGGGAGAAGAAAGGCCAGGTGAGGGCCGGGATGTGGCCCAAGGCGAAGGGCTGGGGGCTGAGGCAGACATAATTATGGAGTTCAAGATCTCCGAGTTGGGCACAGTGGCTCATGACTGTTATCACAGCAATTAGGAGGTGAGACAGGATTACCATGAGTTGAAAGCCAGTCTGGGCTACAGTACAAGACTCTGTCTCAAAAAGGGAGGGGCGGTGCCAGAGAGATAGTTTAGGGATTAAAGCCTCTGCCAACAAAGCAAAAGGACATGTGCTTGGATCCCCAGATCCCACATAAAAATTCAGGACACAGAAGGTGGCAGGCTGTCATGTCTGGCCTTGGAAGGCAGAGCCTGGAAAACCCCAGAGCAAAGCAATGAGGAAGCAGAACAATTCAGGATGATTCCCGAAGCACCCTCTTGTGCACACGCACGTGCACACACACACACACACACACACACACACACACGCACGCACACACACACGCGCGCGCACACGCACACACACACGCACACGCACGCACGCACACGCACACGCACGCACACACACGCACGCGCACACACACACACACACACACATACACATACGTGCACACACACGCACGCACACAGGAAAGCAGGGAGGTTGCTCAGTGGTTAGAACACTTGTCTCACCCTGTGCTTTTCTCTCTTGTGATTCCTTTCATTTATCTAGTGGGATGCTGGGAGATTCTATCCAGATTTAGAGTTGGTCTTTTTGTTGCAAACATCTTAATCCAGATAATCTCTCCAGGTGTCTGACAGCTAATCTTTAGTTAATCCCAGGTGTGGTCAAGTGATAGTCAAGATTAACTATCACAGACAGATAGAAGGATAGGATGCAGATGTTCCAATTCTTGGTGCCATCCTGCCAGGGTCCAAGTTATATGTTTCCAGACATATCTGGCCTCACCCAGCTGTGAGCTACAAGCCACAACGCCACATATCTGGGAAAGAGTGCTGTGAGCTTCACGACTTCTTTTCTTAGGGGAGACAACCCACGAGGAAAGCACAAAGAACTGAAGTGCAGACTCCCAATCGCACATAAAATGCCAGGTGGGTGTGGCAGCCCATTTGTCACTGAAAAGAACAAGCTGGCTAGCGAGACTAGCCCTACAGGTGAGCTTTGGATTTGATGACAGACCTTGGCTCAAATAAGGTGGAAGAGAGTTTGAGGGTGATTCCTAACATCACCCTTGGGTCTCTACATGTACTGTGCATGTGCACACACAAGTCCCCACATATGAGAACATGCACGCACACACACACCCACACACTCACACACGTGCCTTTCCCACAAACATAGGAAAGTGGAAAAAGAGTGGGGGCTGTGGCTGTAAGTCAATTGGTAGAGAGCTGCCCACCACACATCAGACCCTGAGTCTGATGCCCAATGCCAAAGAGACTGAGCAAGCGGCACACATCTGTAACGCTGTCCACAAAAGGAGAGGGTCAGGAGAAGGCTGAGTCTATAAAGAGCCCACAAGCATAAGAACCTGAACAGAACCCAGAACCCATGCTAAGCAGGCATATAGTTGCACGCTTGTGACCACCAGGCTGGCTTCCACATGCATGCACACTCGTATGTGGAAGGGGACACAGGGATTGGGGGGATCTGTGGCTGCCAGTCCAGCTGAAAAATCCTTGCTCATCAAGTCCAGAGAGAGACCCTTTCTCAAGGGAGGAAGATGGAGAGTGAAGTGGAACACTAGGCGTCCTCTCCTGGCCTCCATGTGCACACAAACATGCACACACACATGAATACACATATGATCACATGCAGATACACACGCAGAGGCACATGTACACACAGGCACACATATGCACACACAGATATACAAATACACACATGCATATACAGAGATGCATGTGTACTCACATACACATATACAATATATACATACACACAACATAAATTTACACATATGTGTACACATGCACATATATACATACACACACGACACACATATATACACGCACAAGCATATATATATACTTACACTCATATAGATGTATACATATATATACACACATATAAGCATATGAACACATGTAAACACAGATGCATACACATACACACAAGAGATTGAGATGTAAAATGCAAGCAGGAGAGAATAAAGTGATCCTAAATGTCATGTCTATCCAGAATGTTCCAGGGTCTTGGCACATTCCACGACCTCTAATGAGGTCATTCTAGAGGGGGCTCTGTCCCATGCCTGGCATCTGCTTAAGGCAGCCACATGGGCAAACAAGGCAAGAACTCTAAGTGGTGAAAGTTGGAGGCTGAGGTGACGCAGCTCCCTGGCGGGGTGCCCGGGGCCTCTTCCTGCAGCAGCTAGGAGCGAGGCCGAGGACAGAGCCGCTGTGCTGGCTTGTGAAGGAACAAGCCTCACTAACCAACGCCATGAAACCTGTGTTCCAGAGTTCTGATTCTGAAATGGAGCAAACATAGGTGTGTCATCTCCCCAGTGCCCAGTTATAGTCATTTATTTGTTTTTATTTTTTATGTATTTTAAATGCTTATAATGTATGTTTGTATGGGGTGCGTGTATATGTGTTCGTGTGGGTGGGGTGCACATACGAGTGTGCATGCATGTGGAAGCCTGAGATTGAGAGCAGGAATCATCCTTGATCCTTCTTCCACCTTAAACTCTACCTTCCAGGGTTAGAATGACAGGTGGGCTGCCACACCCGCCTGGGTCTAGTTTTTTTGAATTCTGGTCCTTCCTTTTAACACAGTAGTTTAGCTTAGGTGTGACCTTTAGAGATGGGGGTGGTGAGACTGGGTACCAAGAGGGCCTATCAAGGACCCCGAAATCACACACTAGGCAGTCTTCAGGGTGAATGTAAGCAGAGGTAGCCGACTGTTGCTGGGTCCCCAGACAGGCAGATGCACAGACCAGCCATGGGTGGCAGAGGAACAGCCAGAAGGAAATGGGGGCCCGTGAGCCCAAATCCAGCTGTGTGGCCACTGGACAGAGGGAGCAACAAGTCCAAGGGGACCAGGATGCTAAGGGTGGAGTTCAGCCTCATCTGACATTATTATTATAGCTTTTTAAATATTTTAAAACTTTGTGTGTGTGTGTGTGTGTGTGTGTGTGTGTGTGTGTGTGTGTGTGACAGAGAGAGAAAGAAAGAGAACTATACGTCCCTGTGGAGGACCAAAGGTGACTTCGGAAATCATCCTGGATTGCCCGTACCTCCTTTTTGCTTCACTTTGGAATATTCCCAGACTCCACCCACCATGGCCGGAAGTGCAGGTCACCACCATGTCCACCTGGCATTTTTACATGAGACCTGGGATCCAAACTCAGGCCCTTCTGCTTGTGAGGTAAAATCTTAGCCCCTGAGCCATCTCTCCACCCCATCATTATAGTTTTTGATTCAAGGTCTTATGCACCCAGGCTGGCCTCAAACTCACTATATAGTGGACGATGACTTTGAACTCCTGACCCACCTGCCTCTACCTCCCACGTGCTGAGATGACTGGTGTGACCACCATGCCTGCCTGGTTCATGTGGCTGCTGGGGATGGAACCCAGAGCTCCGTGTATGTGAGCTGCCTCCTCAGACCATGAGACCCCTATGTGGCCATCTATATACTGATTCTTGCTCCTTCCAGCCTAGACTTGTGTCTAAGACATTAGGTGAAATAAAGGTCCAAGAGACGAGGAAAGATTAAGTCCTGAGTGATCCGACAATATCTGCACCGCTGGTGACCTCGGTCTGTCCTATCCACACAACTAGCAGCCAACGCTTGGGTTCATGGAACACACCGTAAATTTCCTGGGCTCTACCTGACTGTCGCAGGGTCTCCCCACTCCTCGGGAGTTGTTGGGGTTACTTCTGCCTCTTCCCCCATTTCTCTCTTGTCATCCCTTAGTTCTCATGCAGGGAGGACCCAGACTCGTTGCCTGGGCCTCAGGGCCATCTGCCACAGGAAGGACTGGGTGGGAAGCCGAGAGAGCCGAGGGGCGGGGCCACGCTAGTTACCTCCAGGTCTCCCTTGGTGATGGATTCCTCCTCCACCCGGAACTGCAGGTCTTCCACCTTCCTGCGGGAGGAAAAGAGGCAGAGGCGGGCTTAGGTGGGTAGGGATGTGGCTCAGTGGTAGAGCACCTGCCTAGAATCTCCTAGCGAGGGGCTGGGGGCGTGGCTCGGTGAAGGTAGGGATGCGATTCTATGGCATGGAGCTTGCCTAGCGTGTGCAAAGTCCTGGGGCTGCAATTCCACAACCAAAAAGATAAACAATAGACAGGTGGGCTTCACTAGGCAGCAATGGCAGAAAGAAGAGAGGCCTTGGCAGAGGTCAGAGGTCAGCTGAGACCACAGAGGGTGTTGCCTCCACTGAGCAGAGAGCTACCAGGAATCCACCCCCCTTCCCACACTCCACTGAGAATACCCTCCTTCCTCCCAGGATGTCTATCGAAACTAAAGAACAGTGGCTTGAGCCAGCCGTGGTGATACACACACCTATAACCCCGACTCTATGAGATTGAGGCCAGCCTGGGCAACCCAGGGAGATTCTGCATCAAAAAAACCAAACCAGCCTCAAATAGGACAGCAGTTCTTAAGTGCACCCCCAGTGCCCTTCGGTCCCAGCACTGAGGAGAGAGAACGAGGGAGGGAAGATCTACCCTCATTCACAGGGGTGAATGTCCCAGCATGCATTTCCTGGGCTCTTCAATCTCTCTCTCTCTCTCTCTCTCTCTCTCTCTCTCTCTCTCTCTCTCACACACACACACACACGGGGGCACACTCGCTCACCCACAAATCTATACCATGCCAACACAGGAGAAAGAGACGCATGGGCCCACCGCACACTACAGTTTACAAATCTGCTCCCCCTTTGGGGCCTGTTCACAGCTTGTCAATCACCTATGAAGCAACTGAGGCCCAGAGAGGTCAAGAGGCCCGCTGAAGATCACACAGTCATTCTACACGATGCTGAGACCTAAATGACTGTTTTTTTGGTTTTGTCTTTCGTGGCATCAGGCACGTTGCCATGGATACCAGATGTGTGGGCTCATCTCAGACAGATATAAATAAACCCTCATCTCCCCCAGCCAGACAGTAACTACAGGCTGTAAGATACGGTCCTTGGCTAGATGCCCAAAATGCATCTGCGTGTGGGGGGGGGGAGAGGGTAGAAGCCCAAGGGCTGCTGCAGCATGGGGGGAAGCAGACACACGAATCTCCATCTTCTAGGAGGTGATGGGGCCACCAAGAGGTCTGGGCCTCACGGCTCTGGAGTTGAAAAGTGAAGAAATACTGGATCTTCCCATGAGGCCCCAGCGAACATCTGAGTGCTCCTGTCTCTGACTTCTGCCAGAGCCTTACACGGGAGCAGAGGGTAGGGGAGGTACTTACAGCCCCCTCTGGGAACAGTCTCTGACACTGACAGACATGCGTGGCGTGGCGTGGCAGTGGGCACCTGTGATCCCCACCCTCTGGTGAGCAAGCCGGGAGGAATTTAAGTGGAAAGGACATGGGAAAACCTTGCCTCAAAGTGGAGGAGGGCTACAGGAGATGGGGAGGAGTACGGGAGGTGGGGAGATGGCTCAGTTGCTAGAGTGCTTTCCATGTTAACACCAGAACCTCAGTTTGATCCTGAGAACCTACAAAAATCCTAGGTGGGGTGACACACTTGTAATCCCTAAGCTGGTGAGGCAGAGACAGGGCATGCTGGCTAGTCACCAGTCTAATTTGATCGGTGAGTTCCAGGTCAGGGAGACTCAAAAAAAAAAAAACAGGTGGAGCTGGGGAGATGACTCAGGGGATAAAGCCTTTGCCTCGAAAGCAATAGGACCTTAGTTCAAATCCCCAGATCCCACATAAAAATGCCAGACAGATATGCCAGTAGCCTATAATTCTGGTCATGGAAGGCAGAGCCTGGGAAACCCCAGAGCAAAGCAATAAGGAGGTAGAGCAATCCAGGGTGATGCCTGATGTCATCTTTGAGCCTCTACAGGCACACAAACACACACACACACACACACACACACACACACACACACACACACAACCTGCAGGTCAGTGTGGAAGGCAGAATGGACTGGCCTCCCATGAGTTTCTCCATCATGACAGAAAAGGGAGGCCACGCTGATCGTCTAATATCACGTTGGGTGAGGTGGTGCCTAGGACAGCCCCCACGCCGCCATGCCAAGGGTCTTGTGCTTGCTGCCTGCTCTGGGCCTCAGGTTCCTGGCGTGAGAAATGGGATCAATGTCTCAGGACAGGAATCGTGATCTCCACCATGGGACGGAGCCAAGATCTGTGCTGCAAACTGGCTCTCGGTGAGGCGTGGAGACACCAGGATTCCTCCCTGGAATGTGGCTCCCCAGGGGCACCGATGGGTGCACCCCTTATGAGGATTGGCCAGACATGGAAGGGACAGCGAACTCTACAAAGCACCAAAATGTGGTGTCCCCACATGCCCAGGAGTCAGCTGGGGGCTTGATTCTGAGGATGCTGTGAATCCTCACAACCCCCTGAAGAAAGAGGGCCATCACCCCACGTTGCAGATGGGACCAAGGTCCACAGTGTGATACAGTCGGTAAGGAAGGGTAAAGGCAGGGCTGGAACCCAGAGCACAATTCCTAACAAGATTTCCTGACAAGGTATCCTAGAGCTACAGCCCCATTCCTTGCTGGGGAAGTGGGAGCAGGGAATGCGCATGATCCAGGGTCTCACGACACAGAACTCGCTAAGCAGACCAGTGGCCTGAAACTTGCGGCAGTCCTCCTGTCTTAGCCTGCTGAGCACCAGGCCAACGGGTCGCAACTACCACATGCGGCCCAAGCCCAGCTCCTTTCATAAGACTTTTTTTTTTTTTTTACTATTTAACTTTTTTCAAAGCATTTTATTTATTTATTTGAGAGACTAGAAGACAGCACACATACACGCCATGGTGCACAGGTCAGAGAACAACTTTCAGAAGCCAGTTTTCTCCTTTCACCACATGGGCTTCTGGGGATAGAACTCAGGTCGTCAGGCTTGAGGGCAAGTACCTTACCCACCACACTATCTCACTGGGACAACGTTAGGGTTTTTAAGAGAGGCTCTTGTATATCCCGGGCCAGCCTCTAACTCACCGTGTAGCCAAAGGTAACCTTGATCCCCTGATCCTCCTGCTTCAGCCTGCCAGGTGCTAAGATGGCTGCTCCAGTGCTGACCATGGAACCAGACGAGCGCCCTGCTCACTGAGCCGCGGCCCCAGCCTGACTACTTTTTTTTGCGTATGTAGGGCAAGGTGCACGCGTGTGCGTGTGCGAGTGTGTAAGAGGGCATTTGAGTGTGTGGAGGCCCAAGGACGACATCGGGAACCATCTGGGATTGCTCCGCCCCCTTTGCTTTTTGCTGCGGGGCTTCCCCGGCTGGGCCTTCAAGGGCCAAAAGTACAGACCACCACCATTTCTTCCCGGTGCTTCCACGTGGGATCAGGGATCTGAACTCAGGTCCTTTTTGTGTTTTTGAGGCTTAATCCCTGAGCCATTTCTCCAGCCGCTACAGCCTGACTTTTTTTTGTTTTATTTAAGACTGTTGGGCCAGAGAGACAACTCGGCAGGCCCAGTGCTTGCCTGCAAGCCTTGAGACCGGAGTTTGATTACTGGAAGCCCCACATGGTGGAAGGAAAGAATGGACTCTGCACTCTAACCATGCATCATGGATCTCTCTCTCTCCTTGTAAATAGATATATTTAAGGGGGAAAAAAAAAAAACCTGTGCTAAGTTGCCCAGGGTAGCCTAGAACTCCTGATCCTCCTGCGCCGCCACGCCCAGCTTTCCCATGTTCCTCCTCGGGCTCAGGGTGGTGGTCTCTGACCCGCGGGGGCCCAGCACATACCTCCTCTCCTCCTCCAGCTGGTTGGACAGATCCATCTTCTCCTTGCGCACGCTCTCCACCAGCAGCCGGGCTCGCTGCAGTTTCTCTTCTGCCTCTGCAACGTACTGGCCCCATGCAAGGCCAGGACCCCATCAGGTCATGGCCAAGCTCTTCCTGGCATGCAAGTTAAGGGTGGGACGGAACAAAGCAGGGGAGATGCAGAAGGGGAATCCCAGCTGCCATCCCCAGCCAGGCACAGTGGCACAAACGCAAGAGGCTTGTGACAGTTAAAGTGTCCACTGGACAACTGAGAACTGAGCCTTTCGGCACACCAGTGAAGAAGTATTTAGTGAAGGCAGCTCCTGAGCAAGCCTCACTCAACAGATGTGGGAAGATGTGGCCACAGCAGATGGGACCATTCCTGGGCAGGCTGATTAAGATGGAGATGGGGGCAGCAAACACTTCAGTGGGTAAAGCCACCTGCTTGCAAATACGGTATCCTGAGATTGATCCCTAGAGGACCATATGGTGGAGGGAGAGAACTGACTTTTGAAAACTGTCTTGTGACCTCTATCTGTATGCTATGGTCTGCATGTATATCTGCCTTCTCTCTCTCTCTCTTTCTGTCTCTTTCTCTCTCTCTGTCTCTCTTTCTTTTTTTTTCTGTCTCCCTTTCTTAAGTAATTAAATGTTTAATAAAAATAAAACAACAACAAATCCAACAATAAAAACAGAGAACTAGCCTTTCTGACCTACAGGATGCTAACCCTGGCGTATGGGAAGCACTCGTGCGTTCCAGCCACTTCTGCCCTCATCTTAACTGAGCGTGATTATGAGCAGGTTGTGAATGGGCACTGCGCACTTTCCCTACAAAACTAAAAAAAGTCCAGAGGGAAATCTCCAGGTCACTTCAGTGTCCCTGGAAATAGGACATGGGTATCCTGCTTGGGGGAGGGGAGTGGGTGGGATCTGCAGAGCCCACAGGACAAACTGAGCTTCTAACTTTTATAGCTTGCAGATGTTGTGCCAGGGAAGCAGGTGTAGGGAGGGAGAAAAGGTATTTCCATGCACATTCGGGGTTCCACTCTTCCGACTTCAGGAGTGGGGGGAGGGTAGGAGCAGGGACCCGAGGAGGAGGAGGAGGGATCCCAGCGCACCTGTGGTTGGCAGAGGGAGTAGGAGGAAAGAAGGACCCTAAAGAGTCATGGGCCAGTAAGGGGGGGAGGGAGAGGAGGAGGAAGATGAGAACACAATGACTTCCAGCCACTCAAGGCCCGGAGGCGGGGCCTGACCCGCACACCTGCGCCCGCGACCACCCACCTGTTCGTGCTGCGCCTTCAACAGGGCGATCTCCTTCTCCACCTCACAGATGTGGCTCGTGGCCTTGGCCACCTCGGCCCTCTCCAAGTCGCGCTCCGCCAGGAGCTGCTCAATGTGCTGCTGCTTCTCCTTCAGCGCTTCTTGCAGGGCCGTGGTGCCCGAGATCTTGCGCGCGTAGCGGGACGAGGTCTCCGTGAGCTGCAGAGGTGAGCGGGGACTCAAGGCTGGAAAGCTTCGCGGCTCAGCCCCCTCCGCCCCACGGACCGGTGGGTGGGTGTGGAGCTTGCCCTTCCCTGTCAATGCTTTGGGCAAACTGGGCTGTCAGCTCACTCACTAGGAAACACCATAGGCTGTGATTAGGCTCCCAAGAGACCCGGCCTCAAGGAGCCCATTCCTTGGTTTTGTTTGTATTTTATATGTGTATATGTAGGTGCGTACGTGTGTGTGTGCACACGTGTAGAAGAGGGCACTGTGTGTGCCTATGGTGGCCCAAGGGTGACTTTGGGAATCATCCTGCATTGTTCTACCTCTTTAGTGCTTTGCTCTGGGGTTTCCCAAGTTCTCCCCTCCAGGGTCAGAAGGTCAGACTGCTCCCATTTACACCCCACGTTTTTAATGTGGGATCTAAACTCCTTTTGCTTGTGAGACAAAGGCTTAACCTCTGAATCATCTCTCCAACCTATCAAGGGGAACATTCAAGAAGGACTCCCTCACCCAGACGGCTCTACCCATGATGGCTGGTACTTGCTGTCAACCCCACACTTAGGAGACAGGTCTCCGGGCACACCTTACGAAGCTTTCTCTAGATTAAAGTTGGCTTCTGGGGCTGAGGAAATGACTCAGGGATTAAAGTTGGATCCACCTGAAAACACCAGGTGGAAATAGCGGTGTCCGGTGTCCTGTAATTCTACCTCTGCAAAGCAGAGCCTGGGAACCCCAGAGCAAAGCAATAAGGAGGAGGTAGAGCAGCCCAGGATGATTCCACTGTCACCCTCGGGCCTCCACAGGCACACCCAAGCACACACCCATACAGGCAGAAGAATAACGCTGGCTTCTGCGTGAGCCTGTGAGGGACTGTCTTGATCGCACCATCGATGAGGGAAGTTCCCGCCCACTGTAGGTGGCCCATGCTCCAGGCAGGTGGCATGGGACCATGTAAAAATGGAAAGAGCAAGCAAGCATTACTTTGCTTTCTGATACAGATGTGCTGTGCCCATTTCTCTAGGTGCCTGCTGCTGTGACTTCCCCACCATGATGGGTTGTGAGACATAACAAAACTCTTCTCCCCTTGGTTTAGACGAAGGTATTTTGTTACAGCAACGTGTCATAAAACTAAAACACCATCTTGAGTCACCGGACTGAAGTCCCTCTACCCAGACCCCTGAGCCATCTCTTCCCTCCTTACCCTTTTGACAGCCTTTGGAATATCCTGTCCTATGCCTACCACATCCTGCTCACCCACGGAAGGATTCCGAGGAATCAGTAAATGCATAACCATAAATATAAAACAAATCATTTTTCCTAAAGATCTGTGCTTTTCACCTTAGCTCCAAACCCCCAAACTGAAATCGGAATGCACCAGGGACAACTGGGAAACCTGATCCTACCCATCCCCCAACTTTATACACACAGCAGAGTACCCCAACTCCCCAATTCTATCCTTACCAGGCCGCTGCGGCTGGGCCGGCCTCCAACCGAGGAGGCCACCGAGCTGACGGAGCTGATGGAGGAGCTGCTGGGGCTGTGCGTCAGTGCAGAGACCCCCATGGCCATACGCTTGGTCTTCTTGGCCTTGGCGGGACTGGTGGATGGGAAGCCGATGCGAATGACCTTGTGGATGGGCGCAAAGAGACCAAACTTGGGTGGACACTGGAAATACCTGGGGAGGAGAGGGCGGGAGAGACCCAAAGCTCGTTTGGTTTCACAGCCCAGCAGACCTCCCCTTGGCCGCCCCTCCAGTCACAGCCCAAGATGGAATCTCGGGGATGGAGAGGCCAGGCCTGGTGGTATTTACCTGCCATCCCAGCACACGGGAGGGGGAGGCAGGAGTGCAGAGTGCCATCTAGTGGAAAGTGGTGCATACAACACCCTCTGGGAGAAGAGGGGATCTCAATTCCCTAGTAAGAACCGGAAGCCTGGGAACAGTTGGGGATCCTGTCTCTGGAGCAACTTATAGATTAAGGCCAAAGCCTGAGACCTGAGGCGTTTTTGTTTACAGTGGACATATCTCATATAATAAACTGTCTCTCAGGTGATGTGTGAGGAATGCTGGTTCTCCTGGTATCAGAACTAAAAGAGCGCACTCTTTTCCCTAGCTCTCCTAACAAACCAGAGCTTTCACCCCAATATGGGGGCTGATTATCTCAGCTCACTGCTCTGAATGGCCCTAGTGGGTGGTGGATTTTTCATGCTTCTCCTACTGGAGAAATCACTCTCTCTCCCCATTCTTTTGGCTCAACCTTTAGTTGCTTCTAATCTTGTCTGTGTGACTTTTTTTTTTCTCTTCCTTTCTTCACCTGTATTTTTCTCTCCCCAAAAGGCAGCTTCACATGTCAACAAGTGGGACACAGTATTCATTCGATACTGTTTGAGAGAGCAGAAGAATCTGAAACTCTCTTTAAAAGAAAAAAAAAAAAGGTAAGGGCTAGTGAGATGGCTCTGGGGTTAAGGCCTTTGCCTCGCAAGCAAAAGGACTTAAGTCTGGATCCCAGATCCCACATAAAAGTGCTGGTAGATTTGGTGGCAGGCTGCAATTCCAGTCCTAGAAGGCGGAGCCTGGGAAACCCCAGAGCAAAGCAACGAAGAGGTAAAGCAATCCAGGATGATTCCCAAAGTCACTCTCGGGCCTTCATAGACACACACACTCAAGTCCCTTCACACACACACACACACACACACACACACACACACACACACACAGAGTTACACAGAAGTTCAGGAGTTGACAACTGTGAATAGCTCTGATGATTCTATTTGTAGTCACGGGGATTGAATCAACCTTGCACATGCTCTCTCACTAGGCTAGATCCCAGAATATTTTATGATCATCATTATCATTATGATTATTATTATTGAGACAGGCTTTCATGTAGCCCAGGCTGTCTTCAAATTCACTGTATAGCCAGGGATGGCCTTAAACTTCTCCTCCTGCCTCCAGCTCACAGTGCTGGGATTGCGCCCCAACCTCAAGCCCGCCCTCTGTCTGGGTGAAACCCCCCATACCTGGTGCCTGCCACTGCCCCATCATTCTTCCCGAGGGGTTCGTCCAGCTCGACACCACACCACTCGCCTTTGGCAAAGTCCGTCTCCCCCACGTAGCGCACCACGCCTGTCTTTGTCCCACCAACCTGTTGGCACATGGAGAGATGAGAAAGGGGAGATGCCCAAGGGGCGTGGGGAGGGACACAGGCTCCAGCTCGTGACGGGATTGGACAGAGACACACAGATCTAAAGCAAAGCTCTGCTAGATGCTGTGCACACTTGTGCTAGCAACCTGACCTCTCGGAATCTCAGCATCTTCCTCTGGGAAAAGGAATCTTATGAGAATAAGTATTGTGTGTATAATAATTGTCTTATGGTAGAGGCACAGTTACTGTTGTTGGTTAAATAGATAGATGATAGATAGATAGATAGATAGATAGATAGATAGATAGATAGATAAAAGCAAATTTTAGGGCTGAGCATAGAGCTCATTGTCTGCCAAGAATCTCCAGTGAGGGACGGGGGGGGGGGTGTGATTCAGCGATAGAGTACCTACTTAGAATGCATGAAGCCCTAGGCTCCATACTGAAAAAGTAACACAAAAAAGTAATTTTTTTCTCTTTTCTGTGTGTATAGGGTGTATGAGCGTTTGTATGCACGTTTGCATGAGTATGGGTGCTTGTAATTTCTGGTGTGGCTGCATGCGAGTGCATATGCATGTGTGTTTTTGCTTGTGGGTGGATGCACATGGGCAGGTGTATGTAAACGAGTGCACTTGAGTGCGTGTGTCTGCGAGGACTAAGGCTGATCCTCTATCACTCTTCCCCTGTTGTGAGCCTGGGTCTCTAATTAAACCCAGAGCACACCGTTACGGTTGGACTGGCTCACCAGCTTGCTCCGGGCATTCCCAGGCTCCTCTGCCTTCCACGGTCGGAATTACTGTCTGTCACCACATCTATCGGACACTTTTTCATGGGCTCTGGAGATACGCTTTTGAAATTGTTATTATCTATTTATTTGAGAAAGAGAGAGAAAGGAGAGAAGAGGTGCATGCGTACACCACAGGCACTGCTGGAGGTCGGAAAATAACTCTCAGAAGTTAAGTCATTTCCTTTTACCTAGTGGACTTCTGGGGATCGAACTCTGGTCACCGGTTTTGCAAGCAGGCACCTGACCTGCTGAACTATCCTGACAGCCCCAATCTGAGGATCTGAACTCGGGTCCTTTTGCTTGTGAGGCAAAGACTTTAACCACTGAGCCATCTCCTCAGACCATTTTTTAATTGTGTGTGTGTGTGTGTGTGTGTGTGTGTGTGTGTGTGTGTGTGTGTGTGTGTCTGTGAGACAGCATGTATGTGTGGAGGTCAAAGGAGAACTGTATGGAGTTGGTTCATCTTTACGCACGCTGCAGAGATTAACTAAAGCCACCAGACTTATGTAACAGGTGCTCTGATGCATTTTGCTGACTTAAGTACAATTTAAAAAAAACTTCTTCGGGCTGGAGAGGTGGCTCAGGGGTTAAGCCTCCGCCTTGCAGGTGGAAGGTCCTGAGTTCGGATCCCAGATCCCACGTATAGACACCAGGCGGAAGCGGGGGCGGCCCGCGCTTCTGGTCCTGGTAGGGCGGAGCCTGTGAATCCCGAGGCAGAAGGAGGTGGAGGCGCCCATGGTGGTTCGCGAATTCGTAATTCGTCCGTGGTTCTACACATACACAGACATACACACGCAGACACGCACGCACATACACACGCATATGCACACGGTTGAATAAATAATAATAATAAAAAAATTAAAACAAAAACTTCTTCATAAAACAGAACAAAATGTTAACCAGCAACCAGCAATGGTGGTGTACACCTGATGTCTCATTTGAGAGGTGGTAACCATATAATCAAGAAGTTTAATTATTTAATTACATAATGAACTTGAGGTCAGCCTAGACTCTATGAGAACCTGTCTCAACCCCTTCCCCCAAAAGTGAATTTAAAAAAAGTTATTCGAGGGAGAGGGGAGACAAAGAGAAAGCAGAGAGAGAAAGTACATACATGCATACCATGGTGCACAGGTGGAGCTCAGAGAACAATTTCACAAGTCAGTTCTTTCCTTCTCCACGTGGACTTCTGGGGATCAGACTCAGGTTGCCAAGCTTACATGCAGACCCCTTACCCACTAAACCATCTTGAAGACCCCAGGTTCATTTTCTTTAAATCCTAACATTCTACATCCATGTAGGGGGTCAAGTATGTGCAAATCCCCCGAAGTCCAGAGTTTTCTCTTTTTCCTCCAAAAAAAACATTTTCAGTGAGTTTTTAAAAAATTTATTTATTTAAAATGTGTGTGTGTGTGTGTGTGTGTGTGTGTGTAAGAGGGCATTGTATGTCCCTGTGGAGGCCCAAGGGTGAATCATCCTGGAATGCTTTTACCTCCTTTTTGCTTCACTCTGGAATTTCCCAGGCTCCGCCCACCAGGGCGGGAGGTACAGGCCACTGCTTTTTCTACCTGACTTTTGTTTTTATGTTGAGACCTGGGATCTGAACTCAGGACCTTCTGCTTGGGAGGCAGAGTCTTAACCCCTGAGCCATCTCTCCAGCCCCTCAGAGAGATCTTTTGAGGATTGCTTCTGTAACTCTAAATAGCAGGCTTCTGTCCCGACTTCTTAACTTTGTTTGGTATATTTTTAACTGCTACGTGAAAACGGTACATACTTCTGCAGTTCTCTCTTTCTTTTCAACTGACTCATAACTCTAAGTACAGATAGGGAACAGTGTGTTCATACGCATGGCATACATATGTATACATGCACTGATCCAGTCAGGGGAAGCAGTTATTTTATTATTATTATGTGTGCTTATGCAATACGTGATCTTGAACTTGCTATGTAGTGGACCTTGAACTTCTTTTTTTAATTTTTTATTATTATTTATTCAATTGTGCATGTGTGCGTATGTATGTGCGCGCGCATGTGTGTGTCTGTGTGTGTGTAGAACCAGGGACGAATTCGGGAACCACCATGGACCGCCTCCACCTGCTTCTTGTTTACTTTGCCCCGGGATTCACAGGCTCCGCCCTATCAGGACCAGAAGCGCAGGTTGCCCCCACTTCCGCCTGGCGTCTATACGTGGGATCTGGGATCCGAACTCAGGACCTTCCGCCTGCAAAGCAGAGGCTTAACCCCTGAGCCACCTCTCCAGCCCCGTGGACCTTGAACTTCTGATCGTCCTGCCTTCACTTCCCAAGTGCTGGGATGGCAGATACCACACCCAGTTTAAGTGCTTAAGTTTGAGTTACATGATACCCCATCCCAATCCTCAATGCATTACCAAACCTTTCACACATGGGTTCTGGGGGGATTGAACTCGGGCCTTCGGGCTTGCATGGCAAGTGATTTACTGACCGAGCCATGTTTTTCTCTAGCCTTTCTCCATCAAGCGGCATGTGGATGGAGTCTGCGGTTGGACCATTGAGCTCGTGTCCTGGGAGTCTGGGAGAGCATGTGTCCCCTTGATAGCTGCTCTCCTCTGTGCTCAGACAGACTCATACCCCCGTGGTTTGCATTGGTTTTGAGACAGGGTCTTGTCAGGAAGTCCAGGCCAGCCTGGAACTCACACAGTAGCCGAGGTTGGCTTTACATTTAAGATCCTCCTGCCTCGGGGAAAGGGATTGGGGACGAGGGGCAAAAATATTATAAATTCACTATATTCATGTATGCAAGATTGAAAAAGAGATTAAACATTTTAAAGGTGAGAATAAACAATATTAATCATAAATACCTTTAAACAAACAAACAAACAAAAGATCCTCCTGCTTCTACCTTACGAGTGCTGAGCAACACCATGCCTGAGTTCTTCATTTCTTTTTTCTTTCTTTCATGTATGTGTATATGGGGCATATATGTGCGTGTTTGTGCACATGCACATGCGTGTGTGCTTGCATGTGGGTGGGCTCAGGAATATCCTGTGGAGACCCAAGGGGGATATCAGGAACCATCCTCAGTAGCTCTTCCACCTTATTGCTTATGAGCCTGGATGTCTAACTAAACCCTGAGCGCTCTATTAGGACTAGTCCTGCTACTCAGCTTGCTCTGGGGATTCCCAGGCTCAGCTTTCCAGGGTTGGAATTACAGGGGGCTACCATACCCACCCGGTATTTTTTCATAGAATCTGGGAATCTGAACTCAGCTCCTTTTACTGCTTTAACCCCTGAGCCATCTCCACAGCCCCCAGAGTTCTTCACTTTATCCTTGCAGATGTCTGGAGATTTTCTTGTTTCAGAAATTCCGTTGTTGACGTCCCGGGGCCTTATTAACTTGCTGAATATTCATACATACATACATATTCATTGCTACATGAATATTCATGGACCTATATTCAGCAGCATTCTGCTCATGTTTAATGCCTGAAGAACCTTCTCTTACATCTCAGAGGACTGACTATCTCCCCCCACAGAAGGTTCCAGAAGTTGACTGCCAATGTTCAATGAGGTAAGGGAGGAAGAGCCTGAAGGCGGACCCAAGGATGACCCTGGACTCCTAATCCTCCTGCCTCCGTCTCCCTGGTACTAGGATGACAGGTGTGTGCCACCATGTATAGTTTCTGCAATGCTGGAGATGGAATCGAGCGCGCTACCCGCTGAGCTGCGTCCCCCCCAACCCCAAATTCCCATTAGGTCCAAAGTATTACAGCTCAGATGTAAAGCGTCCCGGAAAAAAAGCTCAAGAATTGAAGGTTTTGGTCCTGGACTGGTGGAGCTATCCACTAATCATGAGGATGCCAACCTCACAGTAACCCACTCATCGGCGGAGGGGAGCAGACCACTAGGAGGTGGGGCTGTGGGGTGGGCTGTGAAAGCTGCATCTTGGCCAGCAAGACGCCTCATCTGGTAAAGAGCCTTTGCAAGCCCGGCGACCCGAGTTCAATCCCTGGAAGCCCACATGGTGGAAGGAGAGACGTGACTTCTGATCTCTACCTATGCAACATGGTATGCATGTACTTCTCTGTCTGTCTGTCTGTCTGTCTTAAATAAAACGCTTTTAAAAAAGAAAGCTGTGTCTTACTCCCAGTTGCACGTTTGTCTGGGCATGCTCTCTTCCTCTAGTCTTCTTTTTCTCTTTCTCTCTCTCTGTCTCACTTTGTCTCTCCCTCTCTGCCCTATTCTCTGTCTCTCTCGTCTTTTTCTCTCTGTGTCTCTCTCATCCGTCTGTCTAATCTTTTTCTTTACCTCTATCTCCTTCTGTGTGTCTTTATCTCTTCTCTCTTTCATAAATAAGTAAACAAATAAAATATTTTTTAAAAAGATGCATCTTGTTCCCAGTTGTATATATGTGTCTGTGCACGCTCACTCTCTCTTTTTCTCTTTCTTTGTTTCTTCCTCTCTACCCTCTTCTTTCTCTCTCTCCCTCTCTCTTATCTTTTTCTCTCTTTTTGTCTCTATGTCTCTTTCTTGGTCTCTATCTCTGCCTCTATCTCCCTCTCTCCCTCCTTCCCTCCCTCTTTCCTTCCTCCCTTCTTCCTGGCCACCACAAAGTTAACAGCTTTCTTCTACATCCTTTTATCACACTCATCCCAGCCCCAAAAGTGTAGAGTCAGCTGACCAGGAACTGAACCCTCTAAAACTATGATCCAAAAAGAAAAAATAAAAATCACTCCTCCTTCAATTTGTTTTTAATCTAAGGATTTTATCATAGCCACACGCACACAAAAGAATGATGGACACACGAAAAAAATGAGGCTGGAAAGGTCTAAAGAGTGCCTGTGTTAACCGGCTTTCTTGGAGACCCCTCTGTCCAGCCCCAGCCCCAGCTACAGGGAGGCTGGGTGTGGGGTGTGTGGCGATGGAGTCCAGCGCCTCCAGCAGAGCCAGAGGGAAAGGGGGTCTGTGGAGCCAGCCAGGGGCCGGGCACACTCACCAGTACACGGTCTCCGAGGCGCAGGTCCTTGTCACCCCTCTTGACGGATCCGCTGTCGGAGAGGTTGGACCCCGACTCGTTGCCCGTCTTGACCGAGCTGTTGAGGACGCTCTCCCGCAGGGGGATGACCCTGCTGGTGAGTGGGGGCGTGGCGGTGCCTGAATGCAGCGACAGGTTCTGCGCCGTGAGGGATTCCACAGAGTGGGCATCGCTGCCTGAGCCCTCGGCCGCGGGCTGCCGGGTCAGCTTGGATGGCCGCGCAAAGATGCCCTGCAGCGCTGGGCACTCGAAGTAGCGCACGCCGGCCACCGAGCCGTCGTTCTTGCCCACCGGGTCGTCCAGCACCACGCCAGCCCACTGGCCTGGAGCAAACTGAGTCTCGCCCAGGTACTGCACCACGCCGGGCTTCACGCCGTTCACCCACACCCTCTCGCCCACCACGAAGTCCCCCAAGAAGTCATCGCCCACTTCAGAAGTCTTCAAGCCCGCCTTCTCTGGACCAGTGGGGGCGGCTCCTGCCGCGGAGGGGCCGGACGCCTGCTTGTGCAGGGGAGACCCTGCGGACAGAGGAAAAGGCAGCAGTCAGGGATGGCGGGGGTGGGGGGGGCGCGGCTGGAGTGGGGGGCTGAAGGACACACAGTCAGAGCTGGGCCCTGCAGAACTAGTTATCCGATGGGGAACTGGAGGCAGGTATAGGTAGCAGAGTGACTTGTGTATGGGGGTGTTCCTCCCGGATCTTCAAGTCTCCCCCTGACTCTTTCAGCTCCTCCCAAGCTGTAAGTCTGCCCAGACCACATTGTGGTCGACAAAGTTCATGTTCTTAGGGCCGGGGATGTGGCTCAGTGGGCACAGTTTTGGTCTGGCATGCACGAAGTTGTGTCCATTCCCAGCACTGCAGACACTGCATGCCAAGGTGCACACCATCACCCCAGCACTGGGGAGGTCTCAGAGGCAGGAGGGTAGAGGAGTTCAAAGTCACCTTGACTACCAGTAGCCTGAACACGGGAGACCCCGTCTTGAAGAGGAAGGAAGAAAGGACAAAAGAAGGAAGGAAGGGTGAGAGGGAGGGAAGGAGGGAGGGAAGGAAGAAGAAAGGAAGGGAAGGAGAGAAGGAGGAAGACAGGGAAGGAAGGAAGAAAGAAAAGGGGAGAGGAAGAGGGAAGGGATAAAGGAGGAAAGCGGGGGAAAGGGAATGACAAGGCAAGCACTCAACCTCAGAGACTTCCAGGGCTGGACTCTGGGCTTCCTGGTCTGAATGGACCGTGGGGTCCCCAGATCAGCTTCTTCAGTAGGAAGAGACCATGGCCCTGCCCAAGACCACACAGCAGAAGACCCAAACCCAGGGAAAAGCTTGCCGCCCTGGCAGGACCCCTATACCTTACAAGTAGATGCAGAAGGAAGAGAAACACTTTCATTCAAGGCCACTTGTGATAGTGACAAGGCAGAGCCTCCAGCACACAGCTCCGTTCTGCGCCGCAGGCTCTGGGTCTCATGAAGCCTCTCAGGAATATTTACTTTACTTCACTTTTTACTTTACTTTAGGGTGTCTCAGAGGGCACCATGTGTCCTTGTGGAAGACCAAGAGTGACTTCAGGAATCATCCTGGATGGCTTCTATCTCCTTGCTTCGCTCTGGGATTTCCCAGGCTCTGGCTTCCAGAGCCAGAAGTGCAGGCTGCCACCTGATGCTTTTACATGGGATCTGGGATCTGAACTCAGGTCCTGTGTGCGAGGCAGGTCTTAAATCCTGAGCCATCTCTCCAGCCTCACCTAGGAATGTCTATTGCTTCTCTAACCCACCCATTCCTACTATCCCTGCTGGGGTAAGACTCTTATCCACTCAGGAAGGAGTCTGAAGCCACAGCATGCTGAAGGGGACAGGTGCCAGGCAGGTCCCCCTCAAAGCAGCCTGTTTCTAGTCTTTTCCAAGGCCAGCAGGAGGAGAGGCCCCTGGACAATGGTTTCAACCAGGCCTGACTAGATGTGTTCTCTGAAATTCCTTCAACAGACAGTTCGGTGCAGAGCGAAGTCAGCTCACCAAGACAGAGATGCAGAGTACACGCGGGACACTCACACTCACCATCCTAGTTACTGAACTGCTGAGACCACAGAGCAAGTCCAAGGTCAGTCTAGGCAACTCAAGACGCCCTCACATCCTGTGACTCAGTGTACCTGCCTAGAATGTCCCAATGACGGCCTGGGGGCGTGGCTCAGTGGTAGAATGCTTAGGCCGCTGTGATTTCTGCCTGGTGTTTTTACATGGGATCTAGGATCTGAACTCAGGACCTTCTGCTTGGGAGGCAGAGTCTTAACCCCTGAGCCATTTCTCCAGCCCAGCAATAACTATTTTAAAAGCCACATCGGGTCCTTCTATGGAGAGTTCCCAGTGTCCCCCACATGGACCAGGTGCTGCAAACACAACATACGGCTTTCTTCATGAATAGGGTTTCCCAGTGTGGTACAGGCTGACTTCGATCACTGAGTGTCCCCCTCTGCCTAGGAGCGCTGCAGTGACAGGAACACCTCCACGCACCTGGCCCTGGATATGCTATGTTCTTACCTTGATGAAGAGGAGAGGGTAGAAGCTTGCCCTGGGTTTCCTGGGGCCCCATGCAGCCCCCTCTATTCTGCCTCAGAAGCCTTCCTTCGTGATCAGGAAGAGCACACATCGGTAGTTCTAGCTGTCCCCCCCCTTCCTTCCTTCCTTCTTTTTTCTTTTCCTCCCTTCTTCCCTTTCTCCCTTACTTTTTTCTATCTTTCTTTCCTTTCTTTCAGCAGGCTCTCATGTAGCCTAGGCTACAACCTCACTGTCTAGTCGAGGATGACCTTTGAACTCCTGATCCTCTGCCCCCCTCTCCTAAGTGCTGGGATGACAGGCGTGCACTACCAGGTCGGGGTAACGTGGTGATGGCGATGAATCCCAGGGCTTCGTGTTTGTTAGGGGAGCACTCCACCCACAGAGACACGCCTTTCCCGACCCACTTCTGTTTCTGAAGTCCTTTGCTACCTGGGTCGAGGACTCTTGTCTACCTGCTCTCTTTGCTGGAGCACAAAAAGGGGTTCCCAGATGGGAGGAGTGTCCCATGTGGTTATTCTTAGCAAGAAACTGACAGCTCAGCTGTTTTCAACCTCAGCTGTCCCAGCCAGGGGACCCTCAGGTAATCTCCTCCCTGCCCCCTGCCCCGTCCAGGGGCCCATCTGTTCAACAGCTGTTAAAATCCAGGTCATGAGCCTAGAGCCCACAAGGAGCTGCTTTGGTTCATCTTTCCTTTGTTGTCAGTGGACCCCCTGAAACCCCCAGCCCAGCTGCCCCTGCCTCGCAAGGACCAAACCCTCTTCAGATTCCCCACAAAGGTAGGTGGGAAGCTTCTAGCTGTCCCCGGGTGAGAGAGAGCCTAGGATGCCCCAACTCATTGTGCCATCCGGCCTTCCTGAGCGCCAGCTCGGCCTGCCTCAGCCACTCTCCAGACCGGTGCCTCAGTGTTCCCAGACACATGTAGGTCAGACAACACATGACCAGGGTCCTGTCATACACCGACATTTGGTGTGTGTGTGTGTGTCAGAGGGCACTGTATGTCCCTGTGGAGGACAAGGGTGACCTTGGGAATCATCCTGGATTACTTCTACCTCCTTCTTGCTGCTCTCTTGAGATTTCCCAGGCTCCGCCCACCAGGGCAGTAAGTACAGGCCACTGCCATTTCCACCTGGAGTTTTCATGTGGGACCTGGGATCCAAGCTAAGGACCTTCTGCTTGTGAGCCATCTCTCCGGCCCTGCCTGGCGTATTTTTTTTTTTTTAATGTGGGACCTTGGATCTGAACTCAGGCTCTTCCATTTTCTTTTTTTTTTTTTTTTCCTTTTTTTTTTTTTAACAATATGGAACGCTTCACAAATTTGCGTGTCATCCTTGCGCAGGGGCCACGCTAATCTTCTCTGTATCGTTCCAATTTTAGTATGTGTGCTGCCACAGCAAGCACAGACCCTTCCATTTTCAAAGCAGAGTCTTAACCCTTGAGCCATCACTCCAGCCCCTAACTTTAAAAAAAAATATGTGTGTATGTGTGTGTGTGTCTGACTTTTTTTTAAATGTGTGTGTGTATACAAGAGGGTACTTGAGTGTATGTGTCTGTAGAGGACCAAGGATAACATCAGAAATTATCCTGACCTGTTCCCTCCCTATTGCTTGGTTCAGGATTTCTGGTTCTGTCTTGCATTCCCACGTCATAGGCTGCTGCCATTTATGCCTGGCATTTTTACACAGGATCTGGGGATCTGAACTCAGGTCCTTTTGATTACAAGGCAAAAGCTTTAACCCCTGAGCAATCTACCCAGCTATCCAGCTTTTGTTATCATGGGCTTTAGGTATCCTAGCCCCTCCATTTTTATATTAGTTTATTTATTTACTGGAAAGAGGGGGGGAGAAAAGGGGGGAAAAAGAGAATAAACACGTGCATGCCATGGTGCACAAGTAGAGGTCAGAGGACAACTTTCAGAAGTCAGTTCCCCATTGGGCTTCCGGGGATCAAACTCAGGTCTCCAGGTTTGCCTGCAGGTGTCTTACCCGCTGAGTTATCTCACCAGCACCACCCACTATTCCAAATGTAAAGACAATCTCATGAACGAGCAAAATAGCTCAGTGGGTAAGGTGCAAACTTGAAAACTGGAGATCTGAGTTTGTTCCCTGAAAGCCCACATGGGGGAGGGAAAGTTGTCCTCTGACTTCTACCTATGCACCATGGCCTCCATCTCTCTCTCCCTCCCTCTTTCTCTCTCATAAACAAACAAACAAATGAAAGTTTTAAAATATGAAACATAAGACAAGCTCGTGATCCAGCTGACACTGAACTCCTGATCCTCCTGTTTTACTTCCCAAGAGCTGGATGACAGGCATGAGTCACGTACTCCGTTCACGGGGTGCACATGAGCTAGCACTAACTCAGCTCACCCTCCTCCCTTTCTGAGACAGGGGATCACTACTGAACCTTCACTGTCGTCCACTCACAGCCATACACCTGCCCCAGCTTCTGTAACCCAGGACTTCAGACACGCATCACCATGCCTCCTGCGTCCACATTCTAACGTCCCAGCCTGTCTCTGGGGAGCCAGCGTGTGTGGTCAGTTTGGGTGTTTCTCTGGGCCCGTACCCTCAGGAACGCACCCCGCTGGTGGATGCTGGGCCTCAGCCACCCCCTCTCCCCCCAGGTCTCCAGCGTTGCCTACAGCTGTGGTGACCCAGTAACACCACTGCCAGCTGAGGTAAGCCAGATGTGGTGGTGCACATCTGTAACCCGGCACAGGAAAGGCCGAAGCACAAGGACTGTGAATTTGAGACCAACCTGGGCTACTGAGAGAGCTCAAAGCCAGAAGGGGCAATTTCCTGAGATGCTACTACAAAAAAAAAAAAAAAAAGGAGAGGGCTGGGAGGGGTCCTCCCTCCCCTTTCTCTTCTCTGGGTGCCATCAATCTCAGCCTGGAGGCCTGAGCCCCCCTTCTCCTGTTCCTAACCGAGGACAACTGCCAACAGGCAAGTCTTTGCTTTGTCCCCAGTGGCCTATAAGGGGGCTCCATCTATCTACATTGCCTCAGCCCTGCATTAGCCCATCTGCTCTGATTACCTCAATTTCCATCTCAGGAAGGAAGAGACATCCCCCTCCCCACGACGACCTTCCCCAGGGTCCTGCTTCTCTGTGCTGTAGTTCTGGGGACCTGCTCAGTCAGGTTTCATATCTAGAGAAAAATAAAAAAAGCTAAGCACAGTGGGTTTGTAAGCCCAGGGCTGAGAAGGAGAAGATGAGCACCCTGAGGCTTCTTGGCTAGCTGAACTGTGAGTCCGGGGTTCGGTGAGAGACCCCAGCTTAAAGAATAAAGGAGAGACACTGAGGAACAACGCCCAAGGTTGACACAGGGTGTCTTCACACATATGTAACACACATGCTAAATAGACCAAGGCACCTGTGATCCAAGCCAGGTCCAGAGACAAAGACCAAAACCTTAAGCAAGCAGTTTCTTCTCCCCTTTGTACATCAATTTCCTGCAGGGTAAACGCAGAACAGAATTATGGGGGCCAGGTGTGGGGGGGGTTATGCCTGTCATCCCAGTACTTGGGAAGTAGAGGCAGGAGAATCAGGAGTTCAAAGTCATTCTTGGCTAAATAGTGAGATTGAAGCTATCCTGGGATACAAGATTCTATCTTGGGGAAGTAAAAAAAAAAAACCAGCAAAACTTTAAGATGAGTTTATAGAGGTTTCAAGTTCAAAGCGTGACTCTGCTGAAGAAGGGCTAGTGAGGAGTGAAGACAGCTGGCCCGATGGCAGGTGTGGGGCCCAGGGAGACGCCCCATGAGAGGCACTGTCCCTTCTGAGAAGGGATTGCCTGGGCAAGGGACAAGCCTTTCTCTTGCTTTTGTGTCTGTACACATGTATGTGTGTGCACGTGTGGGAATATGTGCATGTGTGGGAGTGTATGTATGTGCTCATGTATTTGTGCACCTACATGTAGGTACACACCTGTGTGCATATCTGGATATGTTATCATGTGCATGTAGAGGTCAGAGGTCATCCTTGACTATCTTCATCTTGCCTGTTTTTGTTTTTTTTTTTTCCTTCAGTTCTTTGTGTCTTTCTGGTACTGGGAATTGAACTCAAGGCCTCACCTGTGCCAGGCAAGCACTCCACCACTGAGCTATGCTCTGTAACTCTGCCTTAAAAAAATGCATCCATGGAGCTGGCAAGAGAGTTTAGGGGGTTAAGGTACCTGCTTGCAAACCTGGTGACCCGAGTTCAAGCCTCCTAAGTCCACGTGGTAGAAGGAGAGAACTGACATCTGAGAGTTGTCCTCTGACCTCCACCCATGTGCCATTCATGTGCCTCCCCAATAAATGAATAAATAAGTAGTAAAGTGAACTCAGTCCTCTGCCCTAATTGTCTTGGAGGAAAGAAAGCACTCAGCAGACAAAGCGTCCAGATCCAGGTTCGAGGAGGAGAGCAGAGAATGCCAGCAGGGCCCCGGCAGCCCCTGCCTCTGCGTGTGCACGGGTGCGTGTTCCTGCACACGTGGATACACATTTTCCTCTTTGCCTCCATCCTCACATTCCTGTCTATATGTAGCTGTGGAGGCCCCAGGACGCGATCGGCCCAAATTTAACCTTGAGAATAGTTTCTTGAACAAAGTAAAGGATTCCTGGGGCTGGAGAGGTGGCTCAGGGGTTAAGCCTCTGCCTTACAGGCGGAAGGTCCTGAGTTCGGATCCTAGACCTCACGTATAGACGCCAGGCGGAAGCGGGGGCGGCCTGCGCTTCTGGTCCTGGTAGGGCGGAGCCTGTGAATCCCGGGGCAGAAGGAGGTGGAGGCGTCCATGGTGGTTCACGAATTCGTCCGTGGTTCTACACAGACACACATGCACATACACACGCACATGCACACAGTTGAATAAATAAAAAAAAAAGTAAAGGAGTCCTTCCTGCAGGACTCCTCAGAGCATTTACTATGTTAAAGAGCCACGTAACCACTAGGCACGTGCAGGCATTACTCCGACCAGGAAGAGATGTTCCCCGCAAAGTTGCTCCCACGCGCTTCATGCACCATCACAAGTATCTGGCTTACAACGCTCCTTCGCCCAACCATAGGGCTCAGTGCTCTCTCGAGTTGCAATCTAACTGCTGGACTGCTAGACTACCTTGGGGGCTAAAATAAACACCAACCTCCCACTCCTGAGCTTCCCTGGGCACAATGTGGAGGAAGGGCTTCCCCAAAGGAACACACACACACACACACACACACACACACACATATATATATACGGTCTCTACAACCCTGTGGGACTTTCTGTTCCCTTCCTCCTCCCAGCAGCTCTGAAAGGCAGGCCATGAAGGAAGAGACGGTCTTCACAGTATCCGTTAAGACAGACATCCCAGGCTGGCCCTCCCTCCATCGGTCCCTCTCCCAATATCCACCCATGTAAAGCACACAGCGAGGGCTGAGCCGGTCCTTCCTGAGGAAGCAGGGGTCTCTGCAGCTCCGTCCCCACCCCATAGTACCCAGCCGGTCATGCTGCCTCTAAACCCCACCCCATTCCCAAAGAAAGGGATTGACTCTGCTTGTTCCCGGGTGAGCCTGGGTCCAGCATGGTTCAGCGACCTTTCAGAGCTCAAAGCTCCCCCGAATCTGCGCACAACAAGAAAGCAGATGGGAAATTCGGGTGAGGGGGGAGTGAGGCAAACCTGCCAGACATCTTGTCTTACCCTGAAATGAACACAGCCAGCTCCCCATGGAAAAGTCTTAGGCGCTGTCCAGGGACGGACAGGCGGGTGGGTGGGCCGGCGGACAGGCGGGCGGGGCGCTGGCCACTGACCGTGATCCCGCCTCCCAGATCAATAGTGGATGAAGAAAGAACATCAGGAGTGTGAGGAGCAGCCCTGCCCCCCGCCATGCAGCCCCGGAAAAGCTCAGCTCAAAGCCATTAAAAAGTTTAGGATGTGGTCAGGGGAGGGAGCCGGCTCTGAGTGGCGATTCTCTTGACCTTGGCTGCTTGGAGAAAAGAGAATGGCAGGGCCTGGGCTTGGCTCTGATGTGCACGGGTTCTGGGGGTACTCACTGGAACCCAAGAACAGGGCAGGGTGACTTGGGCCTATACTACAGGAGGCAGAAGGATCACTAAGCAGAAAGGGAAGGAGGTAGAGAGTAGCTTAGTGTGGAGACCTGCCTAGATCCCTAGTGAGGGGCTGGGGGCGTGGTTCAGTGGTAGAACATCTTCCTATCAGCTACGTGTGAGAAGGCGGTGTGAAAGGAAGGGGTCCACACAAGAAGAAAGCCTTTGGAAAGCCCGTGTACATCATGGGGGCACGGTGGTGGCACATGACATACCCTTTTGGCCCTGCCTCTCCAGGACACTGTGCTGGGCTGACCCCTCATGCACAGTGAGGCATGTCCCTATCTGAGGGTTGTAAGAAGACCCCTGAGAACGACTAAGGATGCTTCACATTACCCACCGTGTTGTCTTCCTTCCTCCAGTACAGGACAGTTTGGACCTTGGCTAGTCTGGAACCGGGGGTGGGGAGTCCAAGCCCCCTTCCCCGTTCCTGGCCCAAGGCAAATGCCAACAGGCAAGCCTTTCCTTTGTCCCCAGAAGGCCCTGCGGGTGGGAGGGATGGAGGGGTGTGCTCTATCTACCCACAATAACTCACCCAGCCCCACACTAGCCCGCCTCCCCCAACCACATCCACTTACATCTTGGGAATGGGAAGGACCCCCTCCCAAAAAAAAAAGCCTTACCCAGAGTTCTGCCTGTTCCTATGCATGGTTCTGGGAATGGAGACCAGCCTCCTGCACGCCCAGGGCGTCTGTCCAGGCTGCCTCCCTGGCAAACCTCTGCCCAAGGCTGAGCTCATGCCTTGGGAAGGAGCCACGGCCCCGCTTCCCAGGGCAGACGCCAACTCAGATGCCTGTCCCCAAATTGCCAGACCCTTCCCGAGGTGTTTACACAAAGGGTCTCAGTTTCTGGTGGAGTGACATCCTCAATGTTTTATTTTATTTTGTATTGTATCATTTTTATCGGTGCTGGGATTGAACCCAGGCCCTAACTGAACGAAATCCCACTGAGATAAATCCTCAAACTTTCAATGTTCTAATTTTGTAATTGACTGATTTTATTTACTATTTATTTAGAATATTTTACATCTGTGTGTGTGTGAGAGAGAGACAGAGAGAGAGAGAGAGAGAGCGCACTGTGTGTCCCTATAGAGGACCAAGGGTGACTTCAGAAATCATCATGGATTGCACCTCCTTCTTGCTTTGCTCAGGAATTTCCCAGGCTCTGTCCACCAGGGCCGGAAGTGCAATCCACTGCCATTTTCTGCTGGCATTTTTTATGTGGGACCTGGGATCTGAACTTGGGACCTTCTGCTTTCAAGAGACAATCTTAAATTTTTTTTTTTATTTAAATTTTTTTTTTATTATTATTAATTCAACTGTGTGCATATGCGTGTGTATGTGTGCGCGCGCGCGCGTGTGTGTGTGTGTGTGTGTCTGTGTATGTGTAGAACCACGGACGAATTCGCGAACCACCATGGATTCACAGGCTCCGCCCTCCCAGGACCAGAAGCGCAGGCCGCCCCCGCTTCCGCCTGGCGTCTATACGTGGGATCTGGGATCCGAACTCAGGACCTTCCACCTGCAAGGCGGAGGCTTAACCCCTGAGCCACCTCTCCAGCCCCTCAAGAGACAGTCTTAACCTCTGAGCCTCTCTCTCTGAAATCTCATGTTCTAGTGACTCTTTTGTCAATCAATGAATACATCATCAAAACAATTTAAGGAGCAAGGGGCTTATTCTTTGCTGACAGTTTCTGGTTACACCTAATCGGCATGGAAGAAGAGTTCACATTAGCAACAGGAGCCCAGGGAACCGGCCACATCGCATCCACAGCGAAAGCTGAGAGAGGGACAGACTTTGTGGCTTGCCAGTCTGCCCAATTCCAATTCCAACCAGTTCTATCTCCATCTTTTTTTTAATTAATTAATTTTGCTTGTGTGTGTGTGTGTGTGTGTGTGTGTGTGTGTGCACTGTGTGTCCCTATAGAGCACCAAGGGTGACTTCAGTAATTATCCTGGATTGCTTCTACTTCCTTTTGCTTTGCTCTGGGATTTCCCAGGCCCTGCCCACTAAAACTGGAAGTTCAGGTCACTGCCAATTTTGTCTGGCAATTTTATGTGGGACCCGGCATCTAAACTCAGGACCTTCTGCTTATGAGGCAGTGTCTTGATCCCTGAACCACCTCCCATCTTATCCACCTGTCCACAGAAGGTTCTCACCACCACAGGCTGGGTCTTCCTTCATCCATTAGATCATCTCCCACAGAGACTTGTCTTCACTAAGTAACTCTTAGCAGATGTGTCCAAACACTCTACCTTCTATTATCAGGTTGGCACCTGATAACTAACAGCCATGCCTCATTTTAGATTTCTCTCCACACAGATATCTTCTTTATACTTCTGCACAATCCAAAATTATCCCCTCCCAAGAGTCTCTACCCCTGTTTTCTTTCTTGCCTGGTGTGATAGTTAGTGCTAATTGTCAATTTAAGGGATCCTGTCTCACCCAGCATACGTGGCTCCAGGCATACCTGTGAGGGAGGATCTGGATTAGGTTAGCTCCTAAGAGTGTTTATGAAGGGGTTATTTTGATTAGGTTAATTGAATTAAGAAGATCCACCCTAAGAGCAAGCAAGCTATAGTCTCTGGGCTGACTCCACATCTGCATTACAAGAAGCTGAGCCCCACACAGGCATCTCTCTCAGCTTCCTGACTGTGGAGGCCATGTAACCGGCTGCCTCAGGCTCTGCCGCCATGCCTTCCCTGCCATGACGGACGGCACCCTCCAGCTGTAAGCAAACCTTCCTGCCTTAGGCTGCCTGTGTCAGGTGTTTTATCACAGCAACAGAAAAGTAAGCAAGAAGGCCAGAGATGACTCAGCAAAAGATGAGGTACCTGCCTGCTTGCAAAATTGCTGGCCTGAGTTTCATTCCCAGAAACCCACATGGTAAAAGGAAGTAATTACTTCCAAAAAGCTGTCTTTTGTCCCTTGATTTCTGCATGTGTGCCCTAACACACACACACACAAGATAAATAAAATTTTAAAAATTGGGGGTTGGGCCTACTGGCAAGACGTCTCAGTGGATAGGGTGCCTGTGTGAAATCCAGGGAGGCATGATTTGATCTCTAGAATCCAATTGGAGAGAAGTGGCCTCTGATCACTACTCACACACCATGGGATGCATTTTCTCTCTCTCTTTTCCTCTCTTATAAATAAATCAATAAATTAATTAATGAGATATCTTTAAATTTTTTCTTTATTTTATTTATTTATTTTGTGTATGTGTGTATGTGTGAGTATCAGAGGGCACTGCGTGTCCCTGTAGAAGACCAAGGGTGACTTTGGGAATCATCCTGGATTGCTTCTACTTCCTTTTTGCTTCACTCTGGGATTTCCCAGGCTCTGCCCACCATGGCCAGAAGTTCGGGCCGAGCCCATGAAGTCTTTCTTTAAGTGGAAGATACAGCACAAAAATAATACAGACTGGGGGCTAGAGAGGTGGCTCAGGGGTTAAGCCTCTGCCTTGCAGGCGGAAGGTCCTGAGTTCGGATCCTAGACCCCATGTATAGACGCTGGGCGGAAGCTGGGGCGGCCTGCGCTTCTGGTCCTGATAGGGCGGAGCCTGTGAATCTCGGGGCAGAGTAAACAAGGAGGAAGTGGAGGCATCCATGGTGGTTCCCGAATTTGTATGTGGTTCTACACACACACAGACACACACACACACACACACACACACACATACATAATACACACACATACATACACACATGCACATACACACATACATGCACAGTTGAATAAATAATAAATACATTTAAAAAATAATAATACAGACTTGGGTTTCATGGTATACACCAAAACCCCAGCACCCAAGAGGTTAAGCAAGGCAGGGACATTTGTTACAAGCTCAAAGCCAACCTGAGCTACACAGGGAGACCCTATCTCAAAGCAAAACAAATTGGAGCTGAAGATGTAGCTGTCATAGGGTACTTGTTTACTATACATGAGACCCTGGGGTGTACTTCCACACCAGGAAACAAATCCAACAACACAAAATAAAAAGTCCGGAATGTCCCATGAGTCACAGGCTGCCAGGCTGCTCCTAGAGGGCTTGGTGCTCTGAGGCACATCCCATGCCCTCCACTCCCCTGGAAGCGGCTCCTTCAGGTTCAGGAAGCATGCCATCTGAACACTTAGCACAGTTCCCTTAGATGGAAGGAGCTCTGGGCATTCAACCAAGAAGCATCCTTTTGCAACGGAAGGTGTGCAATGCAGAGAATCACAGTTGACCAAAACTCAGAGAACAAGTGACTGTGTACTGCTCAGTTCTAAACAGAACATCAAAATCACCCTCATCCCAAGGCTTCATGGTGGAAGAGGGGGCAGTAAGATGTATGAGCCTGATGATGGGGGGGCTCTGCTAGACAGTGTCCTCTAGTCAGGACAGGGCTGCGGCTCCCAAGAACTCACCGCAGCATCGTTCACCTCCACAAGACCTACACAATAGCTGGCCTATCAGCATTTCACCATGGATGAGGAAGATCTCAAGAAACACTCCATCTCCCTCAGTGGCTACTGAACATTAATTCCAGTCAGGAGAAGGGGAGCTTCTTTACTCAACGATTCACCCACTGATTAAGTCATCCCTGTCTCAGCAAGTACTCAGGCACTTGCCAGTACAAGTTTCCCACATGAAACCCGGCGGGCCACACAAACAAAACAGACGTGATAGCAGGAGGGAGACTGGTTGGAAAGGAGAATGTATCAAGTGGGACGGGGTGGAGGTGGGCTTGGATAGTAAGGGGCAACTTATGGAGCCATTGTGCATGTGTATTAAAGTTTCGAAGGCTTAAAAAAAATTAAAGAGTAAGGAAAGAAATCAAACTCCTAAGCATCAAATTCTCAGGACTCACAAGAGCCACCGCAGACACTGCGCACAGGACACTGTTCCGTGGGCCACCTGCAATTTTTCCACAGAACTGCAAGGATGTAGCTTACATGAGTCGTCCTCGTGCTGGGATGGGCTTCCTGGTGGCACAGCTTTGTAAGTAACCCCCACACCTGGGCTCTGGTAAGTAACATCAGCAAACTCGTTAGTTCAGCAAGTCTGGACTTCTGTGAAATTGCTACTTCGGTCTGTTGCTGGTATCCCAGCATCTCCCTAGGAAAAGTCTCCACGCAGCCTCGACCCCCAAGGTCCTACGCACCTTCCTTGGAGCTACTGGTCACTGCAGCTGGGGAGGAGGACGTTGATCCAGTGGACGGCCTGCCCACAGGGCTGGAGTGCTTTCCCCCTCGGCCGGGGGGCTTTAGGCCGCTGGGCTTCTGCATGGCAGTGCCGTTGGGAGGCCGGACAAGGGTGGGCACAGGTCACGTCCGCTCTGCCATCCTTGTTTACCTGCCGGCAGAACAGGGGATAGGATGTCAAAACATCACACAGATGATTCCCAAAATGACACAGTCCTGTCAGAGGATCCCAGCATTTAAGATAGAGTCTCTCTCGCATAGTCAAGGCTCTTCCAATTTATGTAGCTCGGAATGACCCTGACCTTCTGATCTTCCTGCCTGGAAAGGTTGGAATACAGAGTCCTATGCTGGCAAGTGCTCTGTCACTGAACCATGCCCCCCTCACTTGGGGGTTCTAGGCAGGTGCTCCACCAGTGAGCCACGCCCTAGCCCCTCACTGGGGGGGGTTGTCTAGGCAGGTGCTCCGAGCCGCGCCCCCAGCCCTCACTGGGGGATTCTAGGGAGGTGCTCTACCCATGAGCCACGCCCCCAGCCCTCACTGAGGGATTCTAGGGAGGTGCTCTACCCATGAGCCACACCCCCAGCCCTCACTTGGGGATTCTAGGGAGGTGCTCGACCACCGAGCCCCGGCCCCAGCCCCTCACTGGGAGATTCTAAGGAGGTGCTCGACCACCGAGCCCCGGCCCCAGCCCCTCACTGGGGGATTCTAGGGAGGGGCTCGACCACCGAGCCCCGGCCCCAGCCCCTCACTGAGGGATTCTAAGGAGGTGCTCGACCACCGAGCCCCGGCCCCAGCCCCTCACTGAGGGATTCTAGGGAGGTGCTCGACCACCGAGCCCCGGCCCCAGCCCCTCACTGGGGGATTCTAAGGAGGTGCTCCACCACTTTGCACTTGCAGCTCTTTTGCTCAAACTAGCCTTGAACTTGCAGCCTTCCTGCTTTCAACTCAGCAGCTGGGGGTGAAGTCTGTGTCTCCGGGCTGCCTAAGCCCTTTCTTTATAAGCCTTTCCTCCCTTGCTAGACACCCGACCTCCTCCGGAGGCCTCCCAGGACCACTGGCCCTCCGAAATTAGGATCAACTCCAAGCCTAGAGGTAGTCCCCAGCCCTCCTTTGTCTACACTCTGCCTCAGAGAGTCCCAGGGGAATCTCATTCAGGTCGCTCCCCAGTCTCTCTCTGTGAACCTAGCCTGGCTCACAGCCTGACCTACAGCTCGTAACCTGGAAACCACATCTGAAGACATGCCTAAGAGAACAGAGATATTCGAGGCCACAAATCCTAGGGACACATGTCGTGGCCCTAACAGTTCCAAGGAATCTACGTGATGTGTCTCACACAATGTCTCTCTCTTCCTGAACCTCTGCCATGGCAGCCAACCTCTTCCAAATACAATGGCTAATGTTCAGAAATGTTAAGGGAGGGGAAGGGGAAATGGCTCAGGAGTTAAAGCCTTTGTCTGGCCAGCAAAAGGACTTGAGTTCAGATCCTAGACCTCAGGTATAAATCCCGGGAGAAACAGTGACAGCCTACACTTCTAGTCCTGGAAGGCAGACTCTGGGAAACCCAGAGCAAAGCAATAAAGGGGAAGAGCAACACAGGATGGTTCCTTAAGTCACACTTAGGCCTCTACAGACACACATACTCAAGTGTCCTTTGATGTAGAGAGACAGACAGAGAGAGAGAGACCCACACAGAAAAAAAAAGTTAGAGACAGTCTGGCATAGTAACACATGCCTGTAATCCCATGGCCAGTGTGGCCAATAGTGAGATCCTGTCTCAAGAAAAGAGAAGTAAAGTAAAGAAAGAAAGAGAGAGAGAGAGAGAGAGAGAGAAAGAAAGGAAAGAAAAGAAAAAGGAGAGAAGGAATGAAGGAAAGGAAGGAGGGGAAAGAAAGAAGTCAAAGAAAACAAAGAAGAGAGAGAAAAATGGAGGGAGAAAGGAAAAGGGGGAAAATTCTGAAAGAGAAAGCAAGAGAGAAATCAAGAATAAGAAAAGAAAGGAAGAGGAAGGGAGGGAAGGAAGGATGGAAGGAAGGAAAGAAGGGAGAGAGATAAAAAGAAAAAAGGAAAGAAAAGAAAAAGATTTTTGAAAGAGAAAGAAAAGAAGGAAAGAAAGACGGAATAAGGAAAGAACCAAAAGGGAGTCTGAAAGAGAAAAAAAGTAAAGAATAAAGGAGATAAAAAGTAAAAAGAAAAAGAAAAACTTCTGAAAGAGAAAGAAAAACAGGAACAAGGTGAGAAAGAAAAATATGAAAAAAAGGAACAAAGGAAGGAAGGAGGGAGGGAGGGATAAAAAGGAAAGAGGGAAAGAAGAAAGGAAGGAAGGAGGGAGGAAGAAAGGGGAAGAAGGGAACACTGAGGCTGGTCCCCGTGGAAAGAAGAGTGTAGGGGCCCCAGGCCGGCCTTTCCTTGCCTCGGGCCTGCCCAGCCCTCCCTGGGATAACATTTACTAGATCCTGACATCTGGGGCTAGCGCCAGCTTGCTTGGTCTGACAAAAGAGAGCTGCGAGGCTGCAAAGAGAACCAAGCCGGCATTCAGCCAGTCCCAGGCACCCTGGCCAGGATGGGACAGGGACGGAAGGAGGAGCACCCCCCCCCCCCGTGCCCAGTACCGGAAGGAGAAGGGGGAGGGGAGAGGGGTAGAGGAAGAAAGGAGGAGGCAGAGGTCTGAGCTTGTGAGTTAGCCATGCTTGGGAAAGTTGGGACACGGGTGACATCCTGGCCTCTGGCCACGCTGCGCTGATGCCGAAGATAAGGAGGGAGAGGGGCATGGTCAGAGGTTCGAGTCCACCCTAACCTCCCCAGAGCCTGGGGGACCCTAGCCCAGCATCAGCCCGAGCCGTCAGCTACAGTGGACGGCAGGGCATGGTGGTGCTGACTCAAGAGGGGGGAGAGGAGCCAGCTGGGGATGCACAGAAAGACCCTGTGACCAAAACAGACGTGGGGGCCAAGGAGGTGGCCAGTGGAGAAGGTGCTTGCCCTGCACCTTGAGGACCAGAGTTTGGATCCCCAGAAACCAAAAGGAACGATACAGAAGTCGTGCAAAGGTGGCAGCTGCCTGCCATTCCTGGCTACCAGCCCAGCCGACTGCTGAGCTCTGGGTGCAAGTCCTTGAGAAGTCCTGCTTCTATAATAAAGTACAGAGAGATCAACAAAGACACCCGGCGTTGATTTTGGTCCATAAGCATGGACACAGACATGTGTGTGCACCCACCCACACACGTGTTACACTCGTGTATATACACACACAAGCTGGAGATTTAGTTCATTGGGTAGAGGTTTGCCTAGCATGCATGAAGCCCTGGCTTCGATTCCTAACACTGAATAACCCAGGCATGGTAGTATAATCACAGCACTGGGGAGTAGAGGCAGGAGGATCAGGAATTCAAGGCCAGCTTGAGCTGAGAGAGAGAACAGTGGGCGAAGTCGCTGTTCACAAATGTGATGACCAGAGTTCATTCCCAGAAGCCCACATGGTAGAAGGAGAACTGACTTCCAAAATCACCCTCTGTTTTCTACCCATCTGCACCATGGCATATGTGTGCTATCTCTCATTCTCTCTCTCTGGAGATGTATGTGCGTGTCTTTCTGTCTTTCTCTACCTCTCAAATAAATAAATATAATTTTTAAAACTAAATAAATGAAAAATGGGGTTTAATTGTGGCTGCCTTGGGAGGCACACAAATGGCTGAGCAGAACACGTCCAGCAGCATGCTGGGTACTAGACACCGCTCAGAAGGACAACGTCAGGCCCCTCTAGTGCATGGGAGCTGCATCTGACCCCGGCAGGCAGCTTTCAGATTAACAGCCTTTGTGCCACCTTCAATTGGCATTTACTGGAGAGAAACCCAGGCTTCGGTTCAAGGTTTCCATTTCAATTGCCCAGGAGTGGCAGACTGTGGGGGTGGCGGGCCTCCGTTTCAGTGTGGTGAGGCCCAGGGTGCTGGACCAATGGGCAGCGCCCGTTGAAGGGGAGAGGCGCCAAGTGGGGCAGTGGAAAGCCCGTCTCCAGCATGGCACTGGGAAGTAGAAGCCCTGTACCCTGCCTCTGCTGGGCGTCTGGCCGGCTCACCTGTGGACACTACTGCCAAGAGAAGGCGTCTAGACAGGAACGCTGCTGCTGCTGCTGCTGCCAACCAAAACCAGCTCCACCAGGGCCTGATCTCTCCAGAGTACCTCCCAATGTCAGGACTCCAGGCAGTCAGGATGCCCAAGTGCAGACACACCCACAGATGCCCAGTCACCGCGAGCAAGCCCCACGACACTGACTACTTGGCACCATTGGTGGGACAAAGCTCTGAAACAGGGAGCCAGTCTGGTCAGCCAGGGAGACAAAGAGAGTGCGGGGACCAAGCAGAGGACACCAGGAGCCACAGACCACAGTCTGCCAGGTGGACCAAGCAGCTGAGATTCTGTGTTGGCCAAAATGGGGATGGGCATTTGTGTGTGTGTGTGTGTGTGTATGCGTATGTTTGTGTGCATGCAGGTCATTTATGTGGTATATGCATATGTTTGTATGTATACATGTGCATATAGGTATTATGTATATTTATATGCATGCAGGTGCATGTGTATGGTGTATATGTTTGTGTGTGTGTGGACATGTGCATGCATGTTTGTGTACGTGTGTGTGCAGGTATATGCTTGTGTGTGAAGCAGAAGCCCTGTGCATTTGTGCATGCAGGTGTGTGTGTGGTATATGATGTGTCTCTGTGTGTGTACGCATGCATGTTTGTACGCAGTCATCTGTGTGTGTGTGTGTGTTTGCATGTAGGTGTGTGCACGTGTGCATACAGGAAGATGTGAGCCTGGGAAACCCCAGAGCAAAGCAATAAGAAGGTAGAGCAATCCAGGATGACTCCCATGTCATCTTGGGCCTCCACAGGCACGTACACTCAAATGCAGTCTTGTATACACACATAAACAAACAAATAAACAATAAGCAAACAAACAGGAAAATGAATGAACCAGTCTAGCACTGCTGAGAGGTGAGGGAAAAGGGATGAAAAGGGAAAGATCTCAGTGGCCCCAGGAACTGGCAATCCTAGAAACACTTAGGTCAGTGCTATCTTCCAGGACAGCCTCACCAGAGCCTTCCATGGTGGTTGAATGCCATGGGTATCACCATTGCTCACCTGCCTTCCAATTCATGAACAGTGTTTTGCAGCGACAAGCCCAGTGCCCGGAATGCCCACCCTCTTCCTCTCACTGAGAGCAGGAGAGTGGGGGCCCCCGGCCTTGGCACATCTGTTCATGGCGGGATTCTCAGTACTGAGGACAGCGCCCAGCACAGAGCTCAGAAACAGGTATTTAATGTCAAAACACCCTGGGGCATGGCTCAGGGGTAGAGCACCTGCCTAGAACCCCCCAGGGAGGGGCTGGGGGCATGGCTCAGGGGTACAGCGCCTGCTTAGAATTGTTGCACACAATTTGATCTTGTCAACTCAATCCCCAGCCAGCAGGGTTGTCCACTGGGAAGGTGACATTTCATTACTGCTCTTCACTGTCTGCTGGGTAGGACTCAGATTCCACCTTGAGGACCAGAGAGATGGGTAGCATGGAAGGAGGAGAGAGGAGGACTGGTGACAAAGGCTGATCCCATCGGACCACTCCCCAGTCTCTAGGTCCTGGAGGAAGTTCATCTCCTCTTGTTCTGGGTCACCTCTGGTAGCGCACTTCTTCCCTCCCAAGTCACACTGCTGAGAAGCAGCCTCATGAACCATGTCCAGTAACACAATGGGGAATTGTTTATCAGCCCACGAGCTCCCGTGGACACCAATGCCCCGGATTCTCGGGTCCTTCCCCCACATATACTTCATGCATCACATGATGGACTGTAACAGCTGTTCCCGGCCTCAGAGCCCATCATCAACTGAGTACAAGGGGGCTCCCCTTGGCAATCTCTCTGGCAGCCTGGGATTAAGGGGAATACTGGGGTTGGGGGAGAGGGGCTGGAGAAGAGAGGAAGATGCTAGGACTGGAACTGAAGCCAGCATTTGGGACAGTCACACCGGACCCAGTCACACTCATGGGCCAGGAAGAGCTGGCCAGTAGGAAGAGCAGAGATGAGACAAACACGCCAATTAATACAGAGAAAATGAAACCATAGTCCAAGGAGAATCTGGTAAAGAGGGGCTGCCTGCCATTTTCCAAGATGGAGAGAGAGAGAAGTGGGAGGCAGGTCGCCTGCGATTGTTGATGTACAAATATCCTTTTCCCTTTGCTTAATTTATTTTAACTATTTATTTCATTCATTTATGAGAGAGAAAGAGGTAGACCCCTGGGGATTGCTAGCCAGTCTGCCTAGTCTGTTTGGAGAGTTCCAAGCCAAAAGAGTCTTTGTCCCAAAATGTCAAGGTGTGGACTGGCTGAGATAGCTCAGCAAGCAAAGGAACTGCTTGCAATTCTAGTGACCTAAGTTCAAGCCCCGGAAGCTGCCTAATGAAAAGAGAGAAATAGACTTATGAAAGTTGTCTTCTGACTTATTGTAGCAATCCACCTCTGTGGTTGCTGATAAAATCATGACAGAACAGCTTAAGGGAACAAGGGGTTTATTTTCTCTTATGATTGTCGGGTTATAGTTTTTAGTCCACCTTGGCAGGAGAGCGCACGCCATCACCAAAGGGCCGAGAGAACTGGCCAAACCATACCCACGCAACAGCTGAGGGAGGAGCAATCCTTACTTGCCAGACCAGCATGTGTGACCAAGTATACAGATGACCACTTTCTCAAATAGTTCCTTTCATTTTATTCACCTGCCTGGGGGCTGGTCCTGCCCCCATAGGCTGGGTCTTTCCCATCAACTAGACAATTTCCTGCAGATTCCATCTAAGCTCAACTCAACTATTAATGTGTCCAGAGCTTGAACCCTCAACCATCAAGTCAACACCTATATCTAACTATGACACTATTGCATATACATAGAGTGCTTTGTCTCTCTCTTTCTACTTCTTCCCCTCTTTCAAATAAATAAATAAGATTTTTGTTTAAAAGTTCAGTGGTGGGACAGTTCAGTAAGTAAGGTACCTGCTTGCAAACAATGATCCGAGTTCAGTTCCTATAAACCCACAAAGTGGAAGGAAATAACTGATCTCTGAAAGTTGTCCTCTGAGTTCTACCCATGCTCCATGGCCTGCATAATGTGTTTTCTCTCTCTCTGGGTCTCTCTCTGTCTCTGTCTGTCTGTCTCTCTCTCTCTCTCTCTCTCTCTCTCACACACACACACACACACAAATATTTTTAAAAAGTCAAAAGGAAGAGCAACCAGACACCCAAGGCTAACCTCTGACCTGTGCATATATACATACACACGTACACATCACGTACAAACATGCACACCAAAAAGAATGCTGATTATAGCACCCCACACCTGTAATCCCAGTACTTGGTAAATGGAGACAGGAGGATCAGGAATTCAAGACCACCTTCTGCTAGGCTGGTGAGTTCACGGTCAGCTCTTAAAAACAATCACCCCAGAATCTCCAAGACAGCCTTCCCTCATTGCCACAATCCTTCAAAGCCAATAAACAGTGCCCACTACTTACAGCTTATAAAAAGAGCCAGCCTGGGTGACCTTAAGGGAGACATGCAGGGTAGAGCCAGCCAGGGAAAGCAACCCTTGTGGGAAGGCGAGGCCAAGCCCAAGGGCTAGGCCCCCAAAGCCAGATAACATTTGGACTCTGGACTCAAGCAAAAGGGGTGGAGATGTCAACCTAAGGCTGAGCCAGAACCATAACTGTGCTTCAGAGAAATGAACTCCGGGGCAGGGTAGGATGATTGATGGGGTGGAAGGTGACACCTCAGACACACAGTAAGTACATAAGAAATGTACGGACGGACCCCAGCCCAGTGATGCAGGGGAGCCAGAGACAGGACCATCAGGAATTCTAGGGTTAAAGCATTTGTTCCCCAGCACCTATGCACAAATAGCAGGTAGCTGTGGAGGTCGACTTGTAATTCCAGCACTTGGAAGACAGAGACGGAATCCCCAGAGCAAGCTGGCTAGCTAGACTAGTCAAAAGGAAGCACTCTCAGTTCATGAGAGAAACTGTGCGTCAGTCTATGAGGTGGAGTATAATTGAGGAAGGCATGCAACATAAACCTCTGGCCTCCAGGTGCATGTTCACACATGTGCACGTGCACATATACACATGTGCCTGCACATGGAAACATACACACACAAACAAATACATAATTAATATGTGCTTTAAAAAAATCTACATGGAAATAGAAGTTCTCCCAAGAACTTCCAAGCAGAAAATGCAGAGGAGCAAAGTTGCAGACTGGAGTGGAGAGAGCCACGGACAAGGTGACTGGGTCAGGGAAGGGTCTGGGAACCACACGGGGAAAGGTGGGCACAGGGCAGGCCAAGGGTGGCAATGAGCAGCAAGCAAGCAAGCAAGCAGAAAAGACTGTCCCTGGGGCAGGATCCAAAGGCTGGTAAACTGGAAGGCAGCCAGTAGGGCTGGTCCAGACAAGGGATGAGTTTCCTCCAGCCCCAGGCTAGAGAAGCTAGAGAAGCCACTTCCTGCAGCAAAAACAACACTCTGGGCTGGGAATGTAGTTCAATGGGAAAGCCCCTGCCTAGAATCCCCCAGTGATGACTGAGGGCATGACTCAGTGGTAGAATACCTGCCTAGAACCCCCAGCGAGGGGCTGGGAGCGTGGCTCAGCAGTACGATGCCTGCCTAGACTATGCAAGAAGTCCTAATTTCAACTCGATTTCAAACCAAAATAAACAGTCCACCCAGTGACCCGTGACTCTCACAACAATCCTAAAAGGGCAGATAGATGCCCTTCAATAAGCCCAGACACAGAGAAGTGGACTGACATGTCCAATGTCACACAGCTAATCAAGTAGCAGGGCAAGGATTTGAACTCAGAAAGTCAAGCTCCTGCATAGGAATTCACAACCACCCAAGTGCACAGCAGACACTGGAAAGAGACAAGTGATCCTGGCCGCCAAGCCCCATCTGAGTTACTGTTTATAGGAGTAGGGTGGGTTCCTCCCAGTCCACCTCATGTTGCTCTTTGGGAGTTCTCTCCATCTGTACCCCTCTTCTCCTGACCTGGAGCCTGAACCCCAATATCACTTCCCTGGAAGTATACAGTCACCTATGCATCCTGTGCTAAATGAGCACCTCCTATATACAGAACCAGCCTTGACAGACTCTTGGCTCTGACTTGAACTTCCCGCCCCAGTAACCCAAATCCTTCCTGGTCCCTCTAAGCCACAAAAGGCCTCCTGCCTCCAGGACTTTGCCGGAAGTATCTTCTCAGAAGAAAGGCCCTAGGGTTGACAGCACTAGGCTAGAGCATGCTTCCTAGTCTTCCTCACATTCCAACCCCTACCTCTTCTGTACCCCCAGAACTCCCACTAATACATTCACCAGGTCGGCCAACCCTTGGTGAGTGCCAATCCAGGTAACAATGCGGATGAATGAGACTCATTGTTTACATTTACAACTGACCGGGAGGAGGGCTCTGGAGCACTCAGGACACAGCAGGCAGCCCCACCACGTGGTACTCCCTGTCAGGTTCTGCTTCTCCTCTCCCCTCAGCCCTAGGCCAACCCCACCCCTGACCAGCCTGTAACGGGGCACCTTACAAGAGTGGGAGCTGCCTTCTCCTTCATCAGCTTGGGTCCCCGGTTTCTATCCCAGAAGGCAGAAGCTGGATCTAGCATCCGGAATAAGGACATACTGTTGGGTGAGTAATTTTCCCCTATCCCACGGTTGTTCTCTACAACGACCTTTCCATGCTGGGTGGAAGGCACTAGTGGCAAAGATCAACGGGCACCCAGACGGCTGTACAAGGCACGGCCTGAAAGGTCCACGCAGGCGGACACGGGAGGCTCAGCCAAGCATCCTCCATCGCCACTGCCTCTCCCTAGGGGGAGGGCAAAAAAATCTGCTGCCTCACCAGCCACAGAGCCAGCCTGAGGGGGGGTGGCACCCCGTGCGGAAAGCCGTTCTGCTCAGGCTCCCTCCTACCCCAACCACACGTACAGCCTGTCTTCTCCCCAACCATGCACTTCAACCAAGTTTGGCTAAGGGCATCAGCCAGCAGACCCCAGCTAGCCGGGGGCGGGGTGGGGGAACAGGTAATGATGGTGGGGGGGGATTCGTTTCACACCCCAGATGCCAGATCGGGAGATGGGGGACTGGATGGCCGCACCCATCATGTTGTGCCCAGGGTTCGGGGTCCACCCCAAGAGCTCTGCAGCTGCCTGGAACGGCCCTTGAGAAAAAGGGACCCCCGAAAAATGCACCCATGGCTTGCGGGCACTAAGGGGACCAGTGGTCTAGGAGAGCGATTCCATCCAACCCCAACAGCGCGCCCTCCAGATTAAGGAAGTTGGGGTGCAACCCGCCCACGCCCACCGGCGGCGACCCTGACGCCCATATCCATGCGGCGACAATGCCTTGAGGACAGCACCCCCTTTCTGTCCAGGCTGTCCAGGTCCGCCGCACCCCAAGCGCGTCTGCGTTCTTTGTTGCCCGCGCGCCCCCATTGCGCGCGCCCCCCAGGGCTGCGCCTACCTCAGAAGCCTCTGGACAAGCGCGATCAGTAGTGACCGGGAACAGGCACCCCTCTACCCACTCCTCTCGGTCGGTGCGCCCTGGGAGCGAAGATGCTACGTCGCCTCTCTGCGTTAGCAGCCTCGGCCTCGGCACTCTGTGGCGGGGAGGGGATGCAGGGAGGAGCTGATTCAGCCAGCCCCGCCGCTGCCTGCGCGCTCCGGGGCCGAGCAGAGCCGAGCCGAGCCGAGTCGAGCCGAGCCGAGCCGAGCCGAGCACTGAGCCGAGCCCAGCGGCCGGACTCCAGAAGCGAACAAAAGGGGACGGCGCTGGGGAGAGCACGGGAAGGGGGGGGGGAGGGCGAGCGCGCGCACGCAGCGGTCTCATGGTTATCGAGCTGCGGTGCCTCGCAGAAAAGAACCGGGCGGGCAGAAAAAAAAACTCTTCGGGAGCCTAGTTTTTCCACCCCTACCTCCTCTAATTGACTTGGACGCGGTTGCCCACATGCGCTACAGGTCTAGGAGCCTATGGGTGTTCCGAGCGCGTCCTTCAACAATACATTATTTACAAGAATGTTCCAGAAGCTGGGCTGGAGAGGTGGCTCAGGAGTTAAGCCTCTGCCTTGCAGGCGGAAGGTCCCGAGTTCGGATCCTAGACCCCTAGACGCCAGGCGGAAGCGGGGGCGGCCTGCGCTTCTGGTCCTGGTAGGGCGGAGCCTGTGAATCCGGGGCAGAGTAAACAAGAAGGAGGTGGAGGCGATCCATGGTGGTTCCCAAATTCGTCCGTAGTTCTACACACACACAGACATACACACACGCACAATTGAATAAATAATAATAATAAAAATTTAAAAAAAAAAAAAAAGAATGTTCCAGAAGACTGAGATGGAGAGAAGTCTGGAAACAGGCTGAGAGGTAACATTGGACTGAGTTTTTGGAAAGCCTCTAATAAGGGACTGGCAGTGTGACTCCGTGGCTGAGCGTTTGTCTAGCATTCTTAAGGGCCTCCGGACTCCATCCTCCTCACTGAAAAAACTTAGGGATAGAGATGGCTCAGGGTTAGGACTGTTTCGCAAGCAGAAAGACAAAAGGACCTGACTTGAGATCCCAGGTCCCACGTAGAAACGCCAGTCGGAATCATGGCTGGCCTGCACTGGTGGGCAGAGCCTGGAAAATCCCAGAGCAAAACAAAAAGGAGGTAGAAGGAGGTAGAAGCAATCCAGGATGATTTCCAAAGTCACCCTTGATCCTCCACAAGGACACACAGTGCCCTCTGATACACAAACACACACAACAGATTTTTTTAAAGTTTAGAATTTTAAAAAATTAGGTGTATAGATACATTAAGTAGTTAAAATTGGGATTGTTATAGAGATTGAACACTGAATTCATGTGAAGTGATGTCTGGTATAGTTAGCGGATGAGAAGTGTGAGCTTAAGGGAGGCTCGCTCAGTGGTGGACTCCTGTAATTCATACACTTAATATTCAGGGGTCTGAGGCAGGAGGATTGTGAATTTGGGGTTCGCCTAGGCTGCATAGCAACATAATGTCTCCTAAAAACAAGGGGATTAGGAATGCAACTCAGGGGTAGAATGTTTCCATAGCATAATGCTAAGGACCCGAACTGAAGAGGGAAAGAGAAGCAGAGACAAAAGACAGACACAAAAAGACACAGAAATAGAGAGAGGCAGGGGAGGAAAGAGAGAGAGAAGAGAGGAAAAGAGAGAGAGAGCAAAGTTGCAAGTCATCTACCTGGAGGGTAAAATATTATTTTTAATATTCTTCAATAAATTAAGATGCATAATTTAATGTGTGTAATTATACTCGTTTTACACAATTGTAAAACTAATGAGTTTATAGACAGAACAGTAGATTAATTTCAAAAGAATTCTCGTAAAGTCAAAGGCAGTGAGCCAGTCTTGGTGGTTGCACACCTGCACTCCCTGTAGGTGGAGGCAAGAGGAACAGGAGTAGTTCAAGGCCATCCTCGTTCACATAGCAAGTCGGAGGCAGGACTGGCCAATGTGGGACTCTTCCCCAAGGGGCAGACGCAAGAATTTCTCCAGGTCCTGGGGGAGGCAACTGAACTCACTGCATGGGTCCAGTATCCCCCTGACTTTGGCAGATAGGCAGAGACACTTCCTCTGCTGACAATCGGGGCCGGGACTCTGAGCAAGAGTGTGGCTCAGTCGGTCCCCCCAGTGGTCCTGGAGCCTCACTTGGCAGCCGGTGCACGGAAGCTCAAAGGATGACTCTGGAAAGACGCACCTTTGACCCTGGCTGCTGGCAAGGCCTGTTCCAGGTGAGGAGAGTCCTATTTTATCAATGCTCAGATCTGGGTTTTTCTACCTCTTCTGCCAGCCAGACTTGAATGTGCTCAGATAAAGAGTTGGAACGCAGCCTGAGGCATGGAATCCAGTGATGGAGGCAGAGGGAGGAGACGACCAGAAAGGGGGGCATGTTGGGCAAACCTGTTGCCCAGGCCGTGGAGAAAAAAGTTCTGATTTAGACTTTCTCTTCCTAATCCCGATCTCCCATCATGCAAGCGCGGTACCACTGAGCCACGCCCCCCACTGGAGGGTTTTGGAAAGGTGCTCTACCGCTGAACCACACCCCGATTTTTATTTTCATTTTATTTATTTTTTTTAATTTTTATTATTATTATTTATTCAACTGGGTGCATATGCGTGTGTATGTGCACGCGCGCGTGTTTGTCGTGTGTGTCTGTGTGTGTGTAGAACCACGGACGAATTCGCGAACCACCATGGACGCCTCCACCTCCTTCTGCCCCGGGATTCACAGGCTCCGCCCTACCAGGACCAGAAGCGCAGGCCGCCCCCGCTTCCGCCCGGCATCTATACGTGGGATCTGGGATCCGAACTCAGGACCCTCCGCCTGCAAGGCGGAGGCTTAACCCCTGAGCCACCTCTCCAGCCCCTATTATTTTATTTTTGAGAAGGGATTGCACTTAACTACGCCGGCTGGATTCGAACTTATTCTATAGGCCACGCTAGCTACTTGACGAGGTTCTTGAGAGCCACCATGGCCAATTCAGATCATAATTTTAATTTAATTGCTTTTTTTTTTTCTGAGGCGTTCCCATTGGAGCGCAGGACCTGAGATATGCTAGGCAAGCCCGATCCTGCGAGCTCCGCCCCGCGCCTGTGAAAGACTTTTCCAGCCTCTGAGTTGCAGTGAAAGAACATCCGAAATTCTTCATTTAGGGGGATCCAGACCATCGATATTGTATATTGAGACTATGGTGGGCTCATGGGGATCCGGGCAGAGAGTTCGTCCTCTCTTTTCTACTTTCTTTTTCATTGCCACAGACGTGTGTTCCTATGAGGTCAAATCAAAGTATCAGAAAGCCAGACGCTCAGTGCAAACGGAGATTTGGAAGTGGACCACTGCCCGTCTACTTGGGCGGGGTCGGATCTGCATGCAGCAGGCTGGGAGAGCCGGAGGCATGGAGTGGGCAGGGCGTCGCCATGGAAACGCCTGCTGAGCTGGCGGCCACGCCCCTGCCCCTCAATGCTTGGATTTGGCGGGATGGCAGTGCTTCCTGCCCACGAGGGAGCCACGTCTCTCTGCCTCTGGTTGGCACAACTGGCGGGGGCCGTGAGCCTGGCGTCGCAGGAAGGCCCCCGGGCTCTGTCCTTGGGCGATAGCGTAGCTCCTCCTTGGGGGTCCTGAGGGCTCTTCCTGATCCTGTCTGAGATTTCCTCAGAGCCATAAACCTGAACAACTTATGCGAGTAAAGCTGCAATTTTGCAATTTATTTTATTTTTTTAAAAAATATTTTATTTGTTTACTTGAAAGAGAAAGCGAGAGAACACATGCATGCCGTGGCCCAAGTGGAGGTCAGAGGCAACCTTCAGAAGACAGTTCTCTCCTTCTACCATATGGATTTCCAGTGATCAAACGCAGATCCCCAGGTCTGCACGCCGACCCCTTAACCTGCTGAGCCTCTCGCTGGCCCTGGTTTTGTTTTAAGATAGGACCTTCCGTAGTCCCGTTGAGGGACAGTTGGAAGGAAATCGTAGGTAGTCTTAGGGTTTGGGTTTTTATCCTGCCCAGAGTTTTCTTTTTGTTTCTCTTAAATTAGTTGTTTAAGTTAGTTCCTCTTTTTTTTTTTTTTAAATCTCAGGGTCACTTGCTATATATAGGATTGATCTTGACCCAATCCTAATGATAAACTCAAAATATAAGCAAATACAGAAGCAGGGGTTGGGATGGAGTGGCCTCCAAGAGGAGATAAAAGCAATCGCCCCCTCCAACAGTGAGCCTCAGCTCTGAGCCCCCTTCCCTACCAAAGGGAGCTTTGTCATTTGTTCAAAAATAAAGCTTTTCAACTTTCACTTCCTCTGATACTGGATTCTGATCTCTCAGAGCAGGTAATTCTTCCCTCACTTTGGGTATCAAACTTAGAGGTTCACCACTACACAATCTGACCTCCTATTCCCCATCCTTCATGTGCGTGTGTGTCCAAAAATTCGCTTTAGTGTGCCTGTGGAGGCGCAAGGGTAACATCAGGAATCATCCTGGATTGCTCTGCTTCTTTATTGCTTTGCTCTGGAGTTTCGCGGCTCTGCCTTCCAGGGCTGGAATTGCAGGCCACTACCATACATACCCGGCATTTTTACATGCGACCTGGGATCTGACCTCAAGTCCTTTACTTGGAAAGCAAGGCTTTAACCCCTGAGCCATCTTCTTAGCTTTCCTCATCCTTTAAAAAAAAAAAAAAAGAAAGAGAGAATGCATGTTCTATGCATGGGTGGAGGTCAGAGGACAACTTTTCTTCTCCATATGGGCTTCCAAAGATCAAACTCAGGTCACCGCGTTTACAAGCGTGGACCTTACTTGCTGAGCATCCTCCTGCCTCAGCCTCCCTCAAGCACTGTTCAAATAGAATAAAATATTAATAAAAGCCTATACTATAGAAAGCCTGTCTCACACCAGGCGGAAGCGGGGGCGGCCTGCGCTTCTGGTCCTGGTAGGGCGGAGCCTGTGAATCCCTGGGCAGAAGGAGGTGGAGGCGTCCATGGTGGTTCACGAATTCGTCCGTGGTTCTACACACACACATACACACATGCGCGCGCACATACATACACACGCACAATTGAATAAATAATAATAACAAAAAAATTATAAAAAAAAAAAAAAAGAAAGCCTGTCTCAGCCTCTCCCTTCCACTGGGACTGAGATAAGAAGTTGCTGTGAGAAAGCTCGCAAAGGATAAAAGTCCAAGGTTTAAACATCAGTTCTTCTGGCATCTGGTTACCTCAGTATCTTTTCCTGCCTCCCTTCCTTAGCAAATAGAGTAAGGGAGCCATCCAGGAGATGGTCTTATTCCTTAGGTAGATCATTGACAAGACAGGGCTCCCCCTTCCCTTTTTTTCCTTCTATTTAAGGAAGATGTGTATATAATACATGTAACCCATCCTTTGGGGCTTCTGGCTCATGGTTTTTGACCAGAGAGCTAGGGTCCTCTAGCTAGAGTGATAAATCAGCTTTTTCATCAGTATTTGTGTCTGGAGCTTCTCTTCCTGGCAGGCAGTCACTCCATAACATTATGGGGCTCATCCTGGATTGCCAGAGGAAGCTACCTCAAACGCTGGTGAGAGGCTCACTGTTTGGGGCCAAAGGCAGGTGAGGGGAAAGACTCTTGGGTCACCCGTGGTGCCCCAGATCTCAACCTCCACCCCTAAACTGGGCAGCAAAAAGTCATCCGGTTCTGGGCTTTGGTCACTTCCAGAGACAGGTTGGGGAAGGCGCCTTCTGGGGACATCTGGGGAGGTTGGACATAGCTGTTGAACCCAGTATCCAAGGGTCGGTTTTGGGGGATACCCCGACCCTTTGGAAGTGTCGGTTGAAGCATTCCATAAGGCTGGCATCCCTTGGCAATACTTGCGGCCAGATCTCTCAAAACGATCTTCTGATTTTAGGCATATGAATGTGGGGGAATGTGGTGTTCAGTGAGGGTTGTTTCTGTCACGTCTGTCCGTTTGTATGTTTACTGTAAGTCTGTGTCCTGTTGTAACCTGTGCTATGTCCTTAGGGTCTTTGTGGCCCACAGCTAGAGAAAGGGAGAGTTCACAACCAGCTCTTCCAGCTCCACCTGAGAAGCTCAACCTGCCCCGACCTCGCACTCCCAATAAGAAAGGAAGAGAGGAGGAATGTTCTGTACCTTATCCTGAGGCCAAATAAATGCAGCTGAGGCAACCTCAGTGCCTGTTTTCCCTATAGGGAAACCTAACTTACCATCAACAGCTTAAGGGAACAGGGGGTTTATTCTCTTACCATAGGCTAGTTACAGTTCCTCTTCCAGCTTGACAGGAGAGCTCACACTAACACCAGAGCCAAGGGGACTGGCCACACCATCTCCAAATGCAACTGAGAGAAGGACCGACTTCACAGTGTATACTTATGCCCCACTGCTCTTTAAGTCTGTGCAAAGAGGCCGCCCAGGCAGGCAACTAAATGTCGGGAGGCTGGTGTGTGTGTACATATGTATGTGTGTATGCATCACACACACAAGGTTAGACATATAAAATCTCTGTGAGGAGAAAGCTTTTCCCACCAGGACAGGAAAAGGCTCAATTAGCTCTGGGCTTAGCCAGGGAGACTATTCCATGCCTGGAATTCCAGTTAACCTGGAGTTAGATAACGGGCCTACGTTCCTCAAAAGAATCGCCTAACAGGTTTTCAGAGCCACTGGGCTATCTTGGAGGAATGGAAATAATGAACAGAACTTTTGAAACAGTCTTGGCTGAAAACATTATCTAAAGGGCTTAACTAATTCAATCTTGGGATGGTTGAATAAAGAAAACATGAAAAATTTAGCCTTTAAGCTGTGAGACGCACACACACACAATTTTAATGTAAAAAAAATTTAAATAGGGGCTGGAGAGATACCTCAGGGGTTAAGCCTCTGCCTTGGAGGCAGAGGGTCCTGGGTTGGGATCCTAGATCCCACATACAAACACTGACGGAAACAGGGGTGGGGAGCCCTTCTGGTCCTGGTGGGCGGAGCCTGTGAATCCCGGTGCAGAGTGGAAAGGAGGTAGAAGCAGTCCACGATGATTCCCGAATTCACCCTTGGTTCTACACATACACACACAATTAAATAAATAATAAAAAATTTTTTTAATTAAATAAAGCCAGATGGACTTCAATGTAGAGATAATAATGGGCAATGGTAATGTTAAAACAAGATGAAAACATATTTTAAAATCACAACATTAAAGGTTCATTATATATCATTTTAAACTTTGAAAAATTGTGTGGAACATGTAAAAAGGTGATTGGGACCAAGTTATTAAAAATTAGGATTGTGCTCCTCGTTAATTGGAGGGGCCTGGAAAAGCTAGACATTCGGGATGCAATTGATAATGGTTTTTTTTTATTCAATTGTGCATGTATGCATGTGTGCGCGTGTGTGTATGTATGTGTGTGCATGTATGTGTAGAACCACGGGCGAATTTGGGAACCACCATGGACCGCCTCCACCTCCTTGTTTACTCTGCCCCGGGATTCACAGGCTCCGCCCTACCAGGACCGGAAACGCAGGCTGCCCCCCGCTTCCGCCTGGTGTCTATACGTGGGGTCTATGATCCGAACTCGGGACCTTCCGCCTGCAAGGCAGAGGCTTAACTCCTGAGCCATCTCTCCAGCCCCTGATAATGTTTTATAAGGGTTTAAATAAGGATTTACAAGTTGTTATAAAGATATATTGATAGCATTTAGCAATACTTATGACAGAAATTTGTTTTCTGTTTTGTTTAACTAGAGGCAGCTTAAATCCCAGACCGGAGGGTCCAGTGACCCTCAAGGTTATGAATATCAAGCCCTGGGCATATAAAAATGGTCAAGTGTTTATCAAGCCTCTGGAGGCTGTCTTTTATATCCACTTGGATGATCGTTAACAGCTCCTGGCTACCCTGTTAACCAGAGAGCCGAAAGCTGGCAGAGCCCAGGTAGAGCGAGTCTTCCCACCTGAGAGCCCAAATTAAGGATTCTGCACAAAGGTAAGGAGGATCTGGACAACTTTCACCAAGTCCTGTTAGGAAGGATAGGAACAGCTGCCAGAAAAATCACCAATCTCTGTAAGCAAAGTGATGTTGCCCGCTGCTTTAACATCAGGAACATCTGAGGGAAATAGACCCAAACTCACTTGAAAACCAGGAGCTAGAAATCGTCTTTATCACCTAATCAGCCCCTGATATAAAGAAAAATGACAAAAATTAAGTAGGTCTCAGTTATTGCCCAGAAGGTTTAAGATAGATTTAAAGAAATCTAAAAAACAATGAGACTAGGAGATGAAAGAAAGAGAAGGAAGGAAGGAAGGAGGGAGGGAGGGAGGGAGGGAGGGAGGGAGGGAGGAAGGAAGGAAGGAAGGAAGGAAGGAAGGAAGGAAGGAAGGAAGGAAGGAAGGAGGAAGGAAGACGGGGAAATGGAGAAATGCAGACCTCTCAGAGTTCTGACGAGAATACCTGAATATGTGGATGATCTTACTGCCACTGAGACTGAGGGGCACTGCCGCAGAGCCGCAGAACTTCTGCAGAGACTCCAGACAACGAGACACTTCGCGTCAGCAGAGAAACAGAGACCAGCCCTGTGAGTCACTTACCTGGAATGTCCTCTGAACCCAGGTAAGCAACTCTGTCTTCCAGTCCTATCTCAGCCGCTCTTCTGGGCTGTAACAACAATTGCTGTACCGATGGAAGAGGCAGAAATTAACTCACAGGCCTCAACATGAAAAGGAGGAGATTCCCCTGGGTCCCAGGGAATCAGCAAACCAGGCAACATGAACAGCTGCCCAGGAGCCAGCAGCGGGGCCACTCCAGAGTTTAGTGACTGTTCCAGAGACGCGTCTGCTATCAATAGCCCGAGACTAGGAATCCAGATGTGCAGGCTTAAAGTCAAAGGGGAGCTAAGAGAGCCCTCAAAAGGGTCTGGGCTCTTAGTGCATTGCCTGGAGGATGTTGGCAAACTGGGCTTTACTGAGATAAATCTGACTGCATTTGACTATAGATATTTGTTGGTATTTATGGACACTTTCTTAGAATGGATAAAGGCATTCTCCACCAGGTCAGAAACAGCTCCTATAGTATTACAAAAACTAATATCTAAGTTTAGACTGTCCTTTTCTCTGGGGTCTAACGATGGCCCAGCCTTCACGGCTAAGATCTTTCAAATTATGAAAATTGGAGATTACATTGTTCTTGCTGTCCACAGTTCAGGACAGATAGAGAGGGTAAACTATACCAAAAAAGTCTTAAAACAGGTGGAAGTTGGGGATGGAGGGAAGAAGGGATGAGTACTCAATATGCTTGTAAAAGTAGAAAATAATAAATAAAATAATAAAAAAAATTTAAAAAACAGGCAAAAGTTGATCAACCTCTTTCCCTTTACCTCTTTACCCTTCTAAGGGCCAGATGCATGTTTAGGAGGCCCCCACCTATTCTCCCAAAATTAAGGGATATCCCACAGGCTGGAAAAGCTAATCCTTCCCTTCTAAAGTCATTACAGACACTGCGCTGACCCAGAGGTCCTCCAGCACAGCATTTGACGGCAGGACTGTGGCCTAACTGCAAACCAACACGCCAGATCTTAATTCACTGACATTATTTGGGTCACGAGAATACCTTCACGGATTTTAAAACCATCTGGAAGGTCCATTTTAAATTCTTCACCAACACAAGCAACTTGGTCTGCTTAGCCTTATCCATTGTCCTGTTAGACCTTATATCCTAAGTCAAAAGTCTGCTTATGGGGCTGAAGAGGTGGCTCAGGCAGAAGGTCCTGAGTTTGCATTCTAGACCCCATGTATAGATGCCTGGCGGAAGTGGGGCAGGCCTGCGTTTCTGGTCCTGGTAGGGTGGAGCCTGTGAATCCCCGGACAGAGTAAACAAGGAGGAGGTAGAGGTGGTCCATGGTAGTTCCCGAATTTGTCCCTGGTTCTACACACACATACATACACACACACACACACACACACACACACACACACACGCACGCACACCATTGAAAAAAAAAAGTTTGCTTATGTACTTATAAGGACCATGTAAAGGTAAAAATTTTATAAATTGTTTAATGCTAGAATAAATAAGTAAACTAATATTCTATCTCCATTAACATGATAAGCTTGATCGGCACCTACAAAATCTTAAATTTCAGAGAATATATTTTTAAATGACTATGTGTGGATGCATACTGTCTACATGTGATTAGGTATTTATGTCTGTAGATTACAGTTGCCAAGAAAGCTCAACTCTTTGTTTCTTTTAAAAATTAAAGCATGTTACAGGAGGTTTATGACTTAAAAGATTAAAATATGTTACAAAAGTTTGTGAGATGTTAGGTTTGTAAAAAGGTTGATGTATGGTTAAAGCTTGTTGTAAAAGATGAGATGTGACTTAAAAGGTTAAAACAAGTTCATGAAGTGATAGTTAAAAGAAAAGATCTTAAGCCCCCAAAATATACCTGCTGAGCTGAAGAGATGATGGCTCAGGGGTTAAGACTCTGCCTTGCAAGCAGAAGGTCCTGAGTTTGGATCCCAGGTCCCAGGTGTATATATACATATATATGTATGTATATATACACCTGCTGAAAACTGAGCTTCATGTAGGTACAGATCACACACAAATGTTATGTCGGATACAGAAGAAAAAAAAATATGGCAGATCCAGATCATTATGGCTAATACATTTGATATGATCCAGGAACTTCTTTATTAATGACTCTGCCAATTAACTAACTGTCTTTCTCTTTCCTGAAGAAGTTCCCCCACCTGCTGCTCAGCCCCACTTACATGAGACACTAAGAATGAACCTTCCTCGCTACGTGGGATATGTATATGACCAACTGCATGGCCTCTGAACACACAAAACTGTGATGTTTCACCCACAGGTAACTGATGGAAGTTGTCGTAAAGACGCTGCTATACTTGTAAGGCTGATTAACTTGACTGGAGCCTCCCACAAAGTGGAGAAATAAAAAAAGCCTAAAATGTTACCAGTCCAGAGCCAGATTATCTTGGGCCCATTTTAGCCCCCTAATTACTACTTATGGTCCTCCTCTGTGTGTGACCTAACATCTTGGTGACTGTTAATTACATAATTTTAGGAAAACAATATAATCCGTAGAGCAGTATGAGTCCATGATCTGACTCATGTCCATAGAGCCAGTAGGGAATGACATAGGATGAAATGCTAACAAAAGCCTATACTATAGAAAGCCCGTCTCGGCCCCTGCCTTCCACTGGGATCGAGATAAGAGGTGCTGTGAGAAAGCTCACAAAGGATAAAAGTCCAAGGCTTCTGCCCTTCACAAACATCAGTTCTTTTGGCGTCTGATTACCTCAGTATCTGTTCCTGCTTCCCTTCCTTAGCAAATAGAGTACGCAGTAGACACCATCTAGAAGACTGTCTCATTCTTTAAGCAGATCATTGACAAAACAGGGCTCCCCCTTCTTTTTTTTTTTTCCTTTTGTTTAAGCAAGATGTGTATATAATGCATGTAACTCCTTTGGCGCTTCTGGTTCATGGTTTTTGACCAGAGAGCTGGGGTCCTCTAGCTAGAGTGATAAATCGGCTTTTTCATCAGTATTTGTGTCTGGAGCTTCTATTCCTGGCAGCCAGCCGAGTCACTCCCTCGCACTGTGATTACAGACACATACCACCACACTGCTCTCTGTGAGCATTTTTTTCCCCTAGGGACAGGGTTGGATGCTGGGTTCCTGTTCCCCACATTGTCCCTGATTCTTCCAGGACAGTTCCATCAGCCTCCAATAGTCAGTCCTAAGTCTGATAGCTTGGGGTCCTCTCATCACCACCTGAAATGCAAAGCTAGAGGCAAGATGGTGTCTCACTAGTTTAAGATTTTTACAAAGAAAATTGTTGGAGCCCAGGGGGGTGGTACACCTTTGTGGTATTCAGGGGTCTGCAGTAGGAACATTGCTGTGAGTTCAAATCTCACCTGGACTGTATAATCCTATCTGAGGATGATAAAGAGGGAAAAGTAGAGGAGAAAGAGGAGGAAGAATAAAAGGAGCAAGAGAAGGAAGAAAAAAAGGAGGATGAGGAAGAGAGGAGAAAGAAGAGAGGAGAGAAGAAGAGGAAGCAGTGGAGGAAGATGGGAAAGAGGAGGAGGAGGAGAGAGGGGAGAAAGGAAGAGGGAGAAGCCATGCTGGATAAAATACCTCTTCTGTCACAATCTTAATAAGGACAGTTAAGCACCATGCAGACATGAGCCTCATCTTGGGATGAAGGATTGCACCATGATTTAAGTCCTTTTAGCTCTTATTCTTTTTACCTGGTGGTAGTGGGAGGGAAACTGTTTCCTCTGTTTGCTTGTCTGTTTCCTGGAACCGGGGAGCCCGAATGCTGGGGACCCCTTCTGGGCCAGAGTCTCCAGGGAGCTGCCAACTTGGTCCCTCCCCCTCCAGGATGGTGTCTGGTGGGACTGTCCTGACTGCTGAGCTTTAGCTTTTCCTGGGCTGCTTACATCCATCCCCTTGCCACTCCTTCTGAGCCCGGATGTCATTACCACCCCCCACCCCCACCCCACCCCCGCGCGTCTGGGGACCAGATGTTGGGGATCTGCTGGCAGATCGGCTGTGGAATTTCAGCAAGAAGGAAACAAATGCTATTGGCATCCATCCCCCGTTGTCCCCGCAGCTTCATGTTCACCTACTGCTGCCTTCTAAGGATGTGGCCGGGTGTGTCAAGTGTACAAAATCCAGAACGCTCCTGTGCAGGCCGCTGTTGGCTCAGCGACGAAAACCTTTTCTTATGGCTTTTATTTCATTAACTAGCTGAGCGTGGTGGCACAGGCCTGGATTCCCGGCGCTGGGGAGGCTGATGCGGGAGGATCAGGAACTCAAGGCCAGCCTGGCCCCTAATGAGTCTCAGGGCCACACCAAAAACAGAAAGCACACGGTCTCAAAGTAAAGCAAAAAGGAGTTATTTTCTTTATTTCTTTACAGCGAGGGTCTCATGTAGCCCGCAGGGGCTGAGGAACCCCGGGTTGGGGCTGGGGAACCCCGGGTTGGGGCTGGCTTCCCGGGGGAGGGTGATGGCCTGCACTTCAGAGCCTGCGCAGCTAGAGCGAGGAGGAGGCCTGAGCCTTCCTTTCCCGGAGTGTGGGTGGACTCGTCTCCCCGAGCCTGACATCCACATCCTCCCAGACCCCATCTGCGCTCTCTAGAACTTCCTTCTCTCCTTCCCTGGCCTGTAGCCGACCGCTACCGGTACCCCCACCGCTACTGACAGTTCCTGGTCCTGGTCTGTAGCCTCTGAATCAGCATGCACACACGCACACGCAGGCGCACACACGCACACGCAGGCGCACACACGCACACGCAGGCGCACACACGCACACGCAGGCACACGAGCACGCAGTCGAGCAGGCACACACACAGCCTAGGTCACATCGGAAGTGTTTCCAGTACTTTCCCAGAAGGTCTTTTCAAGCCGGGAACATTTGACTTCCTGTTTTGTTTTCCAGTCTCTCTCGCTTTTTTTTTTTTTTTTTTTTTTTAAATCAGGGTCTCAGGGTGTAGCCAAGACTCGCCTGGAACCATTCAGTAACCCCAGCTGGCTTCAAACTGTGGACCATTCACCGGCCTTAACTTCCTGACTGCTGGGGTTATAGACTGGTGCCCCATGTGAATTTCATAGGCAACTCTAAACCAGAACTTGGTTTCCCATTAAAAAAAAAAAAAAAAAAATACAGCGATGTCTTTGGTTTACTGATTCTGCGATGCCACTTGGAAAATGAGGAAAATTTGGAACACTTTTTTCTTTTTACTTTGGGGAGCACTTTTTATATGGAATCAAAATAATAATTAAGGGGCCAGTGAGGTGGCTGAGCTGGTAAAATGCCCTCACAAAAGCCTGGTGACCTGGGCTGGAGAGATGGCTCAGAGGTTAAGACTCTGCCTCACAAGCAGAAGGTACTGAGTTCAGATCCCAGGTCCCATGTAAAAACACCAGGCAGAATGGTTGGGTGGGGCGTGGGAAACCACAGAACAAAGCAAAAAAGAGGTGGAAGCAATCCAGGACCATTCCTGGGTGGTCCTCCACAGCGCAGGTACACAGTGCTCTCTCAAACACACTCGCACACACATAAACAAATAAGTTTTGGGGAAAAAAAACCCTGGTGTCCTGAGTTCAATCCCTGGAAGCCAGAATGGTAGAACTAACTGATTTCTGAAAATTGTCTTCTGACCTCTATCCATGAGCCAAGGCATGCACGTGCTCTTTTTCTTTGGGTCTGTCTTTCTCTCTAACACACACACACACACACACACACACACACACACACACAAGATAAATAAAATATTTTTAAAATGATATTAAAAGCTAGGTATAGTAGTATACACACCCGTAATCCTAGTACTCGGGAAGCAGAGACGAGAGGGTCATGAGTTTAGGCCAGCCTGGGCTACATATTGTGTTCCTATCTCTATCTCGAAGGAGGAGGAGAAGGAAAACAAGAGGGAGAGGGCAAGAGAAGGGGAGGAGGGAGCAAGGGAAGGAGGAAGAGGAGGAGTACTGAGCAAGGCATCCCATGTGTTGTGTCAGAGCTCAGTGGATGGGAGGACTGGAAGGTCAAGAACGTCCTAGCTGCAGAGGGAGCTCAAGGCCAGGCTGGGCTACAGAAGCCCTGTTTAAAAAGAAAGAAGGAGCTGGTAAGGTGGGTCTATGGGTAAGAACACTTAAGGTGCAAGCATAAGGACCTGGGTTTGAATCCCAGCACCCATGAAAAAAAAAAAAAGCATAAACAGTCACTGGTGCCTGGAACCAACACCAGGGGCTGGAGACAGGCAGATCCTAGGAGCTTGCTGGTCAGCCAGCCCAGTGAAACTGTGGGCTTCAGAAGGTCCGGAGAGGGACCTGCCTCAGGAGTAGGGTGGAAAGCAACTGAGGAAGACTTGGCTTCTTCCTCTGACCTCTGTGTGCACACTCACAGGCACGAGCACCCACACACATGAGCACTTGCACACATATGCACACAAGGAATGAAGGAAGGGAAAGAACTTAGGGAAGAGGGAAGGAAAGAAAGAAAGAGAAAGAGGGAAAGAAAGAAGAAAGAGAGAGGGGGAGGGAGAGAGGGGAAGGGAGAGAGAAAGAGAAAGGAGGGAAAGAAAAAAAGGAAAAAAAAAGAATGGAAGGAAGAAAAGAAGCAATAAGTGTGATTTAATTGATGAAACAGTACCAGGCAAGAATCCCTGGATTTTCACCAATTAACTGGGTGGCCTAGGGCAAGCCTTCTGAGCCTCATCTCCCTTTTTTGACTGAAGGCTTTAGGCAAGATACCCTTTGTCATGGTTATGTACAGATGTTAACCTTATGGTTGAAGATTTGAGCTCTAGGCACATTTGTAGAGAATTAGTAGTTGACTTAAGCCCAGAGCAAACCTGCAGGAGATTGTCTAGTTGAGAGGGCAGACCCAGCCCATGGTGGGTGGAATTAGGCCCTGAACAGGTGAATAAAATACAGAGAGAGCTGATTGAGAGAGTTGGCATCCTTGTGTACACTTGGCCAGACATACTGGTCTGGCAAGTAAGGATCATCCCTCTGTCAGCCATTATGTAGAGATGTTGTGGCCAGTTCCATCGGCCTGGTGTTGGTGCGTGCTCTCCTATCAAGCTGGACCACAGACTGTAACCGGACTATCAGTAAGAAAATAAATCTCTTGTTCCCTTACGCTCTTTGATGATCATATATCAGAAACCATGCAAGCAGACTGCAACACCCTCTAAATATTCCAGTCTCGCTGTGAGATGCTCTGACTTGATTATAACATTTCAGAAAGATACATGGAAGTCTCTGTCCAGCGTGTAGTGGCTCACCCTGTAATACCCTAATACCCAGCACTCGGGAGATTGAGACAGGAGGACTGCAGTGAGTGGAGGCTATCCTGGAGGACACAGTGAATTCAAAGCCCGACTGGGTGGGCTATGCGGAGACTCTTTCTCCAAAAAAAAAAAAAAAAAAAAAAAAAAGGAAGGAAGAAGGAAGGAAGGAAGGGGAAAAGAGGACAGAAAGAGAAAGTTCTTCCTTTCATTTCTCTGTAAACAGGCTTATTATGCTTGGTGACATAATTCCAGGAACTAGCCAAGTACAGAAAATGGAACAAAAATCTGGCTCCGGTCACCTTGACTAGCCAATTAAAATTTCTTCCAAATCCCAGGCGGGCGGCTATCACAACCAAAATATTAAACCGCGTCTGGACCAGCTGGCTGGCCGGGGGTTTCTTCCCTTCTAGGCTGGGCCTAGAAACTCATATTTTATTCATGAACGTTGAGGCCCTGCGAGGCCTTCGGCATAAACAGGATGTAAATATTTGCGAGTGCTGAAGTGGGGGTGTGTGTGATATTTGAGCCAGGGCTATCTGAAGCTGGGACTCTGGCCCCACAATGCCTGTAGGTACTGGGACCCGCCCCCCTCCGGCTCTCCTATAAGTCAAGAATGGGGGGGGGTGCAGGCGCAAGCCCCTGATTGGAGCTCAGCTTGGGGACTCGGATGTCCCTGCAGTTAGTCTAGGGATCCTGCTTAACGCTGGCTGCAGCGGGTTCCCTGTAGGCATTGGGGGGCGGAGATCTTTCCAGCCCCCTTTCCCCAGCCGACTTAAGACTTGGCGTCACTCGGCCGGCACTTGAATACACGTTCTCACTGAAGACACTGTTCCAGTTGAGTTGAGTTCCCTGATCTGTCCCTACCCCTGGGGCCTTATTTATTTATTTTCAGTGCTGAGACTTGAACCCAGAGCCCTGAGCCTTCTAGGCAGGTGCTCTACCACTGAGCCACGCCCACAACCCTTCACTGGGGGGAGGGGGAGATTCACCTTTAGCCCTACCACTGAGCCACACCTCCAGACCTTTATTCATGGATTCTTCTTTTTTTTCCTTTGATTTTTTTTTTTTTTTTTTTTTTTTTGAGAGACAAAGAGAACAAATCTCATGCAGCTAGTGTCAGATTCTCCTTGTAGCCAAGGCTGACCTTCAACTCCAACCCTTCTGCCTCCTCTGAAATCCCTGGGATTTCAGAGGTATGTAACAAAACAAAGGTTATTATTGTCAGTTTGACCACCTGTAATTCCAATCCAGGAAGGTGGAGACCAAGAACCCAAGTAGCATACTGGCTACTCAGACAAGCCCTATTGGCCAGCTCTGAACTTAGAGACCCAACCTCAGAATAAGGTGGAGTTTCTTGACTTTTGCAGACTCAAAGTCTGGGTTCCATTTTTTCTCTCCTCTAATAAACTCTACCTTGATCTTCAAAAAAAAAAAAAAAAAACACACACACAAAAGGTGGAAAAGCAATCAAAGGTGATTCTTGTTATCAACCTCTGGCCTCCACACACATCACATGCACTCACATGCAAGGGTACCTGTACACACACATACATGCACCCACCCACTTGCAAACACACAGACACACACCTAATACACAGGAAAATGGAGGGGGGATTATATCATGTCTCTAGCATTCTTGCCTGTGACACTCAGTCTTCAGGACTGATAGCCTTGGGGCAGCAAGAACACATGATGACTGTGTGTGTGTGTGTGTCTGCACGTGCACAGATGTACATGCCAAGACTCAGCTGAAAGGCTCACAAGGAATTCTCCAGATAATGACACTGCACAAAAAGACTTCTGGGATTGGAAGGAGCATAAAATACAGCCCCAAGCCATCCTGGACCACGGGACTATTGCACTGAGGAGCACATGGTGCTGAGGCAGGGGTGAGCTCCTTATGAGAAGCACCGCTATAGAAAGGAACACCAAGCCACTTGGGTGGCAGTGGTTCTTTTTCATCTATCTGTTTATTAGAAAAGCTCTTGTAACAATTACTCTTAACTATTTCTGTGGGAAAGCACCCAAAGTCAAGCAACTTAAGGGAGAAAGGGAGATTTATTCAGCTTAAGGTTCCAGAGGAGAGATACAGTCTTTCAAAGTGACAAGACTGGTAGCTGAAGCTGGAGGCAGGCTAAGTCACTGCAAACATCTGGAGAGTCTCTCTTCCAAGCGTTCTGGTCTACGGTTCCTTTTATCTGCTCTGCTACTGGGAGGTTCCAATCAGATCTAGGGCTGGCCTTTGTATTGTAAATGTGTTGATCTGGATAATCTCTTCAGGTAGTCTGACAGCTGAGCTTAATTAATGCCAGGTGTGATCAAGTTGACACCCAGGATTAACTATCACAGCTCTCCATGTGTATTGAGGATGGTCAGTAATTTGCCAAACAGCTTGAGATTAGTCTTGAACTCCTGATCTTCCTACCTCCGCCTCCTGAGTGCTGGGCTTCCTGTGTCCCAGGCAAACGCTTTACACACCAAATAACATCCTTAGACCAAAGAATATTTTCAATTTGAAATAATCACCATTGACAAGTCATTCCAGTTATAGGAAGTGAAAACTAAGTGGAATACAGGGCCCATCGAGGTGGCTGGGCTGGTAAAGGCGCCTGCGCATAAACCTGCTTGACCTGAGTTCAATTCCCAGAGCTCACATGGTGGAAAGAGAAATACTTCTGAAAGTTGACCTCTGACTTTGACACTTATGCTGTGGCCTATGAGTGCTTCCCCTCTCTCCTCCACCTCTCTCTCTCTCTCTCTCTCTCTCTCTCTCTCTCTCTCTCTCTCATAAAAACAAACTAAATAAAGAAAAGAATGACATTAGAAACTGACCAATCGTTCTCTAAAGATCAAGGATGAGACCCAGCGGATAAGTGCTCACGAAGGCCAGCACTGCAGAAGCCAGGTGTAGTGGTGCATGCCAGTCATCCCAGCACTTGGGGCGGGTGGAGGCAAGAGGGTTCGTTCGTGCCAGTCTTGGTGACTTAATGAGTTTGAAGCCAAGTACATGAGACCCAAAGGAAGGAAGGAGAGAGAGAGAGGAGGGAAGATGGAAAAGAGGATGGGAGGGAGAGAAACAGAAAGGGAGAGAAAGGAAGGAAGGAAGGTGAGGAGGGAGGGAGGGAGAGAGAGAGGGAGAGAGGGAAGGAGGGAGGAAGGGAGGGGAAGCTATTTTTTTGCCCACCATTCCTTGAGGGGCTCGTGGGACACAGATGGTCTGAGTTTGGGGCACTGGTCCCTTGTCTCTCAGCAGATGGGAAAAAGACCACAATTGTTGGTGTGTGTGTGTTGGGGGGGTGCAGATATGATCTCTGAGGGGTTAAGGAAGTAAAGTTTCCATGAGTAAACCAACAGACCAAAAATAGCCCAGAACCGAAACAGCTTAAAGATTGGACTCCTCAGCTGGGGAAGGGTGGGGGGGTAGTGACCCACCCACAACAGAGCCCTTGAAGTCACGTGAATATGTGTCCTGTCTATGTCCCTGACGCTAAGGCATCTGGGAGTAGTCTTTTCCTTGTTTCACGTTATGTTATTATCATTGAAGAAAGGCAATCAGCAGAGCGGTTCTCAAAGATCCCAAACTGTCCAAGTTTAATCAAAGAGTTCAAATGAAAATCTCTGTGCTCACCCAGAGAGAGGTGCTGGCTGGGGAACGTGTGTTTGGGCACCACTTGGTCTGAGTGTGGTCCTAAAGTACTATCCTGCACGGTTCCTAACTGCAGGGCAGGCGCCCTTCAAACTGCCAGTCTGAACACTGGAAACTGCCACCTTGGAAGAAGAATGTCTATTTTTTTCTTCCCTTTTTTCCCCCTTTTGAGGACTCGAAATTGAAACCAGAAGGCCTTGCAAGTGTTCTACCATTGAACTACCCTCCTAGTCCTCTCCCCACCAACACTGCTTTTTTGTTTTATTTTGTTTTCGTTTTTTGAGACAGGGTCTTGTGTAGCCAGCCCACTCTGGCTTCCAATTCATTCTATAGCCAAGAATGACTTTGTATTTCTGATCCCCCTGGCAAGTGCTGGGATGACATGGTAGGGTTTTGGTCTCATTGATATAAGGAAGGTCTGTGTCTGGGTTCAGTCACCTGTTCCCGAAAACCTGACAATTTGAGTTTGCTCCCGGAAGCCCACATGGTGGAAGGAAAGAACTGACTTCTGACACTTGTCCTGGGACCTCCGCCCGGGCACATGGCATACGTGTGCGCACCCCACTCTCAGACTGATAGATATTTTTAAAGCCTTACTAAATCGATTTCAAAAAAATCGACTTGCAGTAAAAAGCAGAAAAAGGAAATCTATCCAAGGTGATCATATTGAGGAGAGGGGTGTCCGATATCCTAGTCCATCTCTGAAGTTCTTGTGTGGGGTTTAGGTTTAAACAGGGTAGAACTGTGCAGTTCTGGTCAAGGCGTGGTTCTGTCCACTGCTGGCTCCAAGCCAGGGTCTCTGGCTCCTGGAGCCGGCCAGGCCAGGGTCTCTGCAAGGTGGCCAGACAGGTTGTCAGAACTCTGTGAAATCTCTCGGGGGAAACAAATTTCTCCTCTGACTGATCTGGCTCACGTTCAAGACTCCGTGAAGTCCCTGCTATTCCCAGTGTGAGATTACTGGGGAAATTCCAGTTGCTCAGGGTCAACTGTTTTCATAGTCAGGTGGGGGGGGCACTAGGGTTCTTTAGAGTCTCTGCCTTCACAGCTGTGTAGCTCCGGCTGGCCTGGACCCTCCTGCCTGTCTCCTGTGTGTGGCATCTTGGACACGTGCCAGATCCTGACTGGAAATGTGGAAAATGTCTCACATTTTTATTTTTATTTTTTTAAATTTTTTTAAATTCAATTGTGCATGTATGCATGTGTGCACGTGTGTGTATGTATGTGTGGAACCACGGGCGAATTCCAGAACCACCATGGACCGCCTCCACCTTCTTGTTTACTCTGCCCCGGGATTCACAGGCTCCGCCCTACCAGGACCAGAAACGCAGGCCACCCCACTTCCGCCAGGCGTCTACATGTGGGGTCTAGGATCCGAACTCGGGACCTTCTGCCTTCAAGGCAGAGGCTTAACCCCTGAGCCACCTCTCCAGCCCCACATTTTTATTTTTTAATTAATGTATTTACTTAATTATTTTCCTTTGTGTGCGTGTTTGTGTGTACTAAAGGTGACTTTGGGAATCATCCTGGATTGCTCTACCTCCTTACTGCTTTGCTCTGGGGTTTTTCAGGCTCTGCCTTTGAGGGTGGGAAGTGCAGACTACTGCCATTTTTGCCCAGCGTTTTTACATAGGATCTGGGATCCAAACTCAGGTCCTTCTGCTTGCAAACCCCTGAGCCAACTTTCCAACTTAGTGATACTGTGGGAAAATTGGGTCTTTTCTATCAAACCAAAGAAAGGCAGGATTAGAACAGCCCCCACGGCTGGGGGAACTGACTCCAATCCTCGGAGAGATAAGATGGCCAATAAATAACTTGGTCTCTAGCCCCAAGTGGGCCCAAGAACAACTGGATTGGGCCCCAGTAAAAAAGCCAGTTTCCCGGACTTGCCTAAGTGCACTATATGGCCAACCCTGGCAGGCATCTTTGACACCCTGGCCCCTCATGACACTCCAGTGCCATGAGTTCTTTTCCAGCTGCCTGTTTCTCGTTGATTCCATGCCTGGGGTCCATTATTAGTTCTCCTAGCTCCATGCCTGTCATGGAGTTCCTGAGTTCTCCGGGGCGCCCTAGCCCCTCATGGTTCTCCACATCTGGAGTCCCTGAGTTCTAGCCTTTCTCTCTAATAAGCTCTACCTTAATCCTCTACACTGTTCTGGTTTCAATCTTCGACTCCGGAACATAAGACCCCTGCAATGTTGGGACAGTAGTTCCTATAACATTTGGCATCCGAACAGGGACTCTATAACATTTGGTAGCATAGAAGGGATATTTGAGGAACAGAGGAAAGACTGTTCCTTCAACACAAGTGCCTCATTTTGCCCTGTCTTCATTTCAATAGAAACTTTCTGGTGTCTGTTTACCTTTGCTCCTGTTAGCAATGCCTCATTTCTTAGTTTCTTAGACTATGCACCGTTTCCGTTTTTTAAATGTTTACTTATGAGAGAGAGGGAGAGAAACAGAGAGAGAGAATATATACCATGGTGCACAGAGGTCAGAGGGCAACTTTTAGAGGGCAGTTCTCTCATTTTAAGTTCAGCACCTTAGTTGCTGAACCACCTCCCTGGTACCTGTTTCTTGGTCTCTTAACCAACCACAAATACAGTGGACCCAAGCCCCAAACCAGTGAGGACAAAGTCCAGAGACCCTCCTGAACGAGAGATGAAAGATGAACCCGCTGCCTGCTAGGCGTGCTCACTGACGCCATTCAGAGAGGCCGCGCAGCCTTCTCCACAAGGAAAAATTGTCCTGTTGAGATGTGGCGGTCTCCTGAGCGCTTATTTTTGACCCTGTGGGGGGTGTGTGTGTGTGTTGGGGGGAACTCTTCATTTCCACTGACTGAGGACTGAACTCTGAGCCTTATGCATGCTGAGCAAGTGCTCCACCACTGAGTCTTTCTTTCTCTCTTTCCTTTTTTCTTTCTTTCTCTCTTTCTTTCTTCTCTCTTTCTCTCTTTTTCTTTTTCTTTTTTGAGCAGGGTCTCACTAAGCAGCTGACTCGCCTAGAGTTCACCGTGGAAACCAGGCTGCCCTCAGACTTACATTTTTTTTCTCTTGCATCTGCCAGAATTCTAGGCACATGCCACCCTATTGCTTCCAGCCCCCCCCCCTTTTTCTTTATTTCAAGGCAGGCTCTCACTGTGCACAGGCTAGCCTTGAACTCTGAGTCTTCCTGTCTCAGCCTCCTGAGGGCCATAAGGTCTATGTGTGTATGGTTGGTGTATTGTATGTGTGTGTGTGTGCTCGCGCGTGTGTAAGTGCTCATGTGCATGTTTTGGGAGGTCCTGGTATCTTTGGGTGTGCTGCTGAATCACTCTCCACACTTTGTCCCTTGAGACAGGATCTGAACTAGGCAATCAGCCAGGAAGCCCCAGCGATCCTCCTGTCTCCCTCCCTCCACCCACTCTGGGGTTACAAACTTACACAGCAAGTACTGGGGATTTGAACTTAAGTCCTGTGTTTATGCAGCAAGCGTTCACACCCACTGACCTCTCACCCCCCAGTCCCTGGAAAATGTTTTCTAATGATACAGCTTATAAGTGACTTTTCTGAAAGTTGACCACTGACCTTTACCCATGTGTCATATTCTGCCTGAAAAAGTCAAAATGAACAAAATTAATTAATTGAAAGGTGCATTTGAGGGCCTGGGGATATTTGCTTAGTCAGTTAAATGTTTGCCTAGTTGCACAAAGTCCTGGGTTTCATTCCCAGCACCGCATGGGCCAAGTGGTACATGTCTGTGGTCCCAGCACTTGGGAGCTGAGGCAGGAGGATCAGTTCAGGGTCATCACCAGGTACAGATCAACTTCAAGAGCAGTCTGGGCGGGGCGACAAGAGACCTTGTCTCCAGTAAAGGAAAGAAGAATGGATGGATAGAAGGATGGAAGGAAGGAAAAAGAAAGAAAGGATGGAGGGAAGGAAGGACGGGGAGGGAGGATAGGAGGGAGGAAGGAGGGTAGGAGGGAGGGAGGGGGAGGGGAACAAAAGGAGGCAAGGAAAAAGAGAGGAGAGGAAGGAGAGAGAGAGCGAGAAAGAACACAAGAGTCCTTCTGGACAGTTGCTTAGGAGTACCCACACACAACCTGAGTTGTACTTTCTTTGAAGTCTGAGACCTCAAGTCACCTCCTTGCGTATGCTGGGCAACCCTAGTGCCAGGAGAACCTCCCCCTTTGTGCCCTTACTGTACACCGGGAAGCTCACCAGGGTTTTCCTTCCTCGTCTTCCGCTGCACTGTGGCAGCCCAGCTGAGCTCTGAGCGGGCTCCCTGGCAGTGTCATCTGCGAAGGCATCTCATGAACCACCTCTCGGATGCCTGTGGAGAAGGCCGGAGGCCACCCTGTGACCTAGTTAGTTACAGCAACGGGTTACACTACTCAGCTTGCAGGGTGGGAGAGAGGCGGTGGACTACAGGGGAAATACTAAAGCGGCAGATGAGCACTCGTGGCAGCGTTTCCCCAGGGTCACCAGCATCCAGGAAGCTCCAGTGGATGCCAAGTTGACCTCGGAGAGGCAATCTGAGACCTGCTGGCTACAGAGCACAGATCTGGGTCAGACTGTCAGCCGTTTGCCTCCGTGTTCTGATAAATTCGTGACCAAAACGGCTTAAGGGGGAGCAAGGGCTTTATTTTCCTTTTACCATTTCTTAGTCCAGCTTGGTAGGAGAAGAGAGTTTACACCGACACTAGAGGCTGAGGGAGCAGACCACACTATACCCATTGAGAGAGGGACCAACCTTACTTCCCAGACCAGCATGTGTGGCCAAGTATACAGAATGCCAACTTTTCTTAACCAGCTCCCTCCATCTTATCCAGGGACTAGTCCCACCCTCCATGGGCTGGGGCTTCCCTCATCAATTGCACAAGCTCCTGCAGGCTTGCTCAGGGCTTAACTCAACTACTGAATTCTTCATAACTGTGCCTGGAGGTTGTCTTCAATTGTCAAACGATGACTCCATCCAACAGGGAGGGCTAGGGAGATGATTTAGTGTGCCAAGTGTTTGCCCTGCAAGCATGAAGAGCTGAGTTCAATCTCCAGAACCCAAGTTAAAAAAAAAAAAAAAAAAGCCAGTTTATAATCCTGACACTGGAGAGGCAGAGGTAGGTGGATAGTCAGCCTAACCTACTTGGCCACTTGAAGGCCAGTGAGAAAGGGGGCTTGCTGTGCACACCTAAGGACCTGAGTTTGAATCCCCAGAACCCACATTAAAGCTGGACATGTTGTGTGAGTGTCTGCAATTCCAGGGCTCCTGTGAGGTGACTGAGACAGAGTTGGAAGAACCCCAGAAGCTGAGAAATATTTAATGTGGGGCTGAAGGGATGCCTCAGTGGTTAAATCCCTAGCCTTGCAAGCAAAGGGATCTGAGTTCAGATCCCAAGATCCCACGTAAAAATGTGAGTTGGGTATGAAGGTAATTCTAGCCTGTAATTCTAGTCCTGGGAGACAAAGACTTGGAATCCCCAGAGCAAGCTGGCTAGCTGGACCACCCAAACGGAGTGCTCTGGGTTTAATTAGAGACTGTGATAGTTAAGCCTGGGTGTCAACTTGACACACAGGGTATTAACTAAGCTGGGCTGAGACCACCTCTGGAAAAGGATCAACTGAGACTACTTGAAAGGATAGTACACGCCCTAGATCCTATCAGAACTCCAAAGCTCTCAAAGGATTCTCCCAATACTACATCATATAAAAAGGAGCCACCAAGGAGAACGGATCCCTTCTTGCAGCTGTGCTAGGAATCGTTCTTCCTTCCGGCCGCTCGGTTCCTTCGACCTTCCACTAGACTAAGACTCTAGGAGTTCTCCAGCCTTCAGCCATCACCTACTTGACTACCGAACTGAGCAGCTAGCTGTTGGCAGCCATCGTTGGAACTACCTCGGCTACTGACAGCCTTTGCTGTACTACCTCGGCCATATCTGTAAGCCAACTCAATAAATTTCATATATATATATATTCGTTCTGTGAGTTCTGTGACTCTAGAGAACCCTAACTAATACAGAGACCCAGACTTAACGATTGTAAGGTGGATGGAGGATGATTCCCAATACCACTCTTGGACCTCCACAGGGACACATGCTCAAGAGCGCTAGTGTACACGCACCCTCCCACATACACCCACCCACATGCAAATACATACATGTGCATGCATGCATTCATGCATATATGCACACATACAGGAATGAAATGAAAAAATTTCAATTATTTGAGAGAGAGAATGCATGCATGCATACCATGGCACCCAAGTGGAGGGCAGAGGCCAGCTGTAAGAAGTCAGTTCTCTGCTTCTACCTTGTGGGTTTCTGGAGATTGGATTCAGGCCACCAGCTTTGCAAGCAGGTGCCTTATCTGCTGAGTTTTTGAGTTTTCTTGTCAACTCCTGAGTTTGTCCTTTGACTTTCACACATATGCCATGACATGTAGATACACACACACACACACACACACACACAGAGTAGATAGTGCCAGAGTAATGACATCCAAGTGTGATAATTTCTGGCCTCCTTATACACTAACATATGTGCATAGCATGAGCACATACACACATGCACACACACATATACACATGCATACATGCACATAAACACATATACACCTATACATAGACACACAAAAACCATATAAGACATACAATTTTCTGGTCACAGAAAGACCTTGGCTCCCAGACAGACCTTGCTTCACTTTCCGCAGCTGCCACCAGATAAGAGCCATTTACTAGGTAGTTGCAAGGGAGCCAGGGTAAAGCTCTTAATAGGGATTACAGGCCTGTAATCCCAGCACTGGAAACGATCAGGAGTTCAAGGTCATCCTTGAATAACATAGCAAGTTGGTAGGCTACCTGAGCTGCTGTCTACAAAGACCTAACACAAGGCCAGCTACAGGAGAGGATCACCTACAACAGGCTCATTAAAGATACCCCAGGCCCTCCTCCCTGTTGAGGCAAGTATTGTACTGTTGTAGGGGAGGGGGAAAGGGAGCCAAGAAGGGAGGACGACGGAGAGTGACTCTGGCATGTGTGAGGTCAATGTGGAGGCCCATCCATAAAGAGAAGCTAATAAGAGGACAGACTTAAGAAATACAAGTTTATTATATGGCCAAGGAACCACAGGTTAGTCTTAAGATGGGAGAGCACTGGAACAAGAGATAGTTTAAATTTAGAGAGTATAAGGAGAGAGCATGGTGGGGTAAGAGAGGAGGGGAGAGAAAGAGAGTGAGAAAGAGAGAACCCTCTCCCCCACACAGACCTGAAGTTTATAGTCTTCAGACATTTCTAGGGAACTAGGCAATAGGGGTGGGGTGGGATGGGAGTGGAAGAATGTCATGCAAAAGCAGGTCCCATGTTAAGGCCATTAGAGCTGAGCAGGTCAGGGATTGGGGGAATAAATCCAAAGTAGACAAGGATGGGGGTTGGGGATTTAGCTCAGTGGTAGAGCGCTTGCCTAGCAAGCGCAAGGCCCTGGGTTCGGTCCCCAGCACCGAAAAAAAAAAAAAAAAAAAAAAAAAAAGATAAAATTACAAAAAGACCAAAAAAAAAACAAGGGAACAAAGTAGACAAGGATGGTTGTTGTGGTGGATTCTGGGAATCTTCACATTCCAGGTGATATCTATCAACTGAGCTACATCATCAGTCCTACTGTGAACTTTCTATGCATCTGCTTTAGCCTTCTGGGTATTTGGGGTTACAGACCTCTACCACCAGACCCCCGAAGACTGGGCTTTAACACTTCTGAGTCTGGGGGCTTACCCTGGGGGTGAGTTCAGTTTCTAGAGATCTGGTATTTGGTTAACAGGAAGTCCCTGTGGCTATAATTAGTATTTCACCAGAGCCTGTGGTTTCCCGGGACACTCCCCAGGCCCCCCACATTGCCCACTCTTTGGCCTTTGCCTAGTGGTCTGAGTTTCACCTAGGCCTGAGTCCAACAAGCCACAGAAGGCCCAGTCTCAGGAACAGAAAAAAATGTCCTGAGAGTACAGTAGTGCCCCAAAGGTCACCTCCCGCTTTGGCTCCCTTGGCAGTCCAAGCACAGGGGGATCCGGGCAGCACCAAAGGCCTCTGGTAGCCTGGTGTGATCCACGTGCCTGTGATCTAGCACTCTCCAGGCGCAGGAGAGGGAGGAGGATCAGGAGTCAAGGCAGCCGTGGCTAAAATAATAGAAGTTGACACTTAAAAATAGATTGCGTTTCCTTTAGAGAAATAAAGGACCTATAAGTAGGGGTTAATATGTATATATATTCAGGGCTGGTGAGATGGCTTAGAGGGTAAGGGTGACTGCTGCGAAGCCTGGTGACCAGAGCTCGATCCCAGGAAGCCATATGGTGGAAGGAGAGAAAGAACCAACTCTTGAAAGTTGTGGGTGGGAAGTTCCCATCCAGACGCAGGGTGAAAATCCTTCGATCACAAACAAGGGAGCCCCAAGAGGATGAGGGCTCAGCCTGTTCTTAGCTAGTTGATTGCTGGGATATTTGGGCAATCAAAAAGTAGTCAGGCCCCAGACATGACTTGTCTTTGGCTCTGTGTTACTGCAGTAAGATTGGGGTTCCTGTACCCCGACCTGAGTTTGGTAGACAAAACCTCAGTGGAGGTTTTTATATCCAGGTTCTTGTGTTTGGGAGTCAAAGACTGAAACCAGAAAGAAAGAGAGAGCGAGAGAGAGAGAGGAGAGAGAGAGAGAAGAGAAAAAGAGAAAGAGAGAGGGAGGGAGGGAGGGAAGGAAGAAAGAGAGAAAGAAAGAGAGAGAAAGAAAGAAAAAAGAAACAAAGAAAGGAAGGAAGGAAAAGAAGAAAGAAAGAAAGAAAAAGAAAGAAAGAAAGAAAGAAAGAAAAAAGAAAAAGAAAGAAAGAGAGAGAGAGAGGGTTTAAGATCAGGGTTCAGGGAAGGGGCTGCTCAGCACCATGTCGGGCCGTGAAGGTGGCAAGAAGAAGCCCCTGAAGCAGCCCAAGGAGATGGACGAGGAGGACAAGGCGTTGAAGCAGAAGCAGAAAGAGCAGAAGAAACTGGAGGAGCTGGAAGCCAAGGCCTCGGGGAAGGGCCCCCTGGCCACAGGTAGAATTAAGAAATCTGGCAAAAAGTAAGCTGCTCCTTATACCTGAGTGATGGTGACTCTCCTCCATGCCTATTTAAACATCTGGATTTGTGGCTGTAACATCTTTTGCCACTTAAAAAAAAAGAGAGAGAGAGAGGGAGGGAGGGAGAGAGGGAAGAAGGGAGGGAGGGAGGGAGGGAGGAAAGAAGGAGGAAGAGGGAAGGAAATAGAAAAAGAAAGAAAGGGAGAGAGAAAGAAGAGAGAAAGAGAGAGAGGAAGGGAGGGGGAGGGAGAGAGGGAAGAAGGAAGGAAGAAAAGGAAGGAAGGAAGAAGGAAGGAAGGAAGGAAGGGAGGAAGGAAGAGGAAGGGAGGAGGGAGGGAGGGAGGGAGGGAGGGAGGAAAGAAGGGAAGGAAGGAGGAGGAGGAGGAAGAAGGAAGGGAAAGGAAGGAGGAAGGAAGGGAGGAAGGGAGGAAGGAAGGGAGGAAGGGAAGGAAGGAAGGAAGGGAGGAGGGAGGAAGGAAGGAAGGAAGGGAGGAGGAAGGGAGGAAGGGAGGAAGGGACTAGCCACATGGTTCGGTGGGCAAGGCACCCGCTCACGAACCTGAGGACCTGGTGCAGTCCCTGGACATGCTGGAAGGAAAATTGTCTTCTGACTCCGCCATGCACCATCGCATGCATGTAACGTCTCTCTCCTTCCCTCTCTCTGTCTCTCAACCAAATAAAAACATTTATAAAAACAACAAGGGGAAAAACGGCTGAAGAGATGGCTCAAGGGTTAGTAGTGTTAAGAGCACTTGCTGGCAAAGCATGAGGACCAGAGTTCAGATCCCAGTACCCATATAACAAGCCAAGTGTTCCCAGCACGGGGATGAAGACTCAGGAGGTCTGGTGCGACTTGCTGGCTTCCAGCTTAGCTGGAGGGAAAAAAATAGCTCGTTTCAGGGAGAAAACTTGCCTTAAAAGAATAAGGTGGATCCCTCAGTGAGGTTTCCTACTCTTATTACATCTACCCTTGAATGTGCTATTACAACAAGACTCCAGTTTAACAGCTTTTTGTCTCTGGCCAGGGGGTGACATACAGTGCCCAGCAGAATGGAGTGAAGGGAATTGCAGGAGCAGCAAAACTGCAAAAGAAAATCAACAAACCACAATCCAGAACTTCAGAGACTCTATATCAATCACATAGAACTAGGCCAGCCTAATCTCTCCCCATCCTGGAGCTCAGGGACATTTGCGGAAGAGGGGGCGGTAAGACTGTAAGAGCAAAAGGATGGGAGGAGCAACGATTTGCAAGATTCTCAACAATAGTTGGGGCCAAAGCAATCATAATGGAACTTTGCATGCCCTGCGCAATGTCCAGCGCACTGTTGCCCTCATAAAGTCTAGCATCTGTTAAGGGCACCGAGACCCCTGGAGGCAAGGGATTGACAGCCATAGTAGTGATCTTATGCTTAAGGGGAACAAGAGAAAGGGCTTATGGAAATGCCACTGGGTCCTTATATGTCATCGGAGAGGAGGACCCAGTGGAGAGTTAGGTGTACACAATAAAGGACTCTCTGGGAATTGGGGGGGAGGCACTGGGGGAAGGGGAGGGGGAAGAAGGGGGAGGGAGGGAACTGGTAAAAAATTTTAAAATGTATAATTAAATTTTTAATAAAAAAATATATAAAAATAAAAAAAAAATTAAAAAAAAAGAATAAGGTGGAAAATGCAATTCCCTTCTGTGACTTCAATTCCTGTGCATGCCCCCACAAAATAAATAAAAATCAACCAACAAAATAATAAAAAGAAATTTCAATTTAATAAAAGATTGAATTTTAATAAAAATGAAGTAAGGAATTGAAATGAAATAAAATGAAGTAATGTAATGAAGGTGTGTGAGATAGCTCAGCAGATAAGATGCCTGCTCGAAAAATATATAAATGAAATATGTGTTAAAACACAAAGAAGGGGCTGGAGAGGTGGCTCAGGGGTTAAGCCTCTGCCTTGCAGGCGGAAGGTCCTGAGTTCGGATCCCAGATCCCACGTATAGACGCCAGGTGGAAGCGGGGGCAGCCTGCGTTTCCGGTCCTGGTAGGGCGGAGCCTGTGAATCCCGGGGCAGAGTAAACAAGGAGGAGGTGGAGGCGTCCACGGTGGTTCCCGGATTCGCCCGTGGTTCTACACACACACGCACACACACACACATATTCATGCACACACGCATATATCCACAATTGAATAAATAATAAAAAAATTTTTAAAATATGTTAAAAAAAACACAAAGAAAATGCAATTAAATGTAAGATAAAATGAAGTAAAATAATAAAATAGAAAAGCAAAGAGACACGGGCTTCACTCCTCTAGCTGGCTCCATCCTCGGGGTGCGACGCCACGTCGGGTTTCCCATCTCCACAGCGTCCTCTAGTGGTCAGTCCAGGTTGCTCACTCTATGCACGGGCAGGAAGAGACTGGCCCGCCACTTCCGCTGCCTCTCGGCGGCCACCGGAAACCAGGGGCGGAACTTCCGGCAGGACTCCACGGGGGCGGAGCTCCCAGTGGCGGGAACCGGAGGCCGGAGGATGGAGGTGCAGGAGAGCGGCAGTGGCTCCGCGGAGAGCGGGGCCCAGGACCCCGCCCCGAGCACGAGCAAGGCCGCGGGCAGCGCCGGCCACTACGAGCTGCCGTGGTGAGAGCGAGGGGCGTCTGCATCCCCGGGATTCTGCTAGGGGGACCTCGGCCGTCAAGGTTTTCTTTCTTGATTGACACTCGGCAGCCCAAGTTGGTCCCGAGCCCGCAGCAATCCTCCTGCCTCGACTACTCTAGTGCAGGGTTAACAGGCGTGAGCCACGGCGCCGGGCTGGAGACAAGAATGTGGGTCTCCCCTGGGGTCTAGAGCCGTGGCTCTGAGCAGCCAGGGCTCTCGCAGTGCAGTCAGGCTAACGACAGGAAAAGCCAGTCGGGGTGACCACTTTTTTTTTCCAGACAGGGTCTCACTAGGCTGGCCTTCAACACGGGATTTCCCTGCCTCAGTCTCCCCCCGTGCTAAATTCCCAGGTACCCTTGCACTTTTTACTATGGCCACCAGAAAATGTTAGTTACACATATGGCAGTCATTATATTCTTATTTTGCAGTACTGGGACTTGAACCCAAAGACCCTGCACTGAGCCATACCCCCGTCCCCTCACTGGGGGATCCTAGGCAGATGCTTTGCACTGAGCCACACTTCTCAGTCCCTCACTGGGGGATCCTGGACAGGGAAGCTCTCCCCAGCATCCATCACATTTTCTTGCACAGCACAATTGTAAATGTTTGAGGTATTTAATAAAGCAATTTCTCTTCTGTCATGGAACTTACATTTCATAGAGAAAGAAGACATTAAGAGAAACACGCACGCATAGGGGCTTATAGCTCAGTGGTAGAGTGTGTGATTCTGCACCAATCCCTGGGTTCTATCCCCAGCATCAAAGTCAATTAAAGGACAAAATGGACAGGTAAAGTCAAGTAGAGTGGTGCATGCTTGTATTCACAGCGACAAAACGATGCCCAGGTTATGAGGTACTGAGGATGGAACCAGGGCTTCCTGCATGTAGCAAGCCAGTCACTGAACCACATCCCCAGCAATTCGTTTCTGAGGCAGGATGTCCTCAAAACTAGCCTGGAACTCTGTTGAGATCTTCTGTCCCAGGTTTCTCAGTGCTGTGTACCTCTACACCTAGTTTAGAATATTTTTGGGAGGGAATATATGTAAACTTCATGTTTTTATTATTCGGAGTTTTTTGTTTGTTTCTTGCTATGGTAGCCAGGCTCTCAAAATTGGAAGTCCTCCTGCCTTAGCCTCCTGTTGGTAGGCTTACAAAAGGTGCTACCTCACCCTGAAAAAAGCTTTTCAGAATTGCCCTTTGCTGCTGCCTTTTGGGGGAGTCACCTTAACATTTTTATGCATTTTTCTAAAAAACAGGGTGGAAAAATACAGGCCCCTCAAGCTAAACGGAATTGTGGGAAATGAAGACACTGTGAGCAGGCTGGAGGTGAGTGGTCTTGGGGGACACAGATCTGCTGTCTTCTCGGGGCTCTGCCAAGCCAAGGCATTTGGGGGAAGATGCTCTCTAGGATAGTGAGAGAAAGGTCAGCTAGGAACCTGGAGGAACAGAATGATGAAGAGACAGTGGGTTGGAGGAGGACTAGAAGTGGGGGTGGAGAAGGTCAGTCATTTGAAGGGCTGACTTATTAGAGAGGGGTTTGGAATTTGACCTGGTTCTTCTAGGAAAATCTCAACTTTTTCTGCATAGGCCAAATAAATAATATCTTGGGCCTTGTAAGTTTTTTGTCCAATGTGCTTTTGGTTATTGGGTTTTTTTTGTTTTTTTTTTCTTGTTTGTTTTGTGACAGTCTCCATAGGTAGCCAAGGCTGGTCTTGAACTCTTGCCTGTACCTCCTGAATGTTGGGCTTATGTGCATGTCACTAGGCTTAGCTACCTGTCTATTATGAATGAGACAAGGTCTGAAGCTGACCTCTGTATGTAGCTGTAGATAATGAATTCCTGGTCCTCCTGCCTAAGCCTCCTGGGTACTAGAGAGACAGGCTAGTATCACTGTGCTCAGTTTACGTGCTTCTGGGGATGGAACTCGGTGCTTCATGCATGCTAAACAAGTGCATCCCAAACCTAGCATTCTGTTTGTGAGACAGGCTCTCATGTAGAATGTACTGGCTTGGAACTCGCTCTGTAACTCTTGCTGGCCTTGAGCTCACGATTCTCCTGCCTCAGCTTCCAGAATGCTGGGATTACAGGTGTGTACCTTCATTCCCTCCCAACGCACCCACTCACCCTCCCCGGCTTAATGAGCTCCTCTTCCTCAGGTCTTCGCAAGAGAAGGCAACGTGCCCAACATCATCATTGCTGTGAGTAGGGGCTGGCCTGCGGGCGTCTCGCATCCCATGTTTCTGCCTCCTCAGTCTTAGCTGTGGCGCACAGACCTCCCTCCTCTGGGGCCCTGCACCTTTTCCTTGGGCTAGCGGGAGCCCCGCGGGCGGACTGGTTTGCGTGTCCTGCGGGGTGGAGTCACAGTGAACACGTGCTGTAAGCCCCAGGACCTACCCCGGCCCTCTCAGCACGACGCATTTACTGGAGTCCTCATCCCCAGGGGCCTCCAGGAACGGGAAAGACCACCAGCATCCTGTGTTTGGCCCGAGCGCTGCTGGGCCCCGCCCTGAAGGATGCTGTTCTCGAACTCAATGCTTCCAATGACAGGTGTGTTGGGGAGAGACGAGGAGGGCGGCAGGCTTCACTCCGAGTTGTGAAAATGGCCTTTACTTCCACTTGTGCCTGGAGCTGGCCTCACTGGCCACATTTCCAGCCCCCTTCCCACTGACAGCACAATTGACACCTCATTCAAGTGTCCTTTCATAATGGAAGAATTAAGAAATTGTTACTTTCTTTTAAAAATACATTATCGGTGGGGGAGAGTTCAGAGGGAGGGTGCCCATGTGTGTTACATGGCACAGAGATAGAGGGCACAGCTTCAAAAGTCAGTTCTCGCCTTCTACCCTGTGGGCTTGTGGAGACTCAGGTCCTGTTTTAGGAACAGAACTTATGCACTGAATTATTTTGGTGGGCCCAAAATTACTTATTTGTGCTTGTGTATCCGTGTCGGTGGAGGTCAGCCACCTCTCCCCAACCATTAGAAGATATTTAAATTGAAACCTGGTAGATGGCTCTTATGCAAACTTGAAGACCTGAGTTCATTCTTCAGAATCCACATAAAGGTGGAAGGAGAGAACCAATTCCACAAAGTCATCCTGATCCTCCAGCCTTGGATCCCGGGATGCCAGACGTGTGTCAGCTGGTTTAGCTACTTGAGTGTCTGCTCTAGTCAAGTTAAGCAGAGTCATGGTAACCAGAGCTTTTTCACCTTGATAAACTGGAACTCAGTGCCCATAAAACAGCTCCTGGTCTCCCCTGCTCCCGGCCCCTGTTGCCATGCCCATGTTCTGTTTCTACACGTGCAGCTAGGTATATGGAGTCAGGCGGTGCCTGTCTCTCTGTGTTGCTTATTCTCCCAGTGTATGGCAAACGTCTGTCATGTTGTATCACTGTCCAGATATGCTGCTTACTGTTCAGTACAGTTCTACTGTAGCTCACATGCATTTCGTTTCCTCATCTGTCAGATTGATTCTTCCTTCTTTTCCCCAGTGTATTGCTTGGAGTAGGACCCAGGGCCTTGTTTCTGTTACGCAGGTGCTCTACCACTGAGCCACCCCCAGTCCTTCACTGGGGATTCTAGTCAGATGCTCACTGGGGGATTCTTTCTGTTTATTTTCCACTTGTTTATCTTGTTGGGGGATGTTTATGCCACTGTGAACTTGTGGAGATCAGAGCAGAGCTTTCAAAAGTTGCTTCTTTCCTGTCATCCTGTGCACTCTAGGGACTGAATTCAGATGCAAGTGTCAACCTGCTCTGAGCTGTCTCACCAGTGAAGTGCATTTTTGTTGTTATTTTTTTTTCTGGAACATTTCTAAGGAATTACTGCTCCTCAACATTATTTAAATTGCTCAAAAAAAGGCCACAAATGAAAATTAGGGCTCATAACCCTGGAGGTTGTCCATGAGGCCAGAGTAATGTACCTGTGTGTAAATGCAGCCCTGGGTTATGGAAAGCAGGAGGATTCGGAGTTTGGGGTTTGCCTGGGGTTGCAGGGAGACTTTGTCTCAAACACATAAAATGAAAATGCGTCTTGGAGCATAATGCTGTAACTCCAGCCTATGGTTGCAGGGGCATCGACGTCGTGAGGAATAAGATCAAAATGTTTGCCCAGCAGAAAGTTACCCTCCCCAAAGGGCGGCACAAGATCATCATTCTGGATGAAGCGGACAGGTGCGTGCGGCTGCAGAGGGTTGACTTTGATCTGATAGCATGCTGGGCTTTAGTGTGTGTGTGTGCGTGTGTGTGTGTCGCTTATGCGAGTGACTAGAAACCAGAGGAGGCATCGTGCGTCCTCTGTCACTATCTGCTTTGTTCCTTTGAGGCGGGGTCTGTCTAGAGCTTGTGCTCTTCAGCTGATCTGGCCCTATCAGCCCTCCTGTCACCCCCTCCCTCAGTACTGGTGTTCCACACTTGGCTTTTTATGTGGGTGCTGGTGTTACATGTCTTCCTTTTTACAACAGGGTCTCAGTGAACCTAGGTCTTGTGGATCCGGCTAGACTGGCTGAACTGCCAGGGATCTTCCTTTCTCTGCCGCCTAGCGCTGTACCCTAACACCACTGTACCCAGCTTTTTAAAATTACTTTTTAAAAAAATTTATTTGTGTGCGTGTGTGTGTATCAGAGGGCACTATATGTCCCCGTGGAGGCCAAAGGGTGACTTGGGGAATCATCCTGGATTGATTCTACCTCCTTTTTACTTTGCTCTGGGATTTCCCAGGCTCCACCCACCAGGGCCAGACTGTGTAGCAGCCACCGTTTCTTCCTGGTGTGTTTTACATGGGACCTGGGATCCGAACTCAGGATCTTTTGCTTGAGAGACAGAATCTTAACCCCTAAACCATCTCTCCAATCCCTTACAATACTTTAAATAACAACAACAAAAATTTTCTGACACCCGGTATGGTGGTTATATACCTATAATCCCAGCCTGCAGGAATATCCAAAATTCAAGGTCATTCTTAGCTACATAACAAGTTTTGAGGCCAGTTTTGGGCTATATGACACCTGTTGTTAAAAATAATTTTATTTTACTTTGTGACAGGTCTTCACTGTGTTGCTCAGGCCGGCCTATAGTTACTCTGTAGCCCAGGCTGGCCTGGAACTCACTCCATAGCTCAGGCTGGCCCTCTACTTCCGATCTTCTTGTTTCTGACTCCCAGGTAGTTAGTGTTGGGCTCGCTTTGCCAGACAGACCCAGCACAAACTGCCCGTGTCTCCTCAGCATGACAGATGGCGCCCAGCAAGCCCTGAGGAGAACCATGGAAATCTACTCCAAGACCACCCGCTTTGCCCTGGCGTGTAATGCCTCAGACAAGATCATCGGTGAGCGGGCATCCACCTGGGGCTCACTTTTTGTTTGTCATTTGTGGGGCAGAAGCTTGGAGTAGCCCAGGCTAGCCTCGAACTTGCAGCAGTCCTCCTGCGTCAGTCATGCAGGTGCTGGAATTGAAGGTATGCACCACCACACCTGACTTATTTATGTTTTCATACTGGGGATGGAACCCAGGGCCTCACACGTGCTAGGCAAGTGCTCTGCTGCTGGGCCCCTGCCTCAGCCTCCCCTTTTAGAAAAGTATTATTTCAAGACAGGATCTTACTGAGTTGCTCAGACTGGATTTGAACTTGTGCTTCAGCCCCCAGGTAGTTGGACTAACAGACTGGTACTGTTGTGCTAGCGCAGATACAGTCCTCGGTGCTACTGCATGAGCTGTTTAGCTCGTGGCATTTTGATTGCTTGTGTGTGCAAATGCATTGGGTGTTGCACTAATCCAGAAATCACAAGTACCTGTGGACTGCAGGAACTAGACAATGACCAGAAAGCACAAAATGTCCTTCAGAGAGAGGGAGAACTTAAAAGGTTTACATGTGGGCTCAGAAGAAAGGAAAGATTCCAAATCCTAAGCGATTACTTTCAGTTTCCTACAGGTGTTACAGGCTAATTTACACTACTCTATGTTTGTTCTCATACTGGAGATTTTTGCAACTTAACCATTGTGTGTTCACAGTGACTTGGTGGTCTTTGGCAGGTGGTCTATGACAGGTGAAAACACAGCAGGTGTTTGCAATGCTCTGTCACTGCAGTTTGGGCTCTCACAGACACTATGGTTTTATCTTTTGATTTTATCTTTGCCACCATGTAGACACATCACAGAATAGCAAAGCCAGTTGTAACTCTGAGTACTGGGACGATATCAACCAATCCAGGGGGCTTTTCTGTATTGCCACACCCCTTGGAGCGACCTGCCTGAGACCCTTAGCACAGCAGACTTTCCTCCTAGATTTCTTCCTCGGCTCACTCCTCCTTCTCAGGAGAGCGTCACTTTCACTGTCACATCCTTCCTTCCGCTGGGCAGTACCGCGCAGCCTGTGACCTCTTGCCATCTTCTTGTTAGGTCTCTGCCTCACTTCTGTCCTGCCAAGCTCCAGCTGTGGCAGCTGCAGATTTCCACTTCCCCTTCTCACCCAGGTGTGTGCACGGGGCATGAAGGCAGGTTACCTAACACCTCATCCCCCAGGGCACAGCCGCAGGGCAGGGCTTTCATGCTGCAGGGAATCCCCTACCGCCTCTTGTTCCTCTGGGGACAGGGTTCTATATTGTACAGTGCTTGGGCTGGTCTTGAACCTTGGCAGTTCTCCAGCCTCTGCTTCCTACGAGCAACCACATCTCACCTTTTCAGATTTAGAAACAGGGTCTCATAGCCTAGGCTGTTGAACTCAACTAGCCGCTTGGCCCAGTTGTGTGTGGCCAATGGCAGGCCTTACTCAGGGGGCCTCACCCTCCTTGTCTCTGCCCAGAGCCCATCCAGTCGCGCTGCGCAGTGCTGCGCTACACAAAGCTCACCGATGCACAGATCCTCATGCGACTCATGAATGTCATCGAGAAGGAAAATGTGCCTTACACCGATGATGGCCTGGAAGCCATTATCTTCACAGCCCAGGGAGACATGCGTCAGGTTGGTGGGTCACCACGTGGGCAGGGCCTGGGAGAAGCAGAGGACAGGGAGGGCTCCTGGGCTGTGGGGGGGAGGGCGGGCTGCAGGACAGGCACAGATGGAGCCCCTGGCCCACACCTCTCCCCAGGCACTGAACAACCTGCAGTCCACCTTCTCAGGATTCGGCTTCATCAACAGCGAGAACGTGTTCAAGGTACCGGAGCTGGGCGTGGGCGGCCGGAGAATGTAAGGGAGGCTGTGGACCCTGGGTGGTAGTCTACACCTGTGGTCCCAGCACTCAGGAGGATGGAAAGTTCCAGAGCAGCCTGGGGTACAAAGTGAGATTGTCTCAGGAAAGAAGGGAGGGAGGGAGGGAAGGGAGGAAGGAAAAAAGAAAGAAAAAAATGAAAGAGGGCTAGGGGATGCGGCTCAGTTGGTAGAGTACCTGACTAGCATGCAGGAGGCTCTGGGTCTGAGACACCCAACTCTCAGGTGCCAGTCCAGCCCTGTGCAGCCAAGTATCTGTCTCCTTGGTCATAATCTCTTCCTCTTCCTTCTCCTCTTCCCCTTCCTTCATATATATATGTATATGTACATAATGTGTGTGTGTACACCTGTACCGCAGCTCACGGGCTGAGGTCATAGGACCACTTAGCAGTCAGTCCTCTCCTTCCACGTGGAATGTGAGACTCACACGCAGGTCAGCAGGCTCAGTGCTGAGCCTCTCACCAGCCCAACTCTATCTTCATGTAAACTTTAAGCACAAGGGTGAAGAGAAAGAGGCTCTCATAACACAGACACCCGAGAGCCAGGCAGGGCTTCTCTGAGTCAGACACTCCACTGCACCTCGAGCTGCCCAGAGCAGAGCCCTGAGCCCTCACTGCTTGTTGCTGTTCTGTGTTCAAGAAGTTCGGAGTTGGGGTGCTGGCAGCTTTTCCGTTTGGGGTTATCTGTGGTAGTGAGTGGAAGATTCCACACCTCTGTGGGTGCTGGAGAGTGATGAGCAGGGCCTTCAGGCGCACCTCTGTTTGTTGCAGGTCTGTGACGAGCCCCATCCGTTGCTGGTGAAGGAGATGATACAGCACTGCGTGGACGCCAACATCGACGAGGCCTACAAGGTAGATCAGCGCTTCCTTCTTTGCAGCCAGGCAGGGGCTGGTGAGGTGCTCAGTAGAGTGTTGGCTGCGCAGAGAATGAGGGCCTGAGTTCAGATTCCCAGAGCTCGCACAACAAGCCAGGAGTGGTGGTGCTCCTCTGCCGTCCCCGGGGAAGGCAGGCTCAGGTGGATTGCTGGGGCTCTCTGGCCAGCCTGCCCCGCTGAATCAGTGGCCTTCAGGAAGAGACCCTGTCTCAGAAATATGAGGCTGGGCTGGATCAGTGGTAAAGGCACTTTTCATGCCAGCCTGATGACCTGAGTTTGACCCCCAGAACCCACGTAAAAGTGAAAAGAACCAATTGTACCAAGTTATCTGACCTCCACATGCAAGCCATGACACATCCCCACACACATCACGCCCAGAGTGATAATAAATTACTACCTGAAAAAAAATGAGGTGAAGGGTCTGGAGAGATGGCTTCAGGAGTTAAGACTCTGCCTCCCGGGCTGGAGAGGTGGCTCAGGGGTTAAGCCTCTGCCTTGCAGGCGGAAGGTCCTGAGTTCGGATCCCAGATCCCACGTATAGACGCCAGGCGGAAGCAGGGGCGGCCTGCGTTTCTGGTCCTGGTAGGGCGGAGCCTGTGAATCCCGGGGCGGAAGGAGATGGAGGCGTCCATGGTGGTTGCCGAATTCGTCCGTGGTTCTACACACACACAGACACACACACACAGACACGCGCGCACACACACACAATTGAATAAATAATAAAAAAAAAAAAAAAAAAAAAAAAAAAAAAAAAAAAAAGACTCTGCCTCCCAAGCAAAAGGACCTGAGTTTGGATTCCAGGTCCCATGTAAAAACGCCAGGCAGAAACAGCGGCAGCCTGCGCTTCTGGCTATGTGGACAGAGTCTGGGAAATCCTAGAGCAAAGCAAAAGAGGTAGAAGCAAACCAGGATGATTCTCAAAGTCACTCTTGGTCCTCCACATGGACTTACAGTGCCCTCTGAAACACACACACACACACACACACACACACACACGCACACGCACACGCGCGCAAAATAAAGTTTAAAAAAATGAGGTGAAGAGTAATTGAGACGCTGATGTTGACTTCTGACCTCTGTACACATGCACACACATAAACAAGTACATGTACCACACACACACACAGAGTCACTCTAAGTGTAAGTGCACATTTGTTTTGAAGCTGCATGTCACTTAACCGGACTTGAACTCACTGTATAGCTAAGGGTGGCCTTGAACTTCTAATCCTCCTGCCCCCACTTACCAAGTGCTGAGATTACAGGCATGCACCACCACTCTTGGTTTTATTCAGTGTTGAGGTAGAACCCAGGGCTTTGCGTATGCTAGGCGTTCTACCCACTGAGCCACATCCCCAGCCCTTGAGTGCATTTTTGCTTTAGTTAATTTTCCTGTCACCCCCAACACAAGCTACTAAAAGGAGAAAGGGTTTTACTGGCTCACAGCTGGAGGGTGCCGTCCATCATGGCGGGGAAGCCATGGCCATAGGAGCCTGAGGCAGCTGGTCACGTGGCCTCAACAGTCAGGAAGCAGAGAGAGATGCATCCTGGGACTCAGCTCGATTTCTCTTTTGTATTCAGTCTAGGACCCCAGCCCCTGGGGTGGAGCTACCCACATTCAAGGTGGCTTCCCAGCTTAGTGAACCCAATCTAGAAACTCGCTCAAAAACATCTCCTGAGTTATTGTAGATCCTCATAGTTTACAATGTTGGTCATTACAGACAGGGTTGAACATACCAGGAAACTGGGATGCTATCCAGGGAAACAGGCGTAGACTGCTCCTTAGTTGAGTCCTAAAGGAAGCCCTCAGCTTTACAAACACAACTTCCTAGATCCCACAACCCGTCTCAAGACACAAATGCAAAAAGGACTGTCTCCCAGAATCCTGGGCTGAGGAGACGACTGGGGAGTGAGGTGAGAGGCAGACTTCGGTAGACCCTGCCTTGGTTAGGCTTGCCTGCGGCCGGGTGGCTTCTTGACTTGGCCAGAGAAAGCCAGTGGGGGCGTGGTTCTGTCCTGAAGCGCCGGGTGACGATGTGACGTGGTCGTGGTTCTAGTCCTTCTGCCCTGTGTGGTGCTGTCTTGGCCTAATGGAAGGTGAATTCAGTTACCCGAGGTGATGAGAATGGCAGAGGGCACGGAAGCAGCTCACATGGCTGATCTGGGACCAGCCATCCCTCTGCACGATTTCTGCAGGCTTTTTCTGCCTCCTTTATTCCCATGTGTTCAGTGCATGGCATTTTCTTCATACAGATCCTCGCTCACCTGTGGCACCTAGGCTATTCCCCGGAAGACGTCATCGGCAATATTTTTCGAGTGTGTAAAACCTTCCCGATGGCCGAGTACTTGAAGCTGGAGTTTGTCAAGGTTGGTCACAGGCAGGAATCACAGGACACGCATCCTCTGCTTCCTTTCGACGCTGACTTGTTTTTGTTCCATCTATGTTTGGAAATGGGGTCTCTCTCCGGGCCCATCTTCCTGCTCCAGCCCCTTGAGTGCTGGGTTTACAGGCTATAGCAGTACACCCCCCCCCACACACACACCTTCTGTCCCCCACCAGAGTCTGACTTTCTCGGCTGGTTGCCTTCTCTTGTCACGCTCGTGGGTGACACAGCCCTTCTTGTCACTTGTCTGAATGTGTCACGGGTCAGCTGTTCTCCAGGACATTTGGTTCTTGTATCTTGTGGACTGTGTAAACATTCAGAGTGTGCGTTTCACTTTGAAACTTGGGTTGGACTGAGCCTAGGGTAGCCTAGGGCCTGCCTAGCATGGGCAAAGGCCTGCGCTCCATCCCCAGCCCTCAAAAACACAAACTGGCCACTTTAGATAAAACCAACTGAACTTTAACGAAACATATCCATTGTGTTCTGGCGCTGAAGTTCACTGTCTGTTCTGAACAAACTACTACTTCAGATGGAAACACAGAAACCAAAACCCACTTACTAACTACCTCTCTTTCCTTTTTCAGGAAATTGGCTACACTCACATGAAAGTGGCGGAAGGCGTGGACTCCCTGTTGCAGATGGCAGGGCTCCTGGCCAGGCTGTGCCAGAAGACGCTGGCCCCCGTGGCCAGCTGAGTGGACACCGCCTGTCCATGGAGTTTGGAGAGTCTCAGGCCCTCTGATCAGGTTCTGGAATCGCTCAGCATTATCGTGGTTTTGTTCTTTCAGAACATCTCTTGTAGCCCAGGCTGGCTTCTAGCTTCCCGTGTAGCCTAGGCTAGCCTTAACTTCTGATTCTCGGAAGAGCTGGGATGACAAACACCACCACACCCAGCTGGGGTGGAGCCCAGAGCTTCCTGCATGCTAAGCAAGTCCAATCCTAGCCCTCTGCCCGCCCTTACGTTTCTGCAGCTCGGCTCAGGATGGCCGAGTGGTCTAAGGTGCCTGACTCAAACTCCCACGGGTTTCCACATTGCTTCTAGTAGATCTCTGCTGTTCAGGTGTCTGAATTCAGCCTCAGACTTGGGGACACTGGGACAGGGCAGAAGACCTAGACCTGCGGTATTGATGTGTAGCTAATAAAAGCTTACCATGGTTTATTTGAAGAGAAAATTAAAACTGCTCCAAGGATGACTCTGGGGTTGGTTCTCTCCCCTGTGTGGGCCCCAGGGATCAACCTTAGCCTTTAGGCCCGTGCAACAGCACCTTACCTGCTGAGCCATCTCCTGCTGGCCCAGAACTCCTCAAGGCCCCACCGAAAACCATCATCTTCACCCGCCGCCAGCATCCTGCAAGTACAGGAGGTGTCCTGCCTCCAGGCGTGGTGGCACATGCCTGTCGCCCAGCACTTGGGACAGGCCAGGGAGGAGGGCTTCAAGGCCAGTCAGTACACACTGAGGGCCTCTCAAACAACAACAGTAACAACAATGGGGCTGGAGAGATGGTGCAGGGATTAAGCCTCTGCCTTGCAAGCAGAAGATTCTGAGCTTAGATCTCATGTAAAAACGCCAGGCAGAAATGGCTGTGGCCCTGAAGGCGAAGCCTGGTAAACCCTAGAGCAAAGCAAAAAGGTACGTGCAATCCAGGATGATTCCACAGGCACACTGTGCCCTCTGATGCACACATACACATGTGAAAATAATTTTAAAAAGTGACCATGGCCAGCACTTGGAGTCTAAAGATTTCTATGGTATTCATTTCTTAGAATTGAGTGACATCTTAGGAAAGAGGTAGACAAGAGTTCCAGGGTCCATCCACAGTCCTTTCTCTCTAGGCCTCAGGCTCCTTTCTACTAAACAAGGGCCTTGATCATCATTCGTGGAGAAGGTCTTGCCGTGGTTTCTTTAATTGTTCTAAGAAGATATCCGGTAAAAGCAACTGATGAGCAAAGGCTCCAGGTTCCGTCCATCACAGTGGCAGGACCCTGAAGCACTGGTCACGCGTCCACAGAGAATGCTGGTGTTTGGCCACCTCTCTCCTATGTGTCTGGTCCAGGAAGACACCCATGACAGGGCAGGTCTTCCCTAGCACCATCCCTCACGGGCGTGTCCAAAAGCCAGAGATTCCCTCAGGTGTCTGCAGACTTGTTCCCTACAGGACTCCAAATGCTGCCGTTGACAGGGTTTTGTTTTAAGAACCTGCTGCTGTCCAGGCTGGCTCTGAGGTTGACTGGGACTCGGATCCTCCTCCCTCTGCTGGGATGACAGGCCGTGCCTGACCGATGCAGGCCTCAGGCGTGCTGAGCGAGGCTCTGCCAACCGAGCCACATCATAGAGTGTTTTCAAAGAGGAAGCCAATGCAGGAATTACTGCGCTTAGACTCACAGGTTTATTAAGATGCTCAGGGGCATTTCAGACCCACCAGCCCCCACAGTTCAGGTCCTTCCTAAGGTTACTTGTAAGAGGCCATCAACTCCCCAGACCGCCATGGAGCACAGGGCCCAGGGCAGCCAGGACCGCTGCTGTGATGACTGCAAGCCTGGAGCACAGCAGTAACTCCCTCAAAGGGACATCAGGACAGCCGGGCCCTCGTTTCTTCCTGAGCGAACCGCGCTGGGAGCAAGCAGAAACGCACAAGCGCCGAGGAGAGCCCAGCTCCAACTGACTTGTATCATGGTTGAAGTTAGGTATGCGGGATGCTCCTCCAGAGAAGCTAGAAACCAGAATCCCCCCCAAATAGAGACTGTTAGATAAGGCTCCACTTGTATAAGTTAACTACAAATGATGATCATTAAAAATACCCAGAAGCCGAGGTTAGGAAGCCATCTGAAGTCTAAACCAAAGCAGACAAGGCCAGAAGGCAGGATGCAAGAAGGCCCCATGCAGCCCCAGCATTCAGGAGGCTGAGGCAAGAGGACGAGAGTTTGGGCTACTGAACGATCTCTAGGCTAGCCTGGGCAACTCAGTGGGACCATGTCACAAAATTTAAAAACGAGATATGGCTGCCCGTATTTATGTTGTCAGGCATGAGGAAGAGGGTGCAGGAAGAATTGAGCAGTTTTGGGAGGCAGCCTTTCATAGCTCACCGTTCCATCGGCCCCATCGATTGACAGCAGGGAAAGGCTGGGGGTGGGGAAATAACATCCCTAGCATCACTGCTAAGGGAGGAAGGGGAGAGAAGGGAGTGAGTGCATAATGGCAGCGATACAATCCCCGTGCTGGGGAGGTGGACACTGGCCAGCCAACCTAGCCTATTGAGGGAATCCTAGGCCAGTGATAACCTGCCTCAAACAAGATGGATAGCTCCCAAGGAACGAAACCCAAGGCTGACTGATCTGGAGTCTTCACATGCACACGTGCTTCTGTGCATATCTCTGGGCCACGCCCCCAGCTCTTCACTGGAAGATTCCAGGCAGGCGCTCTACCACTGAGTCACGCCCCCAGCCCCTCACTGGGGGACTCTAGACAGGCGCGCTACCACTGAGTCAGGACCCCCTACTGTGTCCATCATGAGCCTAGCCCTTACAGGGTTCAAAGTTGTGTGTTGCCTCCTATCTCAGAAGTAAATTCCACCAGCCCCTTGCAGAAGTGAGAAAATGTGTTAAGTCACTTGTCCGACATCGCAGAGAGAGGAAGGGGAAGTAAGGTGGGGGAAACCCTCCCAGATCCTACCCCTCCCTACAGTTCACTAGGAAGTCTCCATCTGACACCTCCAGCACCCTCCACCTGATGTGTGCCACCCCGTCATCGGCAAAGTCTACTGCACAGAGGTCCCCTAGCCCCACAGGTGAGGCAAGTGGACTGCTAGGATCATCTCCCTTCTGGGAAGCAGAGAAATAACACTCAAGCACCCATGGGTGCTACGCACCCACCCACTGAAGCTCCCCCAGTGAACTTCCCTCTCTTTCCTTGGAGGGGGACCTTCAGCCTGGCACAGCCCCGCCCCCAAGCCTGAAGCAACTCCAGGGGAACTGTACCTTCCTTCTGCATCTCCCTAGATCTTCCTGGCTGCAGCCACATCTCCATTCACATAATCTGGCTCCCCAGCGTCTTCATCTAGGCTTCCTGATGGGGACAGATGTGCGCCTTTGAAGACTTGCTCTGTGAATGGGGACAAGTAGGTATTGGGTTCACACACACATACACTATGGCTGTTTTCCACACCAGATGCTTGCTCCCAGACCCCACAAAACAACACACTAAAAAAAAAAAAAAAAAAGTCATACTCAAGGTATTTATCTGTAACCAAGCTGCAGCCGAGTACAGTTTTGGTACAGTCCACGGCTTCTGCAGCCTTGGGTATGATGGGGAATCCTCTGTGGAGTCAGCTGGGCTGGCTGGAGGGAAGCCCACCCAAGCCCACCTCCCAGAGCCAACCTTCCTAGCAGCCTCTGCTGTCAGAAAACGTACCCACAGCCCTCCTAGACTCTCGCCACTGGTGGATGGACGCCGAGTTCTGATAATCTTCAGAGTCCTCGACATCTGCGGGCAGCAAGGGGACAATAGGAACAGAGCGGGGCAGACGGGGACCAGCCCCTCCCCTGAGAACTGCCAGTCAGGAGGATGACTCCCTGAGCGTTCCTTCTACTGTCTGGCCCCAGAGCCTGCTTTACCCAGAGGCGCCAGGGCTGTGAAGAAGGTAGGGACAGGCTTGGAGTCCAGGGCACAGCCTCTTGTTGGTAGGTGGGCGTGGGCTTGGCTGCAGACCCAGGCCCTGGTCTGCTTCCTGGGGGGTGGGGGGGAGCCTCACCTGACTGCGGGGTGCTGGGCCTGCAGATGAGCACATTCTCGTAGGAGATGGAATCATCCTCTGTCAAGAGAAGGGAGCCAGCATGGGCCCAGAAAGCCCGGGCTGCCCCAGCACTCCCACGACCCCAGGAGGCATCTAGCCCCTCTTCCTGCGGCCTCCGTCTCTACCATTCCCCTGGACTAGGTTTCCTTGTTTCCTGTGTGTGTTGGGGGAGGGGGGAGCATGTGTATGATTGTGGGTAGAACCCAGAGATCAACCAAAGTGTCATCCCTCAGTCATTACAGGTTGGATGTTTGGAGAGGGGGTTGTATACTTTTATTAAAATATTTATCTCGGAGGCCAGTGAGATAGCTCAGTGGGTAAGGTACCCACTTGCAAGCCTGGCGACCTCCTCCATCCCCAGGAGCTCACGTGGTGGAAAAAGGAGAGAAAAGACTTCTGAAAGTTGCCCTCTGATTTACGCCTTTGCGCCACGGCGTGCATGTCTGTACGTTCTCTCTCTCTCTCTCTCTCTGTCTCTCTCATACAGACACACACACACACACACCAAATATCATGGGTGCCAACATGGTCCAGTTCAGAGTAGAGGACCCCAAATTCAAGCCTGGCCCCTCTCAGCAGGCCCCGCCCCTTGTCAGCAGGTCCCACCCTCTTGCCCCTCCAGTTCCTTCTCCGTAAAGCACAGTGGTCAGGACCAAGGCTCCACACTGCCACAGCCTGCAGGGCTCAGCGTCCATCTGTAAGGCCGTTCTGACTTCTCTGCCATTGGTGTCCAGTCCTGAGCGGCAAGTCAGCAGCCTCCCCAGATGCTGCTGCCCACAGCTCCATCTCTACTTCCTGTTCTGTTCCCTGCCCACAATGACCAGCTTCCTTTTGTCCGGCCCATCTTGGACCTGGTCTGCAGCCTGCCTCCCTCAGCTCCCTCCACCCACCTCTGCCAGGGGACAGTCCAGCACTAGGCCGTCCTCCCTCCATACCCTTCCCGCTCCAGCGGTGCGGGCCTCCGACTGTGCAGTCAGCCAGCTCATCCTCCAGGGGCTTCTGGGAGTGACTCCACTTGTAACGGTCCATGGTGATGGGATCTCTGGGCAAGACAGCAGAGCAATGCAGATGGCTGAGCGAGCCGATGTGGAGAGAGGGGCCAGGAGGGACAAGGAGGCAGGGCAGCTCTGGCCACTTCTCCCCAATCTGCTGGTCTCTTTTCTTTTCATGTGTGTGTGTGTGTGTGTGTGTGTGTGTGTGTGTGTGTGTGTGTATCAGAGGCCCGAGGTTGACTTTGGGGATCACCATGGATTGCTCTACCTCTTCTTGGCTTTGCTTTGGAGTTTCCCAGGCTGTGCCTTCCAGGGCCAGAAATAGACTGCTGCCATTTCTGCCCAGTGTTTTTACCTGGGACTTGGGATCTGAACTCAGGACCCTCTGCTTGCAAGGCAGAGGCTTAACTATGGAGCTATCTCTCTAGTCCTGGAGTCTCCTTTCTGATCCACCTCACCATTTCCTGTGAGCCTCTGATTCTCCTTGGGATGTGCTGGTCTGGTGGGCAACCTGCAACAAGGCCTTACCTGCCTCAGATACACTTTATCCACTTGTGGGAGGAGACCCAGCCAGGGTCCTTTCTTCCAGGGAAGCTAGGGGTCTGAGGTGCATGAGCTGCACCCTGCTCCAGTGCCTCTTACCCCTTGCCTTTCCTTTTTCCTTTCTTACTCCTTTCCTCTTTCTCCTTTCTTTCATCTTCTTCTTTGGTTTCTTACTTTCTTTCTCCTTTTTTTAATCTTTCCTTCCTTCCTTCTCTCTCTCTCTCTCTCTCTCTCTCTCTCTCTCTCTCTCTCTCTCTCTCTCTCTCCTGACACTGGGTTACTCTTTGTAGCCTACGCTGGCTTGAGGTGACAGACATACAGTCCAGTTTGTACCTTTCTTTGAGTAGGCTTTCCAGGATAAGTGCCCTCCCCCGGCTAGATGCCCCTCCCTCAGGCAGAGTCACGTGCCCCTCCCACAAAGTCAATTTCCCCTAGGAGAAAACACTGCCCAATGATGAGTCCTGGTACAACAGGATTAACTGCAGGGAGTGAAGGTTGGGAGACCTAGAGACAGTGTGTGGGGTGGAGACTGTGGGGGTGGAGACTTTGGGGTGGAGACTGTGGGGGGGTGGAGACTGTGGGGGGGGTTGGAGACAAGACAGGCTGTCAGGATGGGCAGGACCACTCACACATAGGTCTCATCTGGCTCACATCTGCTTCCTGAAAGGTGATGGGAGTTCGGGTCAGGCCTGGGACCAAGCTCCAACACTGTGCCCACCGCGCCCACCCCGAGCTACCCACCTTTGCAGAAGTTCTGATACCTGGGCGACTCGGGACCTGGAAGAAAGGCCAGGCTTGTCTCACTTCCAGGCCCCCATCCTGTCTGGCGCTCCGCAGCCCATCCAGGCCACAGGCCTCCATATGGGCTGCTTCCCCAGCAGGTCACCCGGTCTCAGCTCTCCAGGGGACCTCCCCTCACAATCCCATCCTCGTCTGTCCCCCAGTCTCCCCAAGGCCCTTTCCTGTGCCACTCACCCTCAAGATGGGAAAACCGCATCGACCTGTCCTTCCTGTGGGAAAGGAGTGGAATGGGCTGCAGAGGTACCCAGGGGAGGGGACAGTCCCTGCCGGGTCCAGAGCCCAACCCTGGGGCTTAGAGTCCGGGAAAGGAAGGAGGTCTGAGCCTGGCTCATCCAGGTGGGGGTCTCCAGGAGGTCTGTGGCCCACGCACCACAGAGCTTCTTCCTACCTTGTGGATGACATGTCAGAGGCCGTATCAGTCAGGGATCCTGGCCACGTTGGATTGGCCACTTTGGAGGGAAACAGGAATAGGATGGAGACTGGGTGACCCACCAAGCCAGTGCCCACCCCACCCCATGAGGCTGGCCCATGGGCTCAGGACAAGGAGCACTGGGCACTGAGTGCACTTTGATGTGGCCGGTCCCAGCCCACAAAACCCCCGCCCAGACCCAGAGAGTTCTGGCACTCACGGGAGTAGGTCCTCGCCACCACGAAGTTCTGATCTCGCTCTCTCCTGTGAAGGACACAGGGTGAGCTGAGCGGGGGCTCTCCAGCCAAGGGGCAGGGACGGGGCAGACGACACAAAGACCAGAGAGAGAGAGTGGGGGACCCAGCAAGGTGAGGGGCTCCTGTAACCTCAGCAGAGAAGAGGCTGAGGGAGACCCTCTCTCAAAACAAGCAAACAAACAAACAAAAAGGCAAAGCAATGAAACAAATGAAAAAGCTGAGCCGTAACCAGTGGAGGAGATTCTATTTTCAAATCTCTTTGTGGTTTTTCAGTTGCAAAAGGAAATGTGGTAATATGTGTGTGTGTGTGTGTGTGTGTGTGTGTGTAATACATGCACGTGAAGGCCAAGCTGTATAGGATATGTTTGTGCACAGGGAGGGAAAAAGTGATTTTAGACCAGACACACACACACACACACACACACACACACACACACACACACACACACACTCACAGTATTACAGATGGAACTCTGAGTCTGATGCATTCCAGACAAGTGCTCTGTTGAATTCTGCTCCCAAGCCCTCACTGGGCGATGCTAGATAGATGCTCTACCACTGAGCCCAGTCCCCAGACCCTCACTGGGGGACCCTAGGCAGGTGTTCTACCACTGAGCCACGCCCCCAGCCCCTTACTTGGGGATTCTGGGCAGGTGTTATAACACCAAGTTATATGTCTAGTCCTTTTTTAATTTTGAGATAGGGTTTCACTAAGTTGCCTAGGCTGGCCTTGAACTTCCCATTCTTTTGCCTCAGCTTCAGGAGGACCCGACCTCCCTTCCCTGTGCACAGGTCTCTGTTCCCAGCGTCGCTGCCCTATAGTGGCACATCCCCCGGGACTCTCCCTCTGCTGAGTGTGGAGAACACACGTGATCCTGCTGTGGAGCAGGTCAGTGAGGGACAGGGACGATGGGACTCCAAGAGGATACCCCACGCTGCGGCATGCGCACGCTGAGGGTGCTGAAGTCACTCACTGGTTTCTCTGCTCGTAGATTTTCTCAGCTCTCTTCACCCCTGTAAGAAAAGACAGGATTAACAAGTGTCGGAACCAGGCGCAGTGAGAGAGGCCTGAGGCCAACTTGGGGTCCCTGCTTACGGCTCCATCATGCCCTCTGCTAGGCTCATTGCTGTGGGTGCCTGTCACTGTCATGGGATGGACATGGGTACGGTGGGGGTGGGGGACGTGTCTGTGATGCCAGAGACTGAGGCAGGAGAAAGAATTTGAGACTAGCATGGACTCCAGAGTGAAGTCATCAAAAAGAAAAGGGAGGGAGGGAAACAAAGGAAACAAGGGAAAGGAAAGATTAATATAGAGGAAGAGCAGAGAGGAAGAGAGGAAGCAAAAGAAGAGGAGAGAAGAGGAAAGGAGAGGAGAGGTGGGAGGAAAAGAGGGAGAGGAAAGGAAGGGGGAGAGAAGACGAACGCAGGGAAGGGAAGAAAGAGGAGAGAAGGAAAGAAGGGAAGGAGGGAGGGAGGAAGGGAGGGATAGAGGGAGGGAAAAAGAGAGGAAGAGGGGAAGAAAGAAAAGAGGGAAGGAGTGAAGAAAGGAAAGAGGGAAGGAGTGAAGAAAGGAAAGAGGGGGGCTGGAGAGATGGCTCAGGGGTTAAGCCTCTGCCTTGCAGGTGGAAGGTCCTGAGTTTGGATCCTAGACCCCAAAGTATAGTCGCCGGGTAGAAGCGGGGGCGGCCTGAGTTTCTGGTCCTGGTAGGGCGGAGCCTGTGAATCCCCGGGCAGAGTAAACAAGGAGGAGGTGGAGGCGTCCATGGTAGTTCCTGAATTCATCTGTGGTTCTACACACACACACACACACACACACACACACACACACACACACATGCATGCACATGCACAATTGAATAAATAAAAATAAAAATAAGGAAAGAGGGAAGGAAAAGAGGAGGGAAGGAGAGAGGAAAGAGGGAAGGAAGGAAGAACGGAAGTCAGGGAGGAAAGGAGGGAGAGAAAGAAAAAGGGGGGAGGGAAAAGAAAGGAAGGAAGGAATGAAAGGAAGGAGGATAAGAGGGAGAGAGGAAGGAGGGAGGGAAGGAGAGAGGGGGAGAGAGAGAAGGAAGGAGGGAGAGAAGGAAAGGGAGGGAGGGGGAGGGAAGGGATTTGCTCTTTTGTGGGAAGAGGACAGCTTTGAACAGGTAGGCTCCCCCACACCCTGCTCCAATCCTTGTCCACGGACAGTCCCTCACTGAGCCCACAGAAGCAACTTCCCTCCCGACATACACTGTCCTCAGGGTTCTGGACGCTTACCCCTGCCCCTCCGCCACTGCTGGGCACAGCCCCAGAGGCCCCTGGGACACTTGCTCGGAGCCCCTGTGCCTCTGGAAACCAAAGGTCTGCTCCTCACCTGAGTGGGAGCAGCGCACGCACAGCCCGGCCACGACCCCCAGCAGCAGCAGCAGCAGCAGCGCGGCTCCTGGCCACAGCAGCTCCATCTCCACGTTCATATTGCCCGAGTGCCCCTCCTGCAAAGCCGTGGGGAGGATCCCTGAGCTGGGGGGTCCAGCTCCCTGCATTGGAGTTCTGACCTTTCTGGACCCTGGTGACAAACACTCCCGACCCTGGGACTAGGCCAGAATGCACGACCCCAACTCTCATGCCAGCAGCCAGACCTCGTGTGGCACCATGAATTCGTGCATAGTTCTAAGCACCTGCCCTTTGTCCACCTGCACCTGAGTCACGGGTAGAGAAAATGAGGCTGGAGAGCCTACCCACAGTTCTGGTAGGGAAAGGCAGGATTTGAACTCAGTCAAGGAGTTCAAATGGTGGTACCCATCTGTAATGCCAGCACTTGAGAGCTGGGGCAAGGGGATTGCCCCCAGTTTCCCACAAGTCTAGGCTACATAGTACATTCTAGGCCAGCCTGGGTACTTGAGGTCCCCCTCAAAAAACAAAAATCTCCCCACTAGTGCATACTGCTGTCTGTGGATGCATTTGGCTTCGAAGTCGCCACCCCAGCCCTCCCACATTTGGCTCCTTAGGGCTCCTTTCCCCTAGGAGTTTAGGAAGAGGACTTTTTTTTTTTTTTTTTTCCAGCACGGCCCATAGGAACCAGGGGAGGGTCAGGAAAGGCATCTTGGAGAAGGTAACCCTGAACAAGGCAGAGAGGGGCATGCAAGTGGAGGGACGGGGTCTAGGGTGTCTGGGGTGACAGGGAGGTGGGGCTGGGGGTGGTCAGCGAGGAGGTGGAGTTCTCAGTTGGCACAGGGCCATGCCTCAGACAGTGGCTGGTCCCAGCTGCCCAGTCTGAGATATGAACCGGAAAGCCCCCATTGCTGAGACTTTCCCGGCTAGGAGGAGACTCGGCCTCCTGGACTGACAGGGACACAGTTGAGGAGACAGGACCCTGTCACAGTCACGTATGTAGCCCATGTTCCTGAGCTAGAGTGCACCTGCCTAGCATCCTCCAGTGAGGGGCTGGGGGCGTGGCTCAGTGGTAGAGCTCCTGCCTAGCATCCTCCAGTGAGGGGCTGGGGGCGTGGCTCGGTGGTACAGCACCTGCCTAGAATCCTCCAGTGAGGGACTAAGGAGTTGGAGAAAGGATTAAGGAGTTCGAGATTAATCTCGGTCACAAAGTGAGCTTGCGCTAGCCTATCTCAAGGAGAGAGAGAGAATGGGAAGGGAACAGCTGCACTGCACATTATCTCAGCACCTGCCTACATGTCTGTTTATGACCCCAGGCACAAATCTAGGGTCCTGGCATAGCACTGCAGGTCTCGGGAGCTTGACACCTGCGGCCCCTCCAGGGCCCCTCTGTCTTCAGTGCCAGAGACCTTGTCTACCAGAGAGTCCTTATGCTTCTGGATTTGTTCTCTGGGGACTGGCAGAAAACCCTGCAGCCCCCTGTCCCCGGGCAGGGACAGAGTCAGGACCTGGTCTATGTACTCTGACCTGTCACACAGGAAATGTTGACACATATCTCTTCGGTTTGTCACATGAGGCCCCATAGACATGACGCACATGGTGGCCCCAACGTAGAGATTGTTTCCTACCAATGCTCTGGTCATCTACATAGTTCCTAAGCCCTGTGTCACTGGAAGGGACAGTCGCTGGCTTGTGATAGGGACTTCATGGTGCTTTGCCCTGCCTGGATGCCCCTAAAAGCAGGCCTGATTCTCCTTCCGCTGAAGCCCATGGACACTGAAAGGAAAGTCAGACTGGCACACAGGCTGGCACACAGGCTGGCACACAGGCTGGCACACAGGCTGCTAAGGCAAGCTCCTCATGAGGCTGAGGCAGGAGGACTCCAAAGTCAAGGTCAGCTTAGGCTAGTGAGTTCAAGAGCATCTTGGAATACTTAGATTCAGTCCAAAAATAAAACAATGGCTGGGGGCGTGGCTCAGTGGTAGAACCCCTACCTAGAATCCCCCAGTGAGGGGCTGGGGGGCGTGGCTCAGTGGTAGAACCCCTACCTAGAATCCCCAGTGAGGGGCTGGGGGGCGTGGCTCAGCGGTAGAGTGTTTTTCTTGTCAAGACATTGGGTTTCATCTCCAATAACCTTTCCCCAAAGAAAATACAAAATAAAAAGATGGGGGGAGGGCAGGTACCAGCACACGGACTCCCCGTGGACTGGTTCTGTGGCTCAGTGCCCAGGTGGGGTTCCTGAGCTCAGTGAGGTGCGTGGTGCTGCAGGAAAGGAGGTAATGGCGGCCGAGACTGGCAGGCGGAGTAACTTCTCTGTTCCTCTTCTCCATTTCCCTAGCTCTCTTAACTGACAGGAGGAGGGCGGAGGGTGGAGGAAAAGGTCTAGGCCCAGGGAGGCACAGTGCTTCAGGCTCGGGAAGGCCCCAAGGGGCCAGGCGGGGCCTGCAAGTGTGGGGGGCTGCTGCAGCCCTGCAGCTGAAATAGCTGGAAGGGAAGTGGGCAGTTTTCTTATGAACACAGTTCTCGCAGAGCCAGCCGCTGGGGACTTGTCATCCGCGCCTCCTGCTTCCCTGGCTCTGGGCCACCATTCTGCTTCATCCCCAGTCCTCCCCAGCCCGTGCGAGAGCAGGGCAGCGACCAACCTGAGGCTTGGCGTGGCTTTGTTCACTAGCCGTTCCTCTCTCAGGACTGTGGTTTTAGCAGAAAAACTTTTATTTTGTGCCTTTGGACTAGGATAACCCAGTAACCCAGGCTGACCCGGAACTCCTGATCCTCCCAGGTGCTGAGGTCACAAGCATGTGCGGCCACACTAGACTTGTCTACGTAAGTTCAAACAAGGCCTGTCAGAGCCAGGTGACTAGAGGGGACGAGTGTGGTGGTGGAGTGTGTGCGTGCATTTATGTGGGTGTGTTGGCACCTGTGTGTGCGCGTATAAGGGTCTGGCAGCTTCTGTCCCAGGGTGGTATAGCGGTGTGATGAAAGCAAGGTGGAGTGCTCGCTCAGGACTACCAGGGCCTAAGGAGCCCACCAGGCTACAACAGTTTCAGTCAAAAGTTAACAAGCCAGGTCAGCCAGGGACATAGAGGACAGTAGTTTTCTCCCTCGGCTGGGGTGGGCATGGACTGCTCCCTACAACTCGCAACAAGCCCAGGGCAGCTTACAGCTCCACTTCACAGACATCGTCCCCAGTGCTTTGCTGTTTGCTGTCCCTCCCCGTGCTCCCTAAAAGTACAAGGTCCATATTGAGAGCTTCCCGCAAGGGCTGGGTGGGGACGATGGAGGCAGGAAGCCTAGAGACCCTGGGACCAAGCTGTCCCAGAGCTACAAGGCCAGGCTGGGCGGCGTCCTGCTGGCCTCCCACCCACCCACAACAGCCACCAGGAACTCTAGCCTAGCGTAGGAGCCACCTGCCTCTCGAAGCAAAGCTTACCTGAGAGTTGGGGGCACCTTACCACGGCCACCCCATCCTGTGCCCGTACACCTGCCTGAGCCAACGTCAACGCCACGGACTCTGGCGGGCAGCAAGCAAGGCACCCGCTTCCTGTCACCACTGAATCATCCCTCACACATCCGCCACGGCCGGACCGTGAGGCTTGGCTAGTGAGGGGGCGGGGGGAGAGGAGGAGAGACAGACAGAGAGGAAGACAATGGCTACTCGGCTTTTTGCTAAGTCGGAGAGGAAGGAGACAGACTGAAAGAGGGAAAGGTGGCTGCAGAGATGGCTCAGGGGTTTAGAAGATCCTGAGTTGGGATCCCAGGTCTCACGTGAAAAAAAACACCAGGCAGAAATGACGGCTGCACTTCTGGCCCTGGTGGGCAGAGCCTGGGAAATCCCACAGTGAACCGAAAAGGAGGTAGAAGGATGATTCCTGAAGTCACCCTTGGTCCTCCACAGGGACACAGTGCCCTCTGGTACACAAATACACACACACACACACACACACACACACACACACACACACAAAATAAAAAGAGGGAAAGAGAGTAAGAGAGACAGGAGAGACGGAAGTAAAAAGTAGAAGCGGAGAGAAGCACAGAGAGAGAGGAAGCAATGGAGAGACAGAGAAACAGGCACAGACATGGAATTTGCAGAACCAGAGACAGAGGCAGATGTGGTAGTATAGGCCTTAAACTCAGAATTTGGTAGGTGGGAGGCAGGAGGATCAGAAGTTCAAGCCTGTTGTCTGTTACACAGTGAGCTCAAGGCGCGGGGGAGAGAATCACAGAAGAGGGAGATAAAGAAATGGAGTCAGACACTGAGAGAATAGTTAGGACACACACACACCACTCTGGAATGAACACATACACAAAGCCACACAGACACACACAGTGAGATACAGAGAAAATGAATTAATAACCCAGGAGCCCAGGAGTTCACTGAGGCAGAGAGGGATCGAAGGGAAGACAAGGGCCAATGCTACGACCATATGCACAAGCATGTGCACAGAGAACCAGAGACAGGTGACACGCATATACACATAGGCACAAAGGCAGTGAGAAAGACAGAGACATGATCTATACAAATAGAGACACGACGATACTCAGAGGCATGATGTAGATTTCTGCCCGTACCCACCTGAAGGGACGAGAGATACAAGGAAACTAGGGGGTTAGGGTCCCCAGTGTACCCTCACGGACAAACTGTGTGTGGGGGGGCAGTGGAAAACAGGGAGATGCATACCAGGGTGTCAGCAGCAGGTGGACAGACAGACAACCAAGCTGACTCCTATGCGCATATGTACTACTGTAAGGGCCAGAGATGGAACTTGGTCCACCTTGATTCATTTATCCGGATGATGACTATGATATGTGTGGGTGCAAGCATGTGTTCCCTGCTTCCATCTTTACCTGGGCTCCACAGGCTGAAAGGTCCTCAGGCTTTACCGTCAGCTTACAGTCTTATGCCCTGTTTCTTGAGACAAGGTCTCTCTCTGGGACCTGGAGTCGGCCAAGTAGTTTGGCAGCCATCCATCCAGCCAGTCAAGTTCCTCCTGTCTCCATTACCAGTGCTGGGAATTCATGAACACACTGCAAGCCTAGTGTTTACGCGGGCTCTGGGTTGGGGAACTCAGGTGTGCTTGCGAGGCACAATCTGTAGCATCCGCGTTGCCCCCGAGCTACCTCTGTTGAGAACCACGCTTTCCAGGGCACAGGGAGACCACACACAATAAGGAGGGAGGCAAGGTGGCGCAAGCACCAGCATTGGCAAGGGTCTATAGTGCTTTGGCAGACCTTGACCACAGATCAACAAGATCACATCCTACCTCCCGGGGACACCAAGACCCGAAGTTCAAGTCCCCCCTAACCCAGTTTTAGCATTTTGGAACCCTCGGGTGCTAGGATGCCAGTCTGATGCCCTTTGGTGTACTGGATCTGAACATCTAGTCCTTGTGCCCAGGGTCCGACAAGGCGTCAGCTCAGTTGCTGTCTTCCTGTGGGCGACAGCTCAGCTCCCTGAATACCCATTAGGGGGAGTAAGGGGTAAGGGAAGGAAACTTGTCATGTCCCTGATTCAGGGGACTGAAGTTAGTGCCACCTGACTCCCGTGTGTGCTGAGAAACCAACACAAACATCCATCTCCTGTGAATAGTGCCAGGTACATGGGAGTTCATGACCCAGAACCCTTCCCGTGGACCCAGACGTGGGACACAGGCTGGAGACAAAGGTGTACTTGAACCCAGACCCAAAGCCAGAGCTCCTCTCATACTCCTAACAAGCCAACATGGACTCCCCCCGTGGGCCAGGGAGAGGGAGGGGACCCAAGTGTGGCCAAGAACCATCAGCCCAGACTAGGTTGGGCAGCGAAGAGGAAGAAGCTCTGCCCAAATCCCTGTCTTCAAGATTTTCTCTTGCTCACAGCACCAACCTTCAGTTGTGTATTTGCAAATCAACTCAAAACCAGACAGGGTGCCAGTAAGTCTTGTCAAGCAAGGCACCCGTGTGAGAACCTGGCAACCTTAATTCAATCCCCAGAAGCCCACATACCAGGTGTCCTCTGACCTCCACCATTACATTGGTGGTACACATGTGCAATGCCAGTACTCAGGAGCCTGAAACAGGACTGGGGGGAGGGGGAGAGTTCAAGGCTCCTCATGCTACATAGTGAAACCCTCTCTTGCAGAAATCTCAATGTACCCGGGCCCTGATAGTTTTTTCTTCTTTCATGTATAGGGCATGTGTGTGTGCTTTAGCATGCCTGCTGCTCCTCACCAGGGTGGTGCACATAGGTAGATAGGCGTGTGCACACTGTACTTGGGGGCCCAAGGGTGATATTTAGAATCGCCCCCCCATCTTTGTTTTTCTACCTTTATTGTTGTGACCTGGAGTCTAGTTAAACCCAGAGCACACCTAGGGCCACTCTGTCTAGCCAGCTCTGGCAATTTCCAGGCTCTGCTTTCCAAGGCTGGAATTACAGCTGGGCGACCACACCTGTCCAACATTTTTACCTGGCTCTGAACTCATGTCCCTTTGCTTTGGAGGCAAAGACTTCGATCTTTGAGTTATCTCCTCAGCGCTCGTAAGCTTTCTTCTTGTTTTTTTTTAAAGTTCAATGCCTAGGGCTGGAGACACTGCTCAGGAACTGACTGCCTCAAAAGCAGGAAATCCTAAATTTGAATCCCAGATCTCACATAAAAAAGCCGGGTGGAAACAGAGGTGGTCTGCACTTCAGGCCCTGGTAGGCAGAGCCTGGGAAATCCCACAGAGAAGCAAAAAGGAGGTAGAAGCAATCCAGGATGATTCCCAAAGTTACCCTTGGTGACTTGGTACACACATATGTAAAATAAGAGTTCGAGGACTAGACACACTCTTTCTGGGTTTTTGAGACTAGGTCTGCAGCCTCTTCTGACCTTGCATTACTCCTCCTGGCCTCATCTGGAGCAGTGGGATCACTAACTCCTGAAATGTGTTACACTGCCAGTGGCTTTTAGTCCACTTAGTGCTGGGCCGTCAGGACTGATTCATCACTCTCACAGTAGAGCAGCTGTCTGCAGTGTGGTGTGTCCCTCACTGGCTTAAGTTCACCACACCCCATGGAGTTTCCGAATTGTCAGAGATGTGATCTTGCTATGTAGTCCAGACTGCCTTGAACTTGCAATCCCTCCTGCCTCAGCCTACTGAATAGCTGGGATTGACCACATATTTTTCACTTTTTCTTTAAAACAATTTGTGAGTGAAGGAGATGGCTGAGTGCATAAAGCACTGGCCAAGGAAGAGGACCTCAGATCCTTGAGTCTGGATCCCCAGATGCCAAGTGCGTTTTTGGCCCACCTTTTAATTTCAGTCCCAAAAGGCGGAGTCTGAGAATCCCCAGAAAAAGCTGGCTAGTCAGACTAGTCCTATAAGCAAGCTCTGGGTTTAGAGACCCAGTGTGGAAGAATGAAGATAATTCTTAATTTCAAACCCAGGCCTCCATATGCATGTCTATGTGTGTGCCCACCCATGCAAATGCCACACACAAATGCTGGGAGTGGCCTTTCATATCTAATCCTGGCTTGTGAGGGTAGAGCAGAAACGGGTGATTCCCAGGGCTATGTAGGACAGTCAGTCTAGCCAAGAGCTGAGCACCACATTCACAGGAACTATCTCAAATGATAAGGTCAAGAAACACACTCCATGCCCACCTTTATCTTTCACACACACAAGCACACACACTATACACAAAATTGCAGTAGATGCTTCTGAAAACTCAACCTCAGGAGTGGTCAGAAAGACAAGCATTACACATTACGTAAGGTTCTCTTTTATTTAAAAGATCATTCACAAAATACCATATCCATAGACTCACTTTCTGTCATAGAGCTGAATGTGTGAAGTGTCTGGAATCCCATTCTTACACTGAGAAGCTGGGTGGCTCACAGTGTGGATGGATGTCTGTTCTGTCTTTTCAGTATTGGAGGACGCATTAGGTCATCTGAAAGCATCGGCTTGGATTACAACCACGCAATGCATGTCTGTCTGCAGTTAGGTATTGGTGTTACACAAATGGTTCTTATCTCAAAGCAGAGAAGATGGCGGGCGAAGGGAGGAGCAAGAGTTCTGTGAATTGCCGAGACAAAGACAAGCAGGAGCCGAGGTGCCGCTGGCCAGGGCAGCCACCTAAAATTGGGCCTCTTGGGCCTCGGCCTTCCCAGCCAAGCCTTTCTCTATCTAGGGCTCTAATGGCTGGTTGACCCCGACTGCTCCCACTGGGACAGACGAGGACCTGGGTGCCAAAGAACTTTCTATTTGTTCAACATAGCTGTTCCAGCTTCAAGCAACGCCTGACCCCTTATTCCCAGGTGAGTGCTCAGCACCCAGTGGGAACAAGAGGCCGCTCACAGCAAGCCTAGACATTCCTAGACACCTCAAGTACCGAGGATCTCAACAGCCCACATAGAAAACTACAACCAATCAAGGAAAGCGCCAGATGCTAGGCCTGCTTGCACTGTGGACGTGACACACGGTGGGACACCCCAGGGAGCAGACAGACACAGGGAAGAGTGCACACCGGCTCAGCAGGGCACAGCCGCCCAGCGCAGCTTCCAGCACCACCCCCACTTCCCGAAGGAAAGGGATTGAGCTGCAGGGGGCTGCACCCCAAGAGAGGGCTTTCACAGCACCCGGGGAGCAAGGAACGAGCTAGACGGTCTAAGAGCAAGCAGAAGCAGGCTGCATGGTCACGGGCAATTGGGCTTACTGCCTGTGTGTGGACTGTCCACCGGCATCCCATGCCATCCTCTTTGGCCTCACTGCCAACTCGAGTCTGCTATGCCTGAGCAGACGCTGGAGTGGGCAGTGAGGCAGACATACCCCATACATCTGTGAGGAGCGGCGGGCGTGCTCCCCTGCTTTCAAAGCAAGGTGCCTCCAATTTTGCACACTCCTCCAGCTGGAAACAAACAAGCGGCCACTGGCCACCTTGCCAGAGACTCCAGTCCTTTTCCCAGAAGCCGCAGCAACACAGAACTCTACATGCAGGTTGGAGAGAAGCTCTGAGAAAAAGCAGAGGGACAGCACGCCTGGAGAGTGGCCAGGGTGCGTAAAGAAAAGAGAAAGTGAAAGAGAAGTGGTGCCCAGCCCATTGCCTCCAGATCCTTCCGTGCAGAAGCAGCAGGGAGAGGACAGGAGGGCACAGGGCAAGCAAGAAAGAGAAAGCAAAAAAAGAAAGAAAGCACAAAACAAGCACTAGATAGATATAGCAAAGCCAAGAATGTACTAGAAACCACTTGTTAACAGCTGACATGCACTCACGAGCTCTGTTTCTGCTGTAAGGAGGACAGTTGCCAGGCGCGAGAGTGGGGCCTGAGGGCGGCCGGCAAGGCCACCAGGCTGTGCTCCTGCTCCAGCTCCCCCACACCCCATTCCCTCCCAACCCAAGCTCATTCTTGCTCCTTCTGAACCACTTCCTCTCTGGGCCGGGCTCCCCCAAAGATGGCAGAGTTGGGGTTGGCTACTTGATTAAGGGGCGTTGCCACTGTCCGAGGTTTAAGCTGCAGTCGTGGTCTCTGTGCGCGTTCCTCTGGGGAAAGAACAAAGTACCTGGTCATACACAGGAGTCCTGCCGCACCACAGCCCCGCCACCCAGAACTAGCCAGACTATTGAGGACCTGTGACTCCGCCACTTGTTTGTTTCTCACATAGCTGGGCTGGCCTAGATCTAGCATTTTATTTTACTCATCAGCTGAAGGTTTGCTCTGAGCCTGACTCCTGATGGCTCTGCCTCTGCTTCCCACAGCTGGATTGGAGGCATGTGCCACCGTCCCCGACCTGGTCCACTTTCTAAACAGCCCGCATATCTGTGAGGTAAACAGTAACTTTAGCAAGGCCACCGTACTACGAAGGACCAGTGAAAAGATCCAGGGTGCACAGGGTGAGAAGGCAAGTTCACGCGCAGGCAGTGAGCATGCCCCAAGGATGCCCACATACCTTCTGTAGGTTCTCTGAAGTCCATGTTGGAGCCACGCAGAGGTGGGCCATCTCGGAAGCGACTCCCCATTGGAGGGCCTGCTCGCCGGTCCCCCGGGCGGCTGCCTCCCCTGCCTCCTAGAAAGTCATCCCTGTAGCCTAAGGAAAAAGACTACAGGTTAGTTTGCTAAACAAGTTTAATATTTAAACATTTAGCATTATCCTAGACTGTCAAACTCCCTTTAATACTGAATTAAGTGACTGCTGCTTCCCATGCTGGTGTGGAAACAAGCAGCTCACATCCACTGAACAGACAGACAATGTCGCTCTGCCCCAGTGCAGGCAAAGCACAGGCACAAAGTCTGGTCCAAAATCAATGCACAATGGATAGTTACTGTTCAGATTCTAGGGGGCTTGCTGGGTCTGCAGTTTTCCCGACAAGGTTTAGGTCTTGTCAGCACACTAGTTGTTTTTATTTCTAATGGCAGTGGTGGTGGTTGTTGCTGGGGTTTGAACTCAGGTCTCTTACACAATCAAACACCGAGCCACTCCCAGTTCCAATGGCCCATTGTCTGCTTTCATTCTTTGAAATTCTCTATATATTTTAAAATGAAAATAAGTATGCATCACTTAAAAAAAAAATACAGGAGTGAGAGGGGATGGAGAGATGGCTCAACATTTAAGAGACTTTCTCCACTAGCATGGGGACTGCAGTCTTGCACCACATGGCAAGCTGGCGTGTTCCTGCACACACCTGTATTAAAACCACAGCTCTGAATGGGATAGAAACAAGACCCAGAATGAGATGAGATCCTGCCTACCACAAAGAAATAGGGGGAGAGTTAGGGAGTGGGACACCTATCAACCTCCTGTGACCTCCAAGCACATGCACAGGCAGGTGCACCCACAAACACTGAAAACACAAATGCACCTATAAAAATTAAGTGTGGAGGGGCACGTTCAAAACATATAAAGCATCGAACTTGACACAGGGTGCTCATTAAGCACCTCTTCAGGCTTTGGCTGTACTAGGCAAGTCTTGCCCTGGTGTCAAGGGCCGGGTCTCCTAGAAGCAACATTGCAAAGGCTATAGTCACAGGAACTCACTCATTCTAGAGTCGAGTCATCTTGCTACTTCCAGGACATCTGAGAGGGTACCTCTTGGGGGATGCTGACTTCTGCCCTGAGCTGGCTCTGATAGATAGGCTACATGTTTCAGAGACCAGCTTATATATAAAATCCTACTCACTCTAAGCTCTACACTTTGGGCTCAAGAAGCTAAGCAGCCATCTATTTAGCTCAAATAGCAGAGACTATGTGCCTGTCCCTCCCATACTAGAGGATGCTGAGGTTTGGTTTGGGGGCAAGTCTCCTATGTCACACAGCAAGAATTCAGAATTCATCTCAGGTTTCTGGGCGCCTAGGGCCTGCTTTTCTATATTCATGTTTGTTACAACTGACTTCCTTTCCATGCACATAGACCACTTTCAAAATTAAGAAGCAAAAGGTAAGGATGAAGAAGTGCTTGGGAGGGGGCAAGCTTTTGGAGGCCACCCAGTTAAGGCTAAGGAGTACTATGAAGAGGCTGGATGGAGCTCTAATTCTACAACCATCTGTACTTCTCTGTACCATACACAAAGTCACTAAACTATTCCTCCAACCATAGCCTTAGCAACAGGCTCAGATGAGGTGGTGGTGGTTCTGAGTGGCTTAGTGAATGCCCAGGGACCTGTGGAATGTTGACGGTGAAAGGGGCTAAGGAGGTAAGCCATCAGGCCAGGCCGTCTGCTCAGAGAAAAAAGCAAAGCCAGGTAGTGGGGCAAATGATAGTTAAATACTGATACCAGAGTTGAAGTCGTCCCGGGAATCCCAGCCACCTCTAGATTCTCGAGAACCACCCATGCCTGAGGACACACAAAAGAGATGCAGTTGAGGTTGTGTGGCTACCTTTGTGGGAGAAAGGTGAAAATTTATTTGGAAGACACATCACTATGCTTCCTAAGATCTTAGGACCAGTGTTAATTTGGCTGTGCTAGCAGCACGCTCTTCGTGGGGTGCTCAGGAGAGGCAAGCACAGGGTATACACTCAGCCCTAAGACAAGCCAATCACCTCTGTCGTCGGGTCCACCTTTCCTGAAGCCAAAGCCACCTTTATCTTGTTTTCTGCCTTCTGCAATGTCCACACGAAGTGACCGATCGCCCAAGATCTGATGGCGAGAAAAAAACAGTGTAAGTCTGGACAGGAACACAAACCTCAGCCGGTGCCTGGGCAAGGGAAGCAGAGGATACTCACAGCGCCATCATATGTCAGAGCCTCCTTCAGGGATTCGACCTCATCAAATTCTACATAGCAGAACCCTAGAGAAGAACAGAAGCCAGCTTATGCTAACCCCTTGCACTATGGCCAACCCCACTGTGGCATGCGATGATGATTACAACAGCAAAACACAAAAGGGACCATGTCACCTTCAGGAAACAGGTAGTTGCTGTTCTATCCCCTAACAGATTTGTTTTACAAAGCTTCCTTTTTTTTTTAAATCTCTATTTAGTGTGTGTATGAATGTTTGTCAGTCAAAGGGCAACTTTCAGCAGTCAGTTCTCTCCTTCCACCATGTGGGCTACAGGAATGGAATTAAGGTCCCAGGTTTGCACACAGGGACCTTACCACTGAGCCATCTTGCCAGCCCATGAAGCTCCTGATTTTTTTCTTTTCTGTAGTTATAGAACAGAATCCAAGGCCTCATGCCTGTTTGATAAGTGTGAGCTATCACTGAGTCAGATTTCACAGATTCAATTTTTACCAAAAATGCTTTGAAGGGACTCAGAGCCCATCAACTTCTCACCCAGGAAGCCAACAATGAAAATGTTCTCACAAAGCACACACCTTAGTGGCAAGCATGCTTCCCTGGACATCTGACACCACATCCTTGACACTAAGATTGACGCTGTCCCCTCCCTCACCACCAATTCCAGATCTAGAGAAAGCTCATCCCAGCACACTCCCATGTGCCTTGTCCCTCCACAGCTGAATGTCCTCCTGTGTCTTAATCACACTCTATGAAGCTCAGGAGAGGGCAGCTTCCTCTCCTAAGTGGGTGGCCATGACAGCATCTACTCTGTGCATGCTGCCCTTGCCTTCCAGACCTGCTAATGAAGAAAAGCCTTTTACGAGACAACTCCTAAGCATAACCCTGGGGCAGTGAAGTGGACAGACCACATACATCTTTGTGCAATCTGATTTCCCAGTTGACAGACAGGCCTGGCCTCCCGACCAGCACTCACTGCTGATCACACCTCATGCTCAGCTCCCAAAGTCTGAGGCCACGAGTCCTGGTTGGCACTATACACAGAGGCCAGGAGGCCATACATTGCTCACCTGGCATTCCCACACTCAGCCTATCAGCCTAAGACAATCAGGTAAGGAGAAACTGTCCTAAAACATGGTCTTGGTTTTAACCTTCGTTTTCTTCCAAGGCTGTTTCCATGCCAGCAGAAACACGACTGTAAGCATATAGGTCACATACTAATACAAACCAAACCAAGTGTTAGGTGTATAATGCTTCCCTGCAGGAGATGCAGATCTGAGTTAAGGGGTCATATTTATTTCGGTTCTGAGAACCCGGCTAATGGGGGACCACTGGATGCACTGTACAGTATACCTACACTTTCATTCACAAATCCCACCATCTCCACAGTCACACAGAGCAAACACCCCCACTCACCTTTAAATTTGTCTGTGTCTTTGTCTCTGACTAGTCGCACACTCCGTATGCTGAGACCCTTGAAGATAGTGTCTATGTCACCCTGAACAGTGTTAAAAGGGAGATTTCCTACGTAAGCTGTGTAGGGGGGCTCTGTGGGCAACTCCTTCTGGCTACGGGAACCATGGCCACCAGCACTGCCGCGGGACCTAGAAGAGACACACAGAGTTCAAAACTCTCACTCCACGCTGGAATGCCACGCTCATTTTCATATCTTGCTAGCCGTCCAGCATTCACACTGATATACAACCACACCTTCAGAAGATCATTAAGAACACCAAAGAATGTGATTACTGAAAAGCTGTTTGGTTTTGGTGAAGGTAAGGAAGTGTATCTGAAAAGGGGGCCTAACATAGGACAACTGACTCTCCTGGTGAGCTGGAATCTGTACCTTCAATGCTACTTAAGACCTAAGTCAAGACCCTCCTTCACATTCGGGAGGTGAAGGCAGAAAGAGGGTCAGGAGTTCAAGGCCAGTCTCAGTTACATAAGATCTCAATAACAAAACAAACATAATATATAACTTATAGGGTGAGGAGATAGCATGAGAGGACTGAGTGTGGATCCCTAGGATTCATCCTACACTGACTGATCTAGCAAAGTCAGTGAGTGATCCTATTTTTAAAAACAAGATTGAGGCGATCTAGCTCCTCATGGCCCTCTAGTGCCATGAGTCCGTTTCCAGCTGCGTACTTCTCTTGGAGGCTCTCTAGCCCCTCATGGCACTCCAGTGCCATGAGTCTGTTTCTTGTTCCTTGCTCCTCATGAATTCCATGCCTAGCCCCCGTGAGTTCTCATGGGCTCCCTAGCCCATCATGGCACTCTAGTGCCATGAGCTCTGTTTCATTTCTGCTTCTCATGGAAGTGCCCTAGCTCCTCATGGCACTCCACGTCTGGAGTCCATGAGTTCCAACCTTTCTTTTCTCTAATAAACTCTACCTTAATTCTCTAAAAAAAAAACAAGATTGGGCTGGAGAGGTGGCTCAGGGGTTAAGCCTCTGCATTGCAGGCAGAAGGTCCTGAGTTCGGATCCCAGATCCCACGTATAGACGCCTGGTGGAAGCGTGGGCGGCCCGCGTTTCTGGTCCTGGTAGGGTGGAGCCTATGAATCCCAGGGTGGAGGAAGTGGAGGCGGTCCATGGTAGTTCCCGAATTCGTCCGTGGTTCTACACACATACAGACACACGCGCATGCACACATACACACGCACAATTGAATCAATAATTAAAAAAAAAAAAACAACAAAACAAGATTGAGGGCTGGAGAGATGGTTCAAGGGTTAAGACTCTGTCTCACAACCAGAAGGTCCTGAATTCAGATCCCAAGTCCCAGTAAAAATGCCAGATGAAAATGTGGACGGCCTGTACTTCTGGCCCTGGTGGGCAGAACCTGAGAAATTCCAGAGTGAAGCAAGAGGGAGGTAGAAGCAATACAGGATGTTTCCAGAAGTCACCCTTGGTCCTCCACAGGGACACACAGTGCCCTTGAATAGGCACACACACACATAAAATAAATAGTAAGATGGAGAGTGACTGAAGAATGTTGACCTCTGGCCTCCACATGCACAAAGACATACATACATATACACACAAACCAAAATAGACTATTTGAACATCCACGCTGCTGGGGTTGCACAGTTATGATACAACCCTTTCTCTCCACTGCTGACGAGAATTAGAATGTTCTGGTAATGTTGTGGTGTACAGCATGTATTACAGCATACACGAAGTAGAGATAGTAAATGGATCACTGTAAGTCCACTACCAGCAGATTCTACATATCGGGACCCTAGCTCAAGAAGTATCAATTCTGCCAGTCTACAGTAAAATAAACTCTACAGAGAATGGCCACTCACATACTTCCCTGGCTGCTCCACCTTTGCCTCACCTGTCCCTCACTTCCAAAGCATGTACTCTGAAACATTTTTAGGAGTGGGTCATGGAAAAATAATGTGCACAAATAGTTTAAGGTGGACACAGAAAAGATGTGAACAGAAGTAACTTATAAGACAGATCCATCCTAGTCACTGCATGCCCTTTTCATTCAGGTGGTGTGGGATGACCCAGGCACTCAGACTGGCTTCAGGTCCCTAGTGGCCTGAGGACCTATCCGGAAAGAAGTGTCACCTAACCATAGTGATACCATCAAGTGGTTGACAGGGATTTGTGTGACTTGCCCATCAGGGGAAAACAGCACAAGATTTTGTCAGACTACACAGATCAGTATGTGATTTAAAGTGTTGTTTACTTCTGGACTTTTTCCTTTTACTATGTTCAGAGCCCAGGTAGGCACAGGGAGATGAAACCGTGGAGAGGCAAAAATGCAGGTGAGGAGCATCATGTGGACACACCTTCAAAAGCCAGGTGAGGACGAGAAGGTGGAAAGTGAGGGCTACAAGCCAAGTTGCTATCCAGGCAGGCAGACAGGGTCAGTGTGTGCAAGGGCAGGACCTTTGTCTGGGTCCAGAGAAGACTCTAGGGGGCATTCACACAAATGTGGTAAATAAAGTAAGGGCTACTCTGGAGCCCTTGGAGAAGTTTGGGGTTTTAGGTGAGCTGAATCTCAGGGGAAAGCACTGCATGACTTGCAACCAGGGATGGAATTGTGGGCCCACATAAACTAAACCATCTCCTGGCTCAGGACAGTGGTCCCTAATTACCTAATGATCGTCCTGGATGCAGTCAGCCCCAGGCCCGATCCTGTACTCTTGTCACTCTGGAGAAGTAGGCTTGGGGTCAGCGACATGCAAGTTACTCAAGAGAACATGTACTGTGTCTGCTGTGTTTGTGACTTCCCATTGATGACTGAGACAAATTCCATGGCATACACATAAGGTAACCAAGTGCTTTGTGTCCATTAATGAACAAAAATCAGATTTCGGAAAATGGACTTAAAAGAGGGATCTGGGGAGAAGCGTCAGTGGATAAAATGTTCGTCCCATGAGCATGGGGACCAGAGTTTGGATGGCCAGAATTCACATAAAGCTGGATAAGTATGGTGGTAACAGTAATTCCTGCACGAGGAAGACAGAGGATCTCTAAGCATTGACAGTGATCAAAGAAAACCAGTATCACTTTGAAAACACACATACAACAGACAGCACATAACAACACACACACACACACACACACACAGGTGGGTGGGGTAATTGAAGACATCTGAGTTATTCTAAAAGAACTGCTTATCTAGTTTAAATGTGATAAATATTTACATATTCCTCAGAACAGGTATGGAGACAACCTCCTATAATTCCAGCACTTAGGAGGCAAAGAAAGAAAGAACCTTGTTTGAGGCTAGCCTGGGTTACATGGCAAAACCCTGTGGCAAAAAACAGAAGTAACCCCTTAAACAGGGAGGAACACCACACGGGAGATGGCTTATTCCTATTAGCTTGGAACAGGACCTCTTCCAAGCCACACATCATCTTAAACTCTTGACCCTTTGCTCCACCTCCCAGTGATAGACATTTACCACAAACAGCAGTGCTTCATTTTGTTTCTTACTTTGTAAATACTTGAAACCTTAGGAGTTTAACTGATTGTAAAACCACTTCATAAATATACTGCACAAAATTTAATGGTGAATCACATGGCTACAGTAGGCCAAATGCACCTGCGGCTGTAGTGTGACCAAGGTCCATGCTAGCAAGGAATGACACTCTGGGAACCAGGCAAGCCAAGTGCATGTAGCTCCTACACCCCTGTGCCCAGCCCAGCTCCCCACCCCAGTCTCTACCTCTAGTACTGAGCCACCACTGCACTCATTATATTCACTGGGCCTCTGTGACACAATATGGAAGTCTCAAAGAAGCAGTAACCAGGGAACTCCAATTTTCAGTTGACTCCGAAGTCACCCAAATACTTGGATATGACACTTGTCTTTACCCAAGTCAAGCAAACAGCTGAAGTCCTATGAAGGCCAGAGCAGGAGAGTGTGGAAGTGCAAGCAAAGCCCTGGACCCCATCTTCCAGGAGTGGTTGGAACCACCCCAGACGGACTGCAAGGTCTAGGTGGTGGTGGGGACAAGTCTCTACAGAGGGGAGTTGCTACTGTGAGTCAGAACAGCCTGAGGAGCAGCAGGAACCTGGATCCCACCTTAGGCATCAGCCCAAGACACAGACTCTTAAAATGGGCTAGCAGTAACACTTCAGGTCAGACAGAAGAGGGTAGTTGCACCAGAACCCATTCAGACCCAGGGAAGTTTAAAGTTTCTTCCCAGCATGCGTGAGGCCATGGGTTCCATCCTGAGTACCACATGCATGCACACAGGCACTACCAGGAGAAACAAGAGGAGAGACAATCCGGCTAGGGCTGGATACAGTAAGCAGATTGAAGGAGGAAGTCAATTGTTCAAAGCAGTTCAGGGGCATAGGATCTCAAGTTCAAGGCCAGTCTGGGAACCTTAAGACACCCAGTCTAAATAAACAAGGGGACTGGAAAGATGGCTCAGGGGTTGGTTAAGACTCTGCCTCTCAAGCAGAAGGTCCCAGGCCTCAGGTAATAATCCCAGGTCCCATGTAAATAACTCCAGGAGGAAATGGCAGCAGCTTGCACTTCTGGCTCTGATGGGGGGACCTGGGAAATCCCAGAGCAAAGCAAGGAGGTAGAAGCAATTCAGAATGCTTCCTCAAGTCACCCTTGGTCCTTCCCAGGGACACAAAGTACCCTCTGACAGATACAGAGGCACATTCACAGAGAAAATAAAAATAAGAATTGTACAAACAAACAAACAAACCAAATGCTAAGGGTAGGGTGAAAAGCCCAGCCCAAAGCCCAGAACTATACACTGTGTGGTGATATATCCTTGGCTACAAATAGCAAGTTCCAGAGCAGCCAAAATTAATTACCTAAGACTGTCTCAAAAATAACTAACAAATAATCACAGTAGTAATCCTTACACATAGTTTTATTAAGGAGGGGGAAGGGGAAGAAGAAGAAGAGGGAGAGAGAGATAACCATGGCTCTGCTATCCCTTACAGGTAACTTCCCACCCTCTCACTACCTTGGAGTAGGTTTTGCTTTGCTGATGTCCCAAAAATGACTGGAGGACAGTGCAGCCCTACACTCAGCATGCAGCCAGGCCTTGCCCAAACCAAGGTAGTGGCACCAACCTGTGGCCTCAGACACCATCATGACACTGTGGGATTAAAACCCAAAGTCTGGCCTGTAGCACTCAACTTCAGTCCCAACACTTGGGAGGCTGAAGCAGGAGAATGGCTGAGTTTGAGGCCAGCCTGGGTTACAGAGAAGAGCCTGTCATAAAACAAAAACAGGAAGCCAGGAGTGTAGGCACTTGAATTTAATCACAACTGACAAGTATAGGCAGGAGGATCAGAGGTTCAAGGCCAGCCTAAGACGTAAGATATATAGGGCCCCGTTGCAAAAAAGAAAACTTACATCTACTACATGAAGCTTCCCTTGACTGGCACAAAAACTGACTCCCTAATAGTATTTCTGTAACAAAACCTGAAGTTTCCAAATCCCAAATCCAAGTTACAAAACCCCATGAAAACTCCCTTCTGTTTTGGGGGGTGGGAGAAGAGAAAGACAAGGCACAGACTGGAATGTACCAACACCAAGAGCTTGTGGATAGAATCCTGGCTTCACAGAACTAGCTCTGTTGGGTCTGGTGCAGTTCTGTCGCTTCTCCTTTGGCAGTTATGTACCTGCATTCAGCTCAGTGTCCTTCCTGGGGAGCCAACAGGGCAGCACACCCAAGAGTAAAGCCAGACGTAGGGAGGTCAGACCAGCTGGCATCTATTACTTGGACATTTGTTTCTTCAGACTGGGTCTCATGTAGCCCAGACTGGCTTCCAAGTCCCTGGCTTCCAAGTCCCTATGCAGCTGAGGGAAACATTGAACTTCTAATCCTTTAGCCTCCTCCTTAAGGATACCACACCTCACCAGGTTCACCCAGTGTTGAGGATGGAATCCAGGGCTTTGGACATACTAGGCAAGTGCTTCAAATGAGCTGCACCCCAACCCCCAGCATTATTTCCTTATAATTTTTTATAAGTAATGATAATATTCTAGTCAAAGACAATTTATTATGCCTTTAAAAATTCTTTTGTCTTTAGATATACAACCAAGAAATTTAGCTCTGTTCGCTTAACTCAAAAAGATTAGTGAGAAGACTCTGTGGGCAAAGGACACCACAGCACAAACCTGTAGAAAAGTTGTTCTGACCTCCACACATGCCCGTCATCTCTAAGAAGGGAGAATTAAGACGCCTACTAAACGAAGCAGTCAAGTACAGTAACTTATGTCTGCAACCACAGCAGTCAGGAAGTTGAGGCAGGAGGACTGTCATGAATTTGAAGCCACTCTGAGCTACAGAGTTTTAGGCTGGCATGGCCTTAAGAAAAACAAACAAACAAACAAAACAATGAGAAACTGAGGCTCCAGGTTTGCTCTCTAGTGCCACAAAAGAAACAACCAAGAGCTACCCTGCGGCTTGGTGCTTTGTCTGTAGCCCTGGCAGGCCTAGATACTCAGAAGACCAGGCTGGCCTGAAATCTGAGATGTCTGGTCCCATCAAGACTTTCTCTTGGTACCTGTACTGTACTGATGCATGGTAGCACATGACAGTGATATTACCACAAGTTCAGGGTTGGCCTACACTACATATTGATGTCCAAACTAGCCAGAGGGAGACTACAGCCACTACAGTCAGACCCTGTATTTAAAAAAAAAAAAAAAGCCAAGAAAATCACAACAAAAAAGAGGGATACTTTAGCAAACTGAGAAGTAAAGCTCAGTCGAGATCTCCAGAGTCAACTCTGGAGGGTTGGACCTGCATTTTCATTTGCTAAAGAACTATGTAGTAGGTGGTCTACTGGAGACATGCAAGGCCAAACACATGTATAATATAAGCTTCTACGGAGGCACATGCCTTGAATCCCAGTGCTCTAAGAGTTCCAGGGTAGTTCGGGAAACTCAGTGAAAGGCTGTTTCAAAACCTAACAAAACCAAACCAGGGAATGTGTGACTCTGAAAAGTAGGCTTAAGCCTCAGGTCATCCTTCTGTCTGTGGTTCTCGAGGTATACGGTGATAAACTGTCTATCAAGGCGCTCTGGAGCAAGGGAAAGCTCGAAAGACAGTATAAGACTGTTTTTCAAAGCCATAGTGAACCTCAATTGCACTGAGCTATCAGCTGTTGTGAACACAGCTCAAATGGCAACTGAACAATAGATCACCAGAGAGTACCTGGTCAACTCTCCTACTCCCCCAACAGCCAAGAACTCCTGACCCAAAGTTCCACTGAGGGATTAAAAATAATCACAAAGTTGGGCTAGAGAGATGGCTCAAGGGTTGAGACTCTTTCTGCCTTGAAAGCAGAAGGTTCTGAGTTCAAATTCCAGGTCCTACGTAAAAATACCAGGTGGAAATGGCAGGAGGCCTGCACTTCTGGCTGTGGTAGGCACAGCCTGGGAAATCCCAGTGTGAAAGAAGGAGGTAGAAACAATCTACAATGATTCCTGAAATCATCCTCGCTCCTCCATAGGGACACATTATGCCTTCTAACACACACACACACACACACACACACACACACACACACACAATCAATCAAGGAATAAAGTTTAAAAAAAAAATCACAAACTCACAAACAGTGGTTTGTTTATCTGGAACCCTGCTGCCTCAGGCTACTGCATAATAAGGGTTGAGGGTTGATTCAGCCAGGTCTTGCGCCACCAACAGAGTTTAAAACTTAAGAAACTGAGTAACTGGGTGTGGTGGTGCACATGCCAGTAATCACATCACTCATAAACTGGAGACAAGGAGGAAGAGTTGTTCAAGGTCATCCTCATTTATAAGCTGAGGAAGAGCCTGCCTCTCAAGGAATAAAACAAAGGCAGGAGGAGGGAGGGAGTAATACTTTCTGGGTACTTTCAAGCCGGTTAAAGGAGTTGAGGATGTAGCTCAGTCAGTAGGGCACTTGCCTTGGGTTCCCTCCCAACACTGCATAAACCAGACGTGATGGCTCACTTCTGCAATCCCAACACTCAGGAGGTAAGAGCAGAGGGGCATCATAAATTCAAGGTCATCCTCAATAACTGAACAAGCTTGAGGTTAGCCTGGGCTAATAACACTATGTCTTCAAGAATGGGGGTGATCAGGAGGTGGGACACCAACTAGAAAATTCCAGTCTATATGGAAGGGCTTAACACTTAAGGACAGTTAGCAAGTTTCATAGTCTTAATCGCTCAGGTCAGTTTTGGGAACATATCTGAGCAAAGGTGTAATACTCTCATTTGTCTGTTAGTTTTTTAAAATGAACTGCATGCGAAGAGAATTTTACCTTTCTAATCACCTAAGGCTCTCATTGTCAAATGCAGACACACTAAAGTCACAATATGGCTTCCTTACTGCCATCAATAAGTTGGCAAATGTGTTGAAAGGCAATTATCCATCTGTCCATAATTGTCAGCCTCTCTCTCTTTTTGGAGGGGGGGAGAGGTCTCACAATGTGGCTTCAAAGTTGGAATTCTCCTGCTTCAATCTCTAGAGTGCTAGGATTACAGATGTTCCGTATCATTCCCTGGGCTAAAGTAGGTATTTTAAAGTAAAGAAATACCTAGTCTGCATAATCTATGACTCCCAGAGCAAGTATAACTAATTCCTTGGATCGGTCTTAAATCAAACCCTTCTGTGTAAGACCACTCTTCTGTATATTTCTAAATAAATAGAGGGAAAAAAAAAAGAAAAAAAAAAACCCTATAGCCATTAAATTTCAACAAGACTGAACTTTAAATGTGATGTCTAGAAAACGGCCCCAAAGGCACTGGTTTTAGCAGTTCACCTAACATCTATTTCTATTTTATTACCAAATAAAATACTCTTTGAAATACAGGTGGCTCTGCTTTAGTCTAGCGTCCTCCTTTACAAGCATTAGGAGTAATACCTGGTACACACCAGTACTCATCCCTACACCTAGTTATTTAAAAGCAATCATTTTTCACCAAACAAAAGATACTTCTGGGACCGCAACTTAGAAGACTGGACACCCCAGTTATTATCAACCATTTTAGTATCTTTCTGGGAAAGTGTCTGGAAAGGGGCATAAAGGTTAAGGGTGCCCTTGACAAACTAAGCAAGACATTTAAATGGCCCATCTCCTAAAGAAAAAATTCTGCAATGTGGCAGTACGTATTTACTAATCTGACCGTACTTCTAAGCAAACAGGCTCAGTGTCACTTGTTTTACTTCTTTATATTCAGCACTGGCACTGAGCCTGGGGGACGTGCCTGTACTGAAGCGCACACACACACACGTCCCCGAGGTCTACACCCCCCTAGTCCACAGAACTTGAACAAGAGAGAATCCGGGGCTGGTTTCTGGAAGTAACTATCAGCAGCTTCCTATTCAAAGGTGAACAGATTTCCTTTCTTTCGAAGATGCTTTTTATTCGTCTACGCACGTCTGCAACCGGCCGGAACCAGAAGAGGCTACGTGCGACTTTCTCCCCCAGGTCAAAGCCATCAACTAGGAAGCAATTAATTTCCCGCCAGCGCGTAACACCTGTCATAAGGTCCCGATGCACCGACCGCCACACACACCCACTGTGATCTAGGGCGCGTTTGTTTGGGGGACGCTCCCGCTGCCCCGCGCTTGGGGGAGCGTTCCAGGATCCGCCTGCGGGCTGAAAGGGGGGGATCGCCCCCCTGGAAGGCTGCGACGTGTCTTACTGGGTCTGCGGGATCGCGGCCTGCGGACCACGCAGAGGGTCCGGATCGGTTGGTCGTCCGCGCAGAGGCGCAGCCCGGGGGTCGGGGCGGCGGGGCAGGGATGAGGGATGAGGATGGAGCAGGACAAGGGCGCCGGCGCCCGGGCCCCCGCCCCGGCTGCGGCCCGGCCCCGGGGGCCCGAGCCCCAAGGCCGTGACCCGGCCACGCCGGGGGGCGGCGGGAGGCTGAGGACGGCAGTAACCGCCGCCGGGAGTTCCCGGAGCGCGCCATTTCCAGGCCGCTGGGTCTCCTCCAGGCCTCGTCGGGGCCGCCGTCGCCCGTGCGTCCGCGCCGGGAGAGTGCAGCAAGGCCGCCGCCCCTCGAGACTCATCCCCGGATCCCCTCCATCCCGGACCCTTCGATCCGCCCGTCCGCCTCACCCTCTCCCGCCGCCGAAGCTGCTGTAGGCCCGATCGTCGTAGGTATCGAAGTCCGCCATTTGCCGTCTCCGCTCCGTGAGGAACCAGGCTGGGCGAGGAAGGACCCCGCAATATAACTCCTCCCCCCCCACCCGCCCCGCTGCCGGGGCTGTCCGCCGCGCTGCCTGATCGCAAATCGCACGCACGCATGCGCGCGCCGCGCCCGGCCTGGGCCGACGGGGCCCGCTGCTGGCCCCGGCGCGCACTGCGGCCCACGTGCTGCGGCGGCCGCCCCCTCCGCGTGCCGCGCGCATGCTCTGCCCGCCCAGGCCCATTGTGTGCTGGCCCGGTGGCTTCACGCAGCAGCCTGGCTGCCGTCCCCGCCCCACCCTGCCTCACCTGCCCTGCCCAGGCAAGGCTTGCGATCCCGCTTCCCTGGGAGGCTCTTCTGCTGCTGCAGTAATCGCCTGTACTTTATTATGCATGTTTGGCAACTGGCTTTTTTGTGGTTGGTTGGTTGGTTTTTTTTTTTTGGTTTTTTTTTTTGCTTGTTTGTTGAGACCTGATCTCGTGGAGCCCAGACTGACTTGGAACTATGTAAATAAAGGAGGATGGGCTTGAACTGCTGGTCCTTCTGTTTGGGGTGACGGGCGTGTGCCATCACGCCTGGCTTTATTTATTCATGTATGGGTTTTGAGACAGGAGCCCTGGAACCCAGGCTGACCTCAGACTTCCTTGTGGTCGAGCATGACTTTGAACCTTGATTCTTCCGCCTGGATCTCCCTACTGTAGCTCCTTCTATTTGGTTGGTTTGGAGACAGGGTGACCTGGAAGTCTCTCTATAGCGAAGACTGTCTACAGCTGAAGTTTGAAGGTCTGATCCTCTACCTCTACCTCCCCCAGTGCTGGAATGACAGGTGTACATCACTATGCCTGGCTTTATTTAGTCATGTTTTGCTTTGAGACCCGGTCTCATGGAGCCAAGGCTGGCCTGGGACTAGTTGTTATGTAGTCAAGGATGACCTACACCACTTAAGTGTTGGCATGACATATGTACAACACTATGTCTTGATTCTGGACTGTCACTTCAGGTTCATAATCTGGGCCTCCTTTGCTTGGCCCAAAGGGCACCTGTTCTAGGTAGATAACCCCTTTCTTTAAGCTAGGCATATGTCGTTGACTGTCCAGGGAACAAAAGTCTCTGGAAACATCTTGCTTTCTAAGGTTTACTCAAAAAAAAGGGCCAGGTAATTCATGTTTATAATCCTAGCACTTGGGAGCATGAGGCCTGGAGATCTGGACTGCATTGAGAGAACAGTCCTATCTCAAATCAAAACAACAAAAGGATATAGTTGCTGCTTGGATATTGGGAGGGGCCCTGAGGCAGCATGCGTAGATTGTCCCTGAACTATATAGCAAGAGGGCTTACATTTTGCTTTTTCAGAAGTTACTATGCAGAGAAAGAATTGAATCCTGGGCTGGGGAAATAGTTTGATCAGTAAAGTACTTACCATGCAAGCATGAGGCATTTCATTTATTCTAGGACTCAGATTAAAAAAAAACAAAAGCTGGGCATAATGATGGGTTCTTGAGATCTCAGTGCTACGGAGACAGAGACAGATGGATCCCTGGATTCAATCACTAGCCAGTCTGCCTAGCCTACTTAGCAAACAAGAGGTCGTAGAGACACCCTTTCTTGAAAAACAAGGTAGTGGGATCCTTAGAAAAGATATTTGAAGTTGACCTCTGGACTCCACAGGTAAATATTATATGTGTCTATGTGTTTCAGAGGGTACTGTATGAGCCTGTAAAGGCCCAAGGAAGATTTCAGGAATCATCCTGGATTGCTCTGTCCGTTTTGCTTTTTCTGCCTTCATTTACACATAGAATTTAAGATGTGAACTCAGGTCCTTTTGCTTGCCAGACAGAGGATTAACCCCTGAGCCCATCACACACACACTGTTTTTTTTAAAGAGGTGTTGTAACTCACTGCAGCCTCATACTCTAGACAAAGTGTTTGCAAGGCAAGATGAGCTTTTCTGCGCTAGAGTTCTGTCTGTCTCCATGGGCAATAGGTTAAATGCCTGAAGCCAGAAAAACATTTTAAGTTGGGTGCCTATCCAAAAGATGAGACTTGCTAGTTTCTGACGGATAGACTCAATCTGACCCTGCCATTAGTGAAGAGGTGGTTCCAGAAGCTCAGAACTTCCCCACATAAGACTGGCATCACTTTGCCAGATTGTTGGTACCTTTGTGAGGAAAAGATGCCTGACTGCGGCTGCATGGGCTTTGTGTATCTCTTCTCCCCATCCCTCTGCAGACCCTGGCTTGAGGAGGAGGGCAACTCCTACAGATGGCCGAAAGAGGACCAGCCCTCTGTGAAGGCTCTGAGGTCCCCTGAACTATGAAGTCCTTCCAGAGAGTCTCAGTCTCAAATGCAGATGGAGATGATCATGACAGGCTTCGGACCAGTCTGGTCCCCAAGATCTTGACTCCATATAGACCCAACCACCAAGCCACCCCAAGTTGAGGTCTGTTTTCATTTCTGTGTGTGTGTGTGTGTGTGTGTATCAGAGGGCACTCTGTGTCTCTGTGGAGGATCAAGGGGAACTTTGGGAATCACCCTGGATTGCTTCTACCTCCTTGCTTTGCTCTGGGATTTCCCAGGCTCCGCCCACCAGGGCCAGAAGTGCAGATTTCAGCTTGGCTTTTTTTTTTTTTTTTTTAAAACATGGGACTTGAGATCTGAATTTAGGACCTTTTGATTTCAAGACAGTCCTAACCTCTGAGCCATCTCTCCAGCCCTCATTTTTGTTTTTAAGCTTTTCTGAGCTTTAAACGTTTTCAGTAGCAAACTCAGTATCTTTCTATTATTCTCTGAATCATTCCATTTTAAATGCTTTTTTCCTTCTGTGTATCTTTTTTTAAGAGTTTAAGACCAGCCTGGGTGGAGACTTTGGTAAAGGACCTGCAGATTTTGGTTTTCATTTCTTTCAGTGGCAAATAGATTAAAATATAAACATAGAAGAAAAAAAAAAGAGACATTGGAGAGATGTCTCAGGTAGATAAAGCATTTGCTAAACAAGCATGAGAACCAGAGTTTAGATTCCCAGAACCCGTGTAAAAAGTCAGACCCAGGTTGCAGCTACCTATCATTCTAGAACTCAGGAGGCAGAGACAACAGACCTCCAGGGCAAGCTGCCAGTTTGTTTAGCTGATCAATGAGCTCTGGTTCTGGTCAAAGACCTGCCTCTGTAAGATGGAGGGCGAAAGTCAGATACCCCATATCACTTTTGGTCTTCTCCGCTCAGGCACACACGTGCACATGCCCGCACCTGGTACACAAGCTATTGTGCACATGCACTTCATCGTCTAGCAGTAACAAAGAATGCATATGCAAGGAGAACTAGAGGTTCCTAAGGTTTGTGATAGAGGATCTATTACTGGCCGATTTTGCCATTGAGTGTGTCAGTGTTGACTAACTCCAAAGTGTTTGAGGCACACTTTAAAAGAAGTTAGGCATATAGAGGGGTGGAGAGGTGGCTCAGGGGTTAAGCCTCTGCCTTGCAGGCAGAAGGTCCTGAGTTCAGATGCTAGACCCCGAGTATAGACGCTGGGCGGAAGCAGGGGGCGGCCTGTGTTTCTGGTCCTGGTAGGGCGGAGCCTGTGAATCCTGGAGCAGAGTAAACAAGGAGGAGGGGGAGGCCTCCATGGTGGTTCCCAAATTTGTCCTACACACACACATACATACACAGACGCGCACACTCACACACACACACACGCACACAATTGAATAAGTAATAAATAATAAAAAAATTAAAAAAAATTTATAAAAAAAACAAGTTAGGCATATAGAAATCCCAGGGATGGGGGAATGGGGATGTATCTCCGTACAGAGCTTGCCCAGCATGCATGAAGCCCTAAATTCCACACTGAGTATTACATAAGCCAGGTTGTGATGGTGCAAGCTTGTGATCCCAACACTGGGGAGATAAAGGTGGGAAGATCAGGTATTTAGGGTCCTCTTTCCAGGTGTAAAGTTTGAGGGCAGCCTGGGAGGCGGGAGAGCCTGTCTCAAAAGAAAAAACTACATAATAGCAGTTTTATATCTTACACAGTGACTTGCATATGATAAAAAGCAACTATGTTGCTAATTGTAATGAAGTGAAGTGATTTTTCTGAAAACTGAAACATTCCCCTCTGGAGAAGGGAGGGAAGCTATAAGAGGGAGGAAGCAAAGTTGGAAACTTACAAGGCTTAGGAATCTGAAGCTTGGTAGACTCACAAGGTCCACTCAAGCTTATATAAGCCTTAACATTATATATACATTATGTATACATTGTGTGTGTGTGTACACAAAACACAGGATTTTAAAAATCTTTATTCAGTTTACTTGAGGAAGGAAACACAGAGAAGAAGAGAGGGTTGTACATGGATTCCCTTAACTGCATTTGGGTGGAGGTCAGAAGACAACTTTATGGAAGTCAGTTCTTTCCTTCCACTATGTGAGCTTTAATGGCGATAGGACTCAGGTCACCAAGTTCGTGAGCAGGCAGCTACTTTACTCAGCGAACTATCTTGGCAGTCCCCCCAAAACATTAACAGTTGCTGGGGGGCTAGAGAGATGGCTCAGGGTCAAGACTCTGCTTCTCAAGCAGAAGAGTCTGAGTTCAGATCCTAGGTCCCATGTAAAAAACGCCAGGCAGAAATGGCAGCAACCCGCACGTCTGGCCCTGGTGGACAAAGCCTGGGAAATCCCAGAGTAAAGCAAAAAGGAGGAAGAAGCAATCCAGGATGATTCTTGAAGTCACTCTTAGGCTTCCACAGAGATACACAGTGCCCTGAGACACACACACAGGCATGCCACATAGCACGCACACACGCACACACAAAATAAATTAGTAAAAATTAAAAAAAAAAAAAAACAAAAAGAAAAACACTTGCGGGCTGGAGAGGTGGCTCAGGGGTTAAGCCTTCCGCCTTGCAGGTGGAAGGTCCTGAGTTCGGATCCTAGACCCCACGTATAGATGCCAGGCGGAAGAGGGGGGTGGCCTGCATTTCTGGTCCTAGTAAAGCGGAGTCTGTGAATCCCAGGGCAGAGTAAACAAGGAGGAGGCGGTCCATGGTGGTTCCTGAATTCGCCCGTGGTTTTACACACATACACACACACGCACACGCACACGCATACACACACATACATACGCGCACACACGCATACACGCACAATTGAATAATAATAATAATAAAAGAAAAACAGTTGCTGCGGAGCAGTCTTTGGGACAGCTGCAGGAAACTCCTGGGATGCAGTTCACTCACGCCACAGGAAGCATTTTTGGTTATCTGTGCTCCTGTGTACCTCTCACCCATACTCCATACATGGGACCCTAATAAATTTACTGGCTCACTCAGACTTGGGTAGAAATTTTGTTCTGTCTTCAGTGCCCTGCCTGGAATAAACATATTTGTTCATTTCTCCTTAGGAAAGTCATTTAATACTGGCTTATGCATTTACTGGGATATACTTTTGTTTTTATTTCTTTTGTTTTTCTTTTTCCATTTTCATGTGTCCATACACATGTGGAGTGTATGTGTGTGTATGTGTGCGCCTGTTTGTGTGGTACACATGTGTGGTGCAGGTCTACAAGTCAGTTTGAATTGATGTTAGATCCAAGCCCCTGTAGCTGCATCTCAAGAAACCAGGCTTTTAGCAGCCTTTTCCCATTGCCCAGGTCAGTATCTATCTGACGCCAGGCATGTAGTTGTGTCACATGATGCTATCCCTCCTCCCCTCCACCTTGGGGGACACTAAGGTTAGATCTCTCTTTGCCCTGTGAGCTCTCCTCAGAGATCCTCCCCCACCCATACTGTTGCCTGTGGCTATGGTGGTCACCTTTTCCTACTTTGAACTTTTGTTTGTTTGTTTTGTGTGTGTGTGTGTGTGTGTGTGTGTGTCAGAGAGCACCGTGTGTCTCTGTGGAGGACTAAAGATGACTTTGGGAATCATCCTGGATTGCTTCTACCTCCTTTTTTATTTGCTCTAGGATTTCCCAGGTTCTGCCCACTAGAGTTGGAAATCCAGGCTGCCACTGTTTTTGCCTGGCATTTTTTTACGTGGGACCTGGGATCTGAACTCAGGACTTTGTGCTTGTAAGGCAGAATCTTAACACCTGAGCCATCTCTCCAGTTCGTCCTTTCTTTACTTTAAACTGAGACTCCTGTTTGAATGTTCTCCCATCTTTGAGTCAAGCTCTCTCTTCTAATAAAGCTTCTGTTATCATGGACTTTACATTCTGTTCTCTTTTTCTAACAATTGGGAATCATTCTCATTTGCACTTCTACTATATTCTTTAGAAGGTGAATTTCAGTAAAATCCTGGACTCATAGATTAGGGATAGGACTGGTCTGCTTTGGGCATTCGCTTTGCCTTTCGGGACTGGAGTGACAGACAGACAGACTGCCCATCTACCCAGCATTTTATGTGGGATCTGAGAATCAAAACTCTGGTCCTTTTGCTTGCATGGCAAGCATCTTAACAGCATGCTGGGTTATGTCCCTACCTCATTATTTGCTATTTAATTTTTTTCTTTTTTAAATTTTTATTTACTTACTGTGTGTGTATGTATGTGTGTGTGTGTGTGTGTGTGTGTGTGTTGAATGTGTGGAGGTCAGAAAAACATATCAGTCATCCTGCTCTGCCTTATTTCCTTGAACCTGAAATTTGGTTCTCCTCTGTCTCACAGTGCTGCAGTTCCAGGTGCCTGCTTGGCCATGCCTGGCTTTGAATGTAGATGCCATGGATTTAAACTCAAGTCCTAATGCCTTCCCAGCAAGTGCCACTCTGCCCCTGCCCTTTGGTCCTTATTTTAGCATGCTTATAGAAAAACAAGTTTATTGTTAAACAGGACCCCACATCCTTACTAAATCTTGTTCACTAGGTCTATGTTGGCATCCAGAGACGACAAATGAATGACTGACTCACATTTAGTTTGTGCAAAAGGGCTGTCTGTGTAATGCCAAAATGAACTAAGGACGCCTTTCTCAGATGTTGAGCTTCCCACAGCTGTACCAGCCAGGCGACCTCAAATGACCTCAAGCAACCTGCCTCACGTCTTAGTTCTTTGTGAAATGGGACCAGGTCAGCACCATGATGTCAGTTTTAGAGATTCACATTGTTTTAAAGTTCTGGAAAAAAAAAAAAAAAAAAAGTTCTGCAGAGGGTGGGGGAATGGGGTAGGAAGCATTGTGTGAATCTTTTCCTGGGTAGATATCACCCAAATGTGTATCCATGTTTCAATAACAAAGTAATGATTAACACTAACTTCTAACTTGGCAAATTTACAAGTTTATTGGGGTTCCTTACAAAAGTATGGGCAAGGGTTACCTTGGATGACCCCAAAGCAGTCACACTGGAAATTCTCAGCATGAATGAGGTTTTTCCCATGGCTTCATAGTCTGACTCCTCCATCAGTTAACCTTCCTCAGCTTGTGCTATATATACTCTAGTCCCCTTGGGAGACTGCAAGGTCCAGAGAGGATTGGAGTCAGGGCAAAATTACATACCAAAGACTGGGTGGTCAGAATCCCAAGTGAGGGTCCAATTATCCTTCCCCCGACTCTATCTCTAAGGGAATGTCAGCCATCAACAGGTCTGACTTTGATGATCTCTCAAGAAAGGAGTTACAGCTGGTTAGACAGAGATGGCAGCTGTTTGACCCTAAGGAAAATGACATATAAAAAGGAGATGGCTCAGTGAATAGGGAACTTGACTCGCAAGACCTGAGTTCCCTAGAATCCATGCAAAAGACCGGTAGACATGGTAATTGCCTGTAATCCCAGAACACAGGAGACAAAGACAAGTTCTCCCCAGCATAAGATGGCTAATTAGCCTAGTCAGTTGGTGAGCTCTGAGTTCAATTGAGAGACCCTGGCTTCATAAATAAAAGTATGGAGTGATCAAAGGCATGTGAGGTGAACCCACACACATGACCACTCATGTACACATATACTCCCACCACATACATGTGGTTCCAAGAAAATTCGAATATAAAGTTCTGAAGTTCTGGTGTTTTGTTGGTATAGTACTGCTCATTTGTCATCTAAAAGAATTGAAAATGTTTATTGTATTAACAGTTATTAACATTCATGGTAACTATAGGTTTAAGACAGTCTGTCCCCCGCTGTCCCCCCTTCCCCACATACACCAAGGCTTAGTAAGGGGAGTGGTAAGAATGTAAGAGCCTGAAGGAGAGGACAAGATGGGGCTGCCACACCCATTAACTCCCTGCATCTGTATCTTCTTCCACAAGGGCTACAAGAGATTTGGCAATCAACATTTCACCATGGAAGGGAGATCTCAACAGGTATTATACTCTCCTGTGTTTGGTTAAAATAAGTGGAAAAAATGACATAAATGCATTGTATTCATGAATATGACTAAAAAATAAAAAAAAAACCCTCAACTTGTTTCAAGGACCTGCTGGCATAGGATGGGTGTCACACACTCATCAACACTTGGAAGGCTGAGGTAGGTCATCCTGAGAGTTCTGGGCAACTTGAGTTACCAGAGACCTACTCTCAAAACAACAATAAAAAACAAAGTCAGATGTGGTGCCTCAGGCCTGTAATCCCAGCACTTGGGAAGTGGAAGTCGGAGGAGGATCATCTCAGCTATAGAGGAAATTTTGAGGGTGGTGTGGACCTCAAAAACCAAACTAGGCCTGACAAGATGACTCAGCAGGTAAAGATGCCTGTGTGCGAACCTGGCAATCTTCAGGCAGTTTTAGAGCAGCCATGCTGGGATGGTCTCTGAAGATCTTTGAAGGTCATCTGCAGGGCTGGGAGTACCCTGAAGGAACACACACCACCCAGAAGGAACACACCTCCACCCAGAAGGAACACACCCTATTAATCTGGAGGAACTGATTCTAATTCTTCACAGAGATAAAATTAGCAAAGGATATGAAGAAGTCTTAGGAGAGATTGGCTATAAAATCACCTGGGTCTGGCCCCAATATGAACAGGTCAATGAGATGTAGAGGACCCAATGCACCCATGAACTCACTGCATCTGTGTCTGCTTCCACAAAGGCTGTACAAGATTTGGCCAATCAACATTTCACCATGAAAGAGAGAGCGCAAGAGACATCATACCTCCTGTGACTAGGTAAAATAAGTGGTGAAAGCTTCAATAAGGTTTGCAGAAACTGGAGCTAGCCAATGAGGAAAAGGTATCTCTTCCTTCTTTTTTCCCCCTCCCCCCAAAACTTTGTAAGTAACCCTGACCCTGGCAGCCATCTGGCAGGCATCCCATCCTGGGATCCATGAATTTCTCTGGCTTTTCTTTTGCCCCTCCTAGACTTCATGTCTGAAGTCTGTGAATTCTTGGCGGCTCTCTTGCCCCTTTTGGATTCCTATCTGTGAGTTCCACTTTTTCTTTTAATAAACTCTGCCTAAATCCTCTATGTGTCTTCTGGTTTCAATCTTCAACTTCCAATTAAATATTAAATAAATTAAATTTTTTTTTAAGTGTTGCAACTTTTTTTTTTTTATTCAATTGTGCGTATATGCATGTGTGAGCGTGTGTGTATGTGTGTGTAGAACCACGGACGAATTCGGGAACCACCATGGACGCCTCCGCCTCCTCGTTTACTCTGCCCCGGGATTCACAGGCTCCGCCCTACCAGGGCAGGAAAGGCAGGCCGCCCCGCTTCCGCCCAGCATCAATACGTGGGGTCTAAGATCTGAACTCAGGACCTTCTGCCTGCAAGGCAAAGGCTTAACCCTTCAGCCACCTCTCCAGCCCCAAATAAATTAAATCTTAAAACAAAATTGGGGCTGGAGAGGTGGCTCAGGGGTTAAGCCTCCGCCTTGCAGGCGGAAGGTCCCGAGTTCAGATCCCAGATCCCACGTATAGACGCCAGGCGGAAGCAGGGGCAGCCTGCGCTTCTAGTCCTGGTAGGGCGGAGCCTGTGAATCCCGGGGCAGAAGGAGGTGGAGGCGTCCATGGTGGTTCGCGAGTTCGTCCGTGGTTCTACACACACACATATACACACATGCGCACGCACATACATACACACACACGCACAATTGAATAAATAATAATAATAATAAAAAAAATTAAAAAAAAAACAAAAAAAACAAAATAACAAAATACTCTTAGGAAAATAACAAAAGAATTTTATAATGAGAAAGCATTCAGGAAATTTTGTGCTTAAAAAAAACCAGAGAGACATCTGAGAGGTGTTCAGTGAGCTACTGAGCAATTGAAATGTAGTTAAATTGGCCATGGAATTTTGAACTGTACTGTTTTTTTTTAAAGTTGACTTTTCGCTTTTTTCTTTAATATTATATATGTATTGTGTGTGCAGGAATGTGTGGAGGTCAGAAGTCAACTTTGTGCAGTTTTTTCCTTCCAATTTTACATAGCTTCCAGGGATTGAACACAGATCATCAGACTTGCACATGGGTGCCTTTATCTTATCTGCTGAGACATCTTTTAAAAAAAATATTTTATTTACTCTCTGTGTGTGTATTAGAAGGTACTGTGTGTCCCTGTGGAGGACCAAGGATGACTTCCGGAATCATCCTGGATTGCTTCTACCTCCTTTTTGCTTTGCGCTGGGATTTCCCAGGCTCCGCCCACCAGGGCCAGAAATGCCTTTTCTACCTAGCTTTTTTTTTTCTTTTTTTACATGGGACCTAGGATCTGATCTCAGGACCTTCTGAGCCATCTCTCCAGCCCCTGCTGAGCCATCTTGATGGCCCATTAAACTGTATTTAAAAATTTTTTTAAATTATTTATTCAATTGTGCATGTGTGTGTGTGTGTGTGTGTGTGTGTGTGTGTGTGTAGAACAACGGGCGAATTTGGGAACCACCATTGACGCCTCCACTTCCTCGTTTACTCTGCCCCGGGGATTCACACGCTCCATCCTACCAGGACCAGAAACGCAGACCCCTGCCCCCCCCCCCCCCCCCCCCCCCCCCCGCTTCTGCCTGGCGTCTATACGTGGGGTCTAGGATCCAAACCCGTGAGGCAGAGGCTTAACCCCTGAGCCACCTCTCCAGCCCCCCCCCCCGTTAAAACTGTATTTAATTTTAAGTAATTTTCATTTAAATTCCAGTGACAGAACTAGAGCCACAGCCTGAATAGCAAACACAATAATCTGAGTTTGATCCCCAGAAATCAATAAAAAAAAAAGCCAGTGCTGATCCCTGGGTTTCCACGGTGACTAGATCGGCCTACTCAGTGAGTTCCAGACCAAAGAAAAACCCTGCCTCAAAAAAAAAAAAAAAAAAAAAAAAAAAAAAGCGGGGGGGGGGGATGGAGAGATAATTTAGGTAAAGTTAGCAAACCTGGTGATGATCTTGAGTTTAATTCTCAGACACCCATGTGGTACCTCTCTCTGTCTCTCAAATAAATAAAATGCCTAAAAAGCTCCTGAAGAATGACGCCATATTGCTTTGCTCTGGAATTTCCCAGGGCTCTCCCTTCTAGACTGAGCTGGAAATGCAGGCCACCACCATTTCCACCTGGCATTTTTACACTCTACATGGGGATTTGAACTCAGGTCCTTCTGCTTGTGAGGCAAAGCCTTAACCCCTAAGCCATCTCTCCAGCCCTGTGGTTTCTAAATTTTCTTATGTAGAAAGGAGGGGCCCACAGGCACTTGGAAGCCAGGATGACTTCAGTCACAGTTGGTCTGGGTGGGATAACCTGCATTCCAGTCCCCCTCCCTCATCCTGCCCTCTGATAAAGGTCAGGGTGGAAGAGTACAGGCTGCTAGGTGAATGGGTCAGCCAAGACACAAGGCCTGCCCCAATGGTCACTCAGTTCTGCATTCACCTGGAGGGTAAAAGTCATTGAGAAGGATCACTTTGATCGTCAAGACTGCAGAGGGCTTGTCATGATTTGGATAAGAGTTGCGCCCCCCCCCAGGCTTCTGTGTTTACCACCTTGGCTGGCTTTGTTAGCAAGGTTGGGGCACTGAGGGAGGTGGAGGTGTGCTGAAGGCAGGCGTGTCACAGGGCCGAGGCTTTGTAGGACGGACCTGCTTTTTCAGTTTGATCTTGCTCCCTTTGCCTTCATGATGGTTGCAGTGACTGAATCAGTCTCCTGCCTCTGCCTCCTGCCATGCGGGTCTTGTAATAGACTAGATCCTTTTGGAACTGTAAGCCAAAAGTGTTCCTTTCTCTCTCAAGTTGTGGATAAGCATTATCTCATAGCAACAAAAAGGGTAACTGTAATCCTTGTCTGATTTGGTCCTGATGGTGGTGAGGACTGAAGCCCACAGCCTCCTATATGCTAGGTAAGCAAGTTACTACCACTGAACCACACCCCCAACCACTCACTAGGGATTCTAGGCAGGTATTCTGCCACTAAGCTAGTAACTAGGGGATTCTAGGCAGGTGCTCTACCATCGAGCCTCTGCCACAAGCTGAATCTGCTGTCTGAGATGCCAGCACCGAGTATTCAGAATGCACGTGTGAAAAGGCTAGGTTTTGGTCCCTTTGGTGCCCTTCCAGTTAACTTCTGAGATGAACTATTGAACCTATGTTCTGGAGTAGGTCCGAGCACACTGTGGAATCAGGGTTGGCTCGTGTGATGCGGTCTTGGCTGTCAACGTGCCTGGATTGAGATGCAGAAGACTGGTGAGACCGGTGTGTCTGCTGAGGCCATTTCCAAGGATTGTCTGGTGGGATGGTGACTGGCAGGAAGGGGCTGGCTGGATTAAAGAATGTCAGGAGAAACCAGCCGGGAAGAGGAAGAGTTTTTCTTTCTTGCACATCTTTTCTCTGGTCTCCAATGGAAGATACCACCCACATTTAGAGTGGGTCTATGTATTTTAAGTAACTTTATCCAGATCACCCCTTCTTTCAGGTATTCTGATCAATTAGTTAATTCTGACTTGTGGTCCGTAACCTAGGGAGATGAAGTGCAGTCGTTTCCTAGGTGCCACCATACAGATTGAAGGGCTCTGCTGTTCTCACAAGAGGCTCCTGTGAGGACACCCCAGGGACTCGAGCTAGGTGACCCGAGCTCCCTTGCCCACACACAGCATCAAGCCAGCAGGCACATGAGCCACATGTCCTCCTTGGAAGAGACCTTTCAGCCTCAACTACACATGCAAAGGGGCAAAGCTCCAAGGCATGTCTGTGACCTCTGGAGAAACTCCAAACTTCACCCACCCAAAATATTACCCGACTTTTTAGATAAAACTCAGGGCTAGGCTGGCAAGATTGCTTAGTGCGTAAGTGCACGTTCCCAAACCTGGTGACCTAAGTCGAATCCTTGTAAGTCCAAATGGTGCAAGAAAAAGTTGTCCTTTGACCTCTACCCAAGCACCATGGTGGGCATGCATGCCCTTTCTCTCACATAAATGCATAAAAAAAAAACCTAAGCCACTACCCCCAGGTCCAACTTAGCTTCTGCACATACGTCCTGGCTGAAGCACTACTCCCATTCCACATCTAACTGGGGTGCACCTAGGCCCTCTGCTGTCCCTTCTAAGGGCATTACTCCATCTAGTCTCCTCACCAGGCTTTTGATGTGTCTCTTTGTTTCTGTCAGGATTCTCTTGGGTCCCTAGGACACATGACACAAGCTCTGTATGGGGAGCAAAGAACTGATTTTATTGTTCTGAGTCTGGGTTTCGGTTCCTTTGACATCACTGCTGGGCGAGGCGAGGGTTCCCGCCTCCCTCAGTCCTGGTGGTCTCACCAGGGCCTGCTTGGGTTGTCTTCCAGGTTCAAAGTGCACTGAGAAAACTTCACAGTTTTAATACTTCCTAGATGTTCAACTGATGTAAAGTGATGAAATGGCCCTCCCCTCCCTCCTGCCAACAAAACAAAACAAACAAAAAACCAAAAACCAACAAAAGGAAACAAAACAACCCCAAACTAAAATGAAATGAAACGAAAACAACCTCCCCCCCAAGCTCCCAGCTGCTGTGGTTACAGCTGTATGAAAAAATAATACAAACTCTTTTTAAAAAATAGATTACAGAAAGAACCCAGAGGACAGAGGCACAGGAAGAGAGGGGCCTGCGACTGCTCCAGCCATGGAGAAGGTGTGGGAGGGGCCGCTGAGATGGACCTAGGGGGCTGGGGTGCTGGTGGCTGTTTGCCTCATCCCTCCATGCAGCCTCCACTGCCTGGGCCAGCTCAGAATTAGCCTGAGCCCAGGTGTTGTATCTCCTCCTCCCTTGAGGGGACCCCTGTCCACCTGAGGCCTGATACCTGCTCCTTACTAAAGTGGCTTTGATCAAGAAATAAAAAACCCAAAGCAAGAGTGAGGGCCACTTGCCCGGTCAGTGGGCATACGGGATATTGGCTCGCTCTCTGCTTTGGGGTTTGGGCTGTGTTCTGATACCTGCTGCTACCTAGATGTCCCCTGTATGTGGGGGCTTATAGGAATCCTGATTCTCTGTTTGGACCCCTGGAAACATGGCCTCTGTCTTGGCACAAACCCTCCTTTGTGCCACCACACGGCTCACTTGTGAAGGTGCCTTCTAGCCCAGCCTCACTGGGGAGAGCTGGGGCAGGTGCAGTGTGCGAATGGCTGGGGGCAGTGCATGGAATGGACCCAGCTTTCCCCGACCCTCTAGCTCATGCAGGGATGAGTAAGGGGGCCTCCCCACCAAGAAAGAGGTAGGGTGGGGCAATGTGACCATGTGAGTGTGTGTGCAGTCTGGGTGGCTTGAGGCTGGAGGCAGAGAGAGGCCAGAGTGGGGTGGGTATGGTGCAAGAGGGAAGAAGGCAAATCAGGGGTCTGACTAAGGATAGGCATGGGTTAGGGCACTATTGCCCCAGCTGGGGGTATCCATGTCTGGCCACCTCCTAGTAAGGAATCTGGGGAGGGTGGTTTTCAGGAGGAGAGGATGGGACCTGCCTGGAGCAGCCAGGCTCAGTCGGGGACCTCAGGGTGAGCAGCCAGCGAGCTCTCGCCCCGCCGGTAGATCTCCCAGAAGCCTCGGTCCAGTTGTTCCAGCTGTGGGCCCAATGGCAGGTGGCCAGCCAAGTGCATGCGGAGGGTCTCAAGCCACTGCTCCAGTTTCACAAAGGAGGGCCTGCAGTGTCAGGTTGAAGGGTGGTTGGAGGGTAGCTCTGGCTCTCCTGGGGATCTGTCCTATTCCAAGGCTGCCTCAGGCTGACCACCACATCCCCAACTCACCTCCTCTCAGGGTCCAGGTCACAGCAGCTCACAGTGATGGGGAAGAAGCTTGGGGGACAGTTTGGTGGGCAGTACCGGTCCAGAAAGCCCCGCACGTTGAGGCCAAAGTCCATAGTGCGGGGCAGGTAATCAGGGTCAGCATTCACCCGTCCAATGATCTGTTCAGTATAAAGTCCTGCAGTTAGCCAGAGGCTTCTGGGTCTGCAGGATATGGATGCCCCCAAATACTCTGAGGACAGGTCACAATAGGTACTGGCCCAGGCCTGAGCGTCACAATCCCTCTGAGGCCATGCCCTTCACTGAGGCAGACTTGTTCCCAGAAGCCTCCCTAGTCCCGGGTCCCTGCAGATGTACAGCCCACACTTTACAGGAGCTGCCAGCCCTGGTGCCATCACTGCCGCATGACCCACCTCACACAGGACGATTCCGAAGGAAAACACATCCACTTTCTCATCATAGCTACGGCCTGGACAGAGAGACCAAGTGTCAGCAGGGGACGCAGATCCAGGAACAATGACCACAGGATGGGGCCAGGAAGCAGTGTGTGGGCACGTGTGCAGGTTGGTTGCCTGTGTGCAGGTACTAGTGCGTGCATGTACCCGTGAATAAGAGGCAGAGGTTAACCAGGAACCATTCACCCTGCTTTGGAGCTTGTCGATTAGCTAGGCTAGCTAGCCAGCAAGCCCCAAGGACCTTCTGTTTTTGTGCCCCCTACACTGGGATGTGTAGCATGTGCCACCACCAGCTTTTTTTTTTTTTTTTAATTCAATTGTGCATGTATGTGTGCGTGCGTGCGTGTGTGTGTGTAGAACCACGGACGAATTCGGGAACCACCATGGACACCTCCACCTCCTTGGATTCACAGGCTCCGCCCTACCAGGACCAGAAACGCAGGCCGCCCCCACTTCTGCCCGGCGTCTATTCGTGGGGTCTAAGATCTGAACTCAGGACCTTCTGCCTGCAAGGTAGAGGCGTAACCCGTGAGCCACCTCTCTAGCCCCCACCAGCTTTTTATTTAATGGAACACTTCATGAATTTTTGTGTCATCCTTGCACAGGGGCCTTGCTAATTTTCTCTGTATTGTTCCAATTTTAGTATATGGTGCTGAAATGAGCACTTTTGCATTTTTTTTAAAAAAACATTTTTTGTGTGTGTGTGTGGCGGGGGGGGACGACGACACTGTATTACTGTGGAGGATGGAGGGTGACTTTGGAAATCACTCTGGAGTGCTTCTACCTCCTTTTTGCCTGGCTCTGAGATTTCTCAGGCTCTGTCCATCAAGGCTAGAAGTGCTGGCCACTGCACTTTTTACATGGGACCTGGGATCCAAACTCAGGACCTTCTGCTTGAGAGGCAGAGTCTTAACCCCTGAGCCTTCTCTCTAGCCTCGCCACCAGCTTTTTTTGACATGGGTTCTGGTGACTGAATTCAAGTCTGCATGACTGAACTGTGACCACTTTGCTGACTCGCTACAGCCCAGCCCTGTTTTTATTTATTTTTTGAGACAGGGTCTCATTACTTAGCTGAAAATGACCTGAAACTCACTATGCAGACCAGGATGGTCTTGAATTTGCAGCAGCTCTGTGCTGCTGAGATTATAGGCCCGTGCCATTAGTCTAGTTTGTAAACACTCTGAAGAGCTAGAGCCTGGGGCTGGTGAGATGGTTTAATAGGTAAGGTGCCTGTTTGCAGCCTGAATTTGAACCCCAGGAGCCCGTATGGTGGAAGGAGAGAACTGGCTGTTCAGTGCACCATGGCACTCAGATGTATACTTTCTCTATCTCCATCCCCCCAAAATAAATAAACATTTTAAAAAAGAGAGAGACGGAGCCTCCCAGGGGTGGTGGTGCGAGCCTGTAATCTCAGCCCTTAGACAGGGGAGGGTCGAGGCAGGAAGACTGCCTTGAGCTCATCTACGCAGTAAGACCTTGTCTCAAAACCAGTGTCAGGGAGGCTGCTCAACAGGTAAAGCTATGCAAGCCTGCCGACCCTGAATAAAAATGGATGGAGAACCAACTCCACAAAGTTGTCCCCTGACTTCCAAGTGTGCACTATGGTATGTGAAACATTCACACATCATACATACACAATAACAATAAGTAGAATAAAAAAAGAAAACCCAATCTAACCAAACAAGAGACAGGTAAGAAAGACTTGCAGAAAAGGTGGAGAGGTATCAGGGTTTGAATGTAAATTGTCCCCCCCAGGCTCATGTTTGAATGCATAGTTGTTTGGGAAGGTCACAGCAACTTTAGGAGGTGGAGCCTTATGAGAGGAAGGCATGCTATAGGGAGCCCGCCACCAGGCTGCTTAGCCCCGCCCTGTTTCCACTAGCAGAGCTGTCTTGCAGTTTGCAGCTGGCTCTCTCAGCTTCCATGATGTCTGCAGTGACTTAAGCCTTCTCCAGCTTGTCAGCCAGCCATACCTTTTCCACCGTAATGGATATATCTCCCCTCTGAAACCATAAGCCACATAAATCTCCCTTTTCTCTCCTAAAATTACTTGAGTCTGATTTGTGTCTCACAGCAACAGAAATGAGAAACGTAGTAAGGGGCAGGGGAGATGATTCAGTGGTCAAAGCCTTTGCCTTGCAAGCAAAAGAGTCCAAGTTCAGATCACCAAATCCCATATAAAAGTGCTGGGTGGGTATGGCGGCCTCCCCGTAATTGCAGTCCTGGACGGCAGAGCCTTGGGATTCTCATATTCACAACGATAAGGCAGAACAGCACTGAGGGATGATGTTGGGTACCAACCTTGAGCCTCCACAGACACACACATTAAGTGTACTTGAACACAAGTATGCCCACCTACGTGCAAAGCACACACGCACACACACATATGGACACACACCTCAAACACACATACATGAAAAAAAAACGAACAAAGAAAATGGGGTAAAGTCCAGAAAGCCCAAGAAAGAAGTTGGGCCCTTCCTGATCCCAGCAATAGGGAGATATAAGACCCAGGGTGCATCCAGGGGTGTCAGAGGGGTAGAGGGAAAGGAACAGCACAGGGTGCGGTTACACCTGTGTGCCTCTCTTGGCACCCTGGGGCCACCCATAAGGCACTGGGATGGCCAGTCACCCACTTACCATTGATCATCTCGGGTGCCATCCAGTAGGGGTTACCCACCACGGTGTAGCGCTTCTTGCGGTCTGGCTTCTTGAGGTTGCGCAGGTCTTCAGGCTGAGTCTTCTCATCCACCATGAGTCGTGCCAACCCGAAGTCGGCCACAACTACATTCTTATTCTGGAATTTCATGAGGCAGGATGAGGCTGTGACTTGGTCCAGGCCCTGGCTGACCTCAGCTGGGTCTCTCCGCCTCCCCTGCCCCCATTAGGCACAGATAATCCAGACAGAGACTACACCCTTGAAAGCAAGGAACCTACACTCAGTCTGTTACAAAGGAGCCTCGTCAGGTTCATGCAGATTCTAGGGAGTTCTACTCACTGTGCAAGGTCCCAGATCTGTTACTGACCAGTGGAATGGCCTTAGACCACTTTCTTGTCCTCTGTGTGTGTGTGTGTGTGTGTGTGTGTGTGTGTGTGTGTGTGTGTGTGTGGTACTGGGGATGGAGCCTTGGGCCTTGCACATGTTAGGCAAGTGTTCTTCACTGACCACATCCTGAGCTCACTGGGGATTCTAGGCAGGTGCTCTGCCACTGAGCCACATCCCAGCCTCTTTTTACTTCTTATTTTAAGACAGGGTCTTGCTAACTTGCCTAGACTGGCCTTGAGCTCTCTGTAGCACTCATTGGCCTTGAACATGTGAACCTCTCATAGTCTCCTGGTTAGTTCAGGTGACGTTCCTTTGCCACTAGGCCTGACTGACTTGTACTCTTTATGGTAGCCTGGGAAACAGACATACCACCTCTCCAGTGGGGCCTCGTTCCTTCCTCTTCTGCTCACTGCAGTGGGGACCCTCAACTATTTGCTTGTAGCCATGGGACCGCCCACCTATATCCTCTCTGCCTCATAGCAATGCCTCTGCCAGGAGTCCTCTTTCCTAGGAAGCCTCAGATAACCCTGTGGCCAGCTGCTGGTGCTGATTAAGAAGCCCAAGCCTCTCTACTGTGAGTGACCTCTGTAAATGCCATAGTCCCAGCCCTTTAAAGTCTGTGTCTTTCTTCTTTGAATGTATTAATCCTAGAGACTTGAGCTCTTGATGGCTCACAGTGCTGAAGATAGCAGAGCCAGGATGCCAACTTAGATCTGCCCACCTCCCGCCCTAGTCTGCTTTCCTTTTAAGACAGCTGCTGGCCTCAGCTACTTACCTCACGGACCAGGCAGTTGTGGGAATTGAGGTCTCGATGGATGATGTTCATAGAGTGGAGGTAGGCCTACGGAACAGAGTAGGGACATCAGCAGATGCGAGCCAAGGATCCTTCCTTCCCTCCAAGCCTGGAATCATTGGAAGCTCACACCTTCTTCCTAGTCCATTCTGCTGGTGGACTTTGGTTCTAGGCAGGTGTTCTATCATTGCGGCAAGCATCTGATACCTCACTGGGGGAATCTAGGCAGATGCCACACCCAGCTCCTTCCTGGGAGACTGAGGTAAGTTTTAGATCCTAGTTTTCCCCTTTCAGAGCTTCCTGGTGGGGTCGTTCGCATACACCTCCTGGCACAGAAAGGTAGTATCAGTTGTTTCACAAGTGTAGCAGGTTCTCAAGTCACTTACCATCCCTGAGGCGATGTCCTTGGCAAAGCTCACCCTCTGACTCCATGGGTACTGGCTATCCTGGGGACAAAGGAAAATGGCTGGGATGGAGCCCATGAAAATCATCGGGACAGGTGGAGACACATGCATGGGAGAGTTGAAGGGCCAGGTATGGCAGCTGGTCTGAGGACTTACACCTGTAAGTGTCTACTGACAACCAACTATCTTACTAGAAAGACGGAAGAAGAGAGAGAGCAGGTGGGTGCATGCCCCTGTGTGGTGTGTGTGTGTGGTGTGTGTGTGTATGTGCAGGTCAGGTGACAACTTTACAAAATCAGTTCTCTCCTTCCTTGTACCATGGAAGCTCCAGGGATTGAGTTCAAGTCACCAGGTTATGCCCAAAGGCTCCTTTACCTGCTGAACCATCTTGCCGACCCATACTAATATTTTCTAAATTGTGGATCTGCAACTGAAATGCATAATTTTCTTCAGCTGCATTTATTTATTTAGAGACAGTATTGCTAAATAGTCCTGTCTGGCCTTGAACTTTCCATTTCCTTGCCTTGGCCTCAGTGCTAGAACTACCAGTGTATGCCACCTGGTTTCGCACCAAAGGCATCTTTTCCTGAAAGAACTGACTTCAGACATTATGGTGTGTGTCTATTATTCTTCTGTAGTTCTTTTTTTTTTTTTTTTGAGGATTAAGGTAGAGTTTATTAGAGAAGAGAAAGGTTGGAACTCATGGACTCCAGACATGGAGTGCCATGAGGAGCTAGGGCGCCTCCATGAGAAGCAGAAATGAAACAGAGCTCATGGCACTAGAGGGCCATGAGGGGCTAGGGAGCTCTCTTCTGTAGTTCCTAACTAGTTCCTCTGAGCATAAAAACCTGCACGTCACTGTCCCTTGGGATCTGTTGCAGGGAACTAATTATGGCACCTCTCCCCCAAGCAGTCACTATAATACAATTCACAATTGGATAAAAATGTGGCAGTGGCTACAAATTATTCTTTTTTTTTAATTTTTATTTATTCCATTGTGCGTGTGTGCGTATGTATGTGTGTGCGTGCGTCTGTGTGTGTGTAGAGCCACGGACGAATTCGGGAACCACCATGGACACCTCCACTTCCTCTGCCCTGGGATTCACAGGCTCCGCCCTACCAGGGACCAGAAGCGCAGGCCACCCCCCGCTTCCGCCTGGCGTCTATACGTGGGATCTGGGATCCGAACTCAGGACCTTCCACCTGCAAGGCGAAGGCTTAACCCCTGAGCCAACTCTCCAGCCCCAAATTATTCTTTATATATTTTAAAAACAATACTTTACAAGGAAGAGAGAGAGAGACAGAGAGAGAGAGAGAGAGAGAGAGAAAGAGAGAGAGAAAACACTGCGCATGCATAGAGGTCTGAGGACAATTTTAAGTCAGTTTTTTTTCTTTCTCCTTGAGGGGATTGAACTCAGGCCACTAGGTTGCAAGCAGGTGCCTTATCTGTCTGCTGAGCTATCGTCCCTCAACCCTTTTTTTTTGAGACAGAATCCATGTAGTCCAGGCTGTTATCCAACTCTGTGTAGCCCATTATGAACCTACACTCCTGACACGTGTGCACCACCAAGCTTGGTTTATGTGGTGCTGTGAACGGAGTCCAGGACATTGTACATGTTGGGTGAGCCCCACCCAGGATGCCCTTTTAAAGCTTTAAAACCAAGCTGCATCTCCTGTCAGTCTTAGGTGGAAGGGCTTGGGGAAGCCACTCACAACAGCTGTACTGATCACTCTGGGAGAACAGAACTACGGTTTGGATCTGAGATGCTCCCCTGAGGCCCAGGTGTTAAAGATGGCAGAATGAGGAAGTGATATCACCTTTCAGAGGCAGAGCCAAACTGGAAATTCTTTTTTTTTTTTTTTTTATTATTATTTATTCAACTGTGTGCATATGTGTGTGTATGTGTGTGTGCGCGTCTGTGTGTGTGTCTGTGTATGTGTAGAACCACGGACGAATTCAAGAACCACCATGGGCGCCTCCACCTCCTTCTGCCCCGGGATTCACAAGCTCCGCCCTACCAGGACCAGAAGCGCAGGCCGCCCCCGCTTCCGCCTGGCGTCTATACGTGGGATCTGGGATCCGAACTCAGGACCTTCCGCCTGCAAGGCGGAGGCTTAACCCCTGAGCCACCTCTCCAGCCCCCAAACTGGAAATTCTTGAGTTACTGGTCGTCACAGCCCTCCAAGGGATAGTGGGATCTTGACCCCACCCTCCCCCAACCATTCTCATTCTCCCTTCCTCCCTTCTTCCTTCCCTCCTTCCCTTCATCCATCCCTCTCTCCCTCTTTTCTAAGGCATCACTCTGTATCCCCGTAGGACTGGAACTCATGTAGGCCGGGGCTGCCCTTGAACTCATGCCCCTCCTGCTTCAGCATTCCGAATGTTGGCATGGTATGACAGGCAGGCACCACCCCTTCAGCTTTCTGAAGCTACTATAGATGGCACCCAGGGCTTCACTGCATGCTAGGCTGGTGTTCTCCCCAACGGGCTGAGTCCCCATATCCACTCACCATGCTCTTGATGATGCCCCGCAGGGTGCCACCCTTGATGTACTCTGTGATGAAATTCAGCCGCTTGTCCTTGTACAGCACTCCAATGAACTTAAGAACATTGGGGTGCTCCAGACACCGCATGACCTTCACCTAGGGACACATACCACATGGGCTGGGCCTGCACACTCTTCTTCCTTGTCCAGCCCACCTAAAATAGCAACCCACATCCTCTGTCCCCAGTCTGATTGATTATATATAAAATCATATATATGTATATTTTGAGATGGGGGGTCTCATGTAGCCCAGGCTGGTCTTGAACTCTCTACATGGCCAAGGATGACCCCAAACTGATTCTCCTGCCTCCAACTTCTGAGTGCTGGGATGACAGATTACCACACATGGCTTACGCAGTCCTGGGGATAGATCCCAGGGCTCTGTGCACACTTGGGCATGCACTCTACTCACTAAGCAACATCCCCAGTCCATGGTTACTGTGTCTTTGCCTCTTCTGCTCCCTACCACACGCTCCTTTTGTCCTCTGGGCAGACATTTTTTTTTTCAACCTGTGGTTTAGGTGACACATCTTCCTTCTGGAAAGCTGTACCAGCTCTTCTCTTGGAGAGCTGGGAGACAGCCTGGCTAACCGATCCCACTCACTTCCTTGAGGAAGGTCCTCTGCGTCTCCTCATCGAATCGTATCAGTTCCTTCATTACCATCACCTCGCCTGTCTCCCGGTGCGTCACCTATGTTGGGGACACAGAAGCACAAGAATTTAGGGTGTGACCTGATGTTCCACAAATAGTGCAATCTCAGCAACTTGGGGGGCTGAGAGGCAGGAAGATCTCATGGCCAGTGGCAACCTGGGCTACAGAATGAGTTGAGGGCCATCCTGAGCAACGGGACCCTGAATCAAGGTAAAAAGTAGGGCTGGTGAGATCTAGCTCAGTGGGTAAGGCATGTATTTGTAAGCCTACCAGGCAGAATTCAACCCCTGGAAGCCCACACGGTAGAAGAAAAGTTGTCCGCTGACCTCCGCCAGTGCACCATGCCAGGCATATGTGTACCCTCTCTTTCTTAAATAAATAAAACGTTAAAACGTCATACCAAACAAACAGTGAAAAGTAAAAAGAAGGCTGGGGGTCTGGCTTGGTGGTAAAGCAAGCCTTGTATGAGCAAGACCCCTAACAACCAGAGGGCTGGTGAGAGGACTCAGTGGGCAAAGGTACCTGTTGGCAAACCTTGTGATCCAAGTTCAAGTCCTGGAAGTCCACATGATACAAAGAGAAAACTCGCTTCTGACCTCTACCTCAACACCATGGCATGTATGCAGTGCACTTGCTTCCTCTGTGTTTCAAAGAAGACATTAAAAAAAAAGAACCAAGCACAGAACCAGGCATGGTGGTTTACTCCTGCAAGCCCAGCACTCAGAAGACAAAGGCAAGAAGACCAAAAGTGCAAGGTTGCCTCTATCCTCAGATATACACTGAGTCTGAGGTCAGTCTGAGGTTCAGGAGACTTTGTCTCAAAAAAAAAAAAAAAAAAAAAAAAAATCAACAGAACAGAGTTTTGAGTGTATCTGTGCAAGGTTCCCTCACCCTCACTGGCTCAGCAAGGCCCAGCAGGAGAAAGGGCATGGACCAGAGAATCTAGATGTCAAGCCCTGGACATTGGATTTCCAGGTGGCAGTGGTTGAGGAAGGAGTGGTCAGAGGGTCGCCCTGGTACCTTGATGGCCTGACCGAAGCAGCCTTTGCCCAACACCTCCCCGTGAATGAGGTCCGATGGCCGGAATATGCGGTGTGGCCGGCAGACCACGCGGAGAGATTCGGAGCGACCCAAGTCCTTGCGCTGGGAGGCCGGCGAGGCCAGCGAGCTGGTGACTGGGGATGTGGTATCGATACTGCAGCTCCTCCTGGAAGGCACACAGGAGGCCCAGTGCCACCAGAAGGCAGCACTCACAAGGCCCCTTCCCTGCCTCCTGGTATATGTGCCTGTATAGTCCAGTCTATGTGGCTCCCCCCTCTCAGCTGGGATCAAGTGGCATGGCCCGACATCCTTGGGAAGCTGCAATGCTGTTCCAAGTTTGTGCTGGTATTACTCATACTAATGCTATCAGTTTTAGAAATTCAAAAGGTGGTGGGAGTGAGAAGAAACAAGATGGCTGCTAAGGCTTTTGCTTCACAAGCAAAAGGACTTGTGAGTTTACATCCCCAGATCCTATGTAAAAATGCCCTGTGGAAATGGTTATGGCCTGTAGTTCTGGTCCTGAAGACAGACCCTGGGAAACCCCAGACCAAAGCAATAAGGAGGTAGAATGATCCAGGGTAATTCCCAATATCACCCTTCAGTCTCCACAAACACACACACTCAAGTGAGCGCGCGCACACACGCACACACACACAGAATGTCCACATAAAAACAAAAAGATGCCTATGTAAAAGTCTGGTGATCTGAGTTCAATCCCCACAATCCACAAGGTGGAAAAGAGAGACCTGACTTCAGACCTCTGACTTCCACGTGTTATGTGTGTGCATCTGACCGAAGCATTTCTTTTATATATACACAAAACTCAAAGTGTTCTATCTAAGCTTGGCCTTCAGAGAGAAAAGATGCTGAGCCAGGGAGATGGCTCTGCAGGTAAAGGCACTGCTGCCAAGTCTGAGGATCTGAGTCTGATCCTTGGAACCCACTGGTGGAAAGAAAACTGATTTGTGCAAACTGTCCTATAGCCTCCAAATAAACAATATGACACATGTGCATCTGCCCCCAAAATAAACAAGTAAAAATGTAAAAATAATAATGCTGGCCCATCTTGGAATCCCTGTAACATGCAGCTAGGGAGCTGTGCCAGTTAGATACAGGTGCTAATTTGGCAAGTGAGGGCTGAGCCTTTAGGCATATCAGTGAAAAACTGTTCAGTTAAATCAAGCCACTGAGCGAGTCTGTGGGAAGAGCCAGTGCATCACTCTTCAGGCAGGTGGACAACATGGAGAAAGCTGGGTTAGTGCTTTGGCATGTAGACATGCTGCAAGGCAGAACGCACGCCCTTCTCTCAGGTTCTTGGTGTGGACACAGTATGGCCAGTCCTTCTGCTCCTGGTAATGGTCTAACTCTCCTGCCAAACTGGCCTATGAACTGTAACCAGAATTAAATGCCAAAACAAAACCCTGAGTTGTTTTGGTCCTATAAGCATTCAGGATGAAACTAACCAGGAGCACCCTGAAATCCTAAATTTCAGGGACCAAGTCCCAGGTTCCTGAGCCCCACGTCAGGGACAAAAAGTCTGCACAAGTGGAGGAATAGGTTGACTTACAAGACAGGTTTCTGCCGAGCAGAGCTGGAGGCCTGCCCACCAGGAGTGTGCATTGGGGAGCCCAGGGGGCTGGGGTTGGAACCCAGGCCATGGCCAAGTGCATCATGCGGGTCGTGCTCGAGGGTAAGCTGTAGCAAGCGGCTGGTCTCCTGGATCAGCAGGTCAATCTGGGGACAGGAGGTTGGAGAGATGAGTCTCCGGGGGCACTGGAGGGGACGCTCTGCCCCTGTAGAAATCCCAGTCCCTACACAGAGGCTGCATACCTCGTCCAGAGGTACATTCCGGATGGGTGTGCCATTGATTTCCAAGATCCGATCTCCCACGTGGATGGAGTTCTTCACATCTGGGCTCATGCAACCCGGGTCCACTCTGGGGATAAAGCAGTGGTTAGATTGGTCTCCACCTGTTCCCTGGTGTCCCAACAGGAGACCAAAGCCAGGGGCACCAGGAGGCATATAATTCTACCTTGTGTGGAATTATCCTGAGAATCAATCAATCCTCCCTCCTTCCCTGGAGTGGAGTTATCCCATGGGCCAGTCTTAAATGAGTATGAGGAGGAAGAAGTTGAGCATTAGTGTGCATGCACTGTTTTCTGCTTCTGTGCTGTGGATGCGATGGGACTAGCTGTCCCATGCTTCTGCTGCCTTCTTGTCCCAGCCACCATAAACTGCACGTTGAACCTGTGAGGTACAATAAACCCTTTCTCCTTTAACTTGTTTTGTCAGGATGGTTTTTTTTCCTTCTTTGTGAAACTCCAATCTTTCCTCTTAATTCTTTTCAGCACTGGGGGGTAATTACTATATCTTAAGTATTGTAAGGTCGTAGAAGTCCACTAAGAAAAAAAAAGCTAACACGAGATAGACCTAAGAAATAGTTTTATTAGAGCTGAGGACCAAGTGACTAAGGGACCAGAGTTTCACCTAAAGATGACAGAACATTAGAAGGGATGGCTTAAAGTTGGAGAGATTAAGATGGACAACCACTGTGGGCAGCACTCCGGAGGAAATCTGCACAGCCACAGGACAAAGAGTACTTCTAATTTATAGCTTTCAAATCTTGCTAAAGGGTTGTCAGAGTAGAGAAAAAGAATGTCTAGCAAATGATAGTCATCTTTAGGCAGTTTTAGAATAGGGCCCTGCTAGGAAAGACTTTGAAGGTTACCCCCCACTGCTGGGATTATCCTGAAAGTAATACACTCTGCCAATCTAGAGAAACTAGTACTAATACCCCACAGAAATAAGGTCACCAATTTTCCCCAACTCTCAGTCTATGAAAAGATATGGAGATGATCCCTCCATTGCAGATAGATTTATTGGGGTGTTTTATAATGGCAATGGAAGGGAAAGTAACATATGAGGCTACTTTAAAAAAAAAAGTTTGAGGTCATCCTTGACTACATATTGAGATTGAGTTCAAGGCTAGCCTGGGCTACATGAGTTCCTGTTCAGAAGGAAGAAGGAAGGGAGAAAAGAAGGGAAGGAGGAAGGAAAGGAGGCAGGGAAGGAAGAAGGAAGGAAAGGAAGGAAGGAAAAAAGGAGGAAAGGAGGGAAAGAGAAAAGAAGGAAAGGAGGGAAGGGAGGGAAGGAGGAAGGAGAAATAAAGGAAAGGAGGGAGGGAGGAAGGAAGGGAGAGAGAACACAAAGGAGATCAAAGGACAACCTTCAGAAATCAGTTCTCTCCTACAATATGGGCAACTGGGGGGATCAAACTTGGGTCTCCAAGCAGGTGCCTCAACTGATGAACCATCTCACCAATCTTTTTTTTTTTTTTTTAAAGATAGTGCAGTCTGGTTGGGTCTAGAATTTACTAAGTAGTCCTTCATGGCCGTGAAGCTCAGCAATCATCTGCTGTAGTCTCCTAAATGTTGAGATAAAACAGATATGTACCACTATCTGTCCAAAAAAAAAAAAAATTTTTTTTTTTAAAGACAGGGTCTCAAGTATCTCAGGTTGGCCTCAAATTCACTGTGTAGCTGAGGCTGACCTTGAACTTCTGATCCTCCTGTCTCTACCGCTCAGGTACATCACCCCATTCCTGGCATTGTCTCTTGATTAATTTATTTTTGCTAAATATGTACATATGTGTATATGTGGGGGATGTATGTGCATGTGGATACATGAGCAACATATACCAGCCTGGGCTACATGAGATACCATCTCAAAAAAAAAAAAGAAAAAAAAGGTGGTATAAGGCACAGCAGGTAGACACCTGTGTGCAAAACTGGTTGAGACGCCTGGAGTCTCATGGTGGAAAGAGGGAACCAGCTTCTGACCTTCATACATGTGCCTGGTGTTTCTCTCCCCATTTGTCTTCTCTCTATATAAGAAATAAAACATAAAAACCAAACCAAGGGGTTGGAGAGGTGGCTCAGGGGTTAAGCCTCCGCCTTGCAGGCGGAAGGTCCTGAGTTCGGATCCCAGATCCCACGTATAGACGCCAGGCGGAAGCGGGGGCGGCCTGCGCTTCTGGTCCTGGTAGGGCGGAGCCTGTGAATCCCGGGGCAGAAGGAGGTGGAGGCGGCCATGGTGGTTCCCGAATTCGTCTGTGGTTCTACACACACACAGACACACGCACACAGACACTAACACTGGCTGGCAGGAGAAGAGGTTAGCCAGTGGCCAAGCATCTGCCTAGCATGTGTCAGGCCCTGGCTAAAAATGCTGTCACCAAGGGCCCCTCCCTGTCTGCCTCACTGGGAGAGCATCTGCTCTCCAGCCCTTCTCTGAGTCACACCCTCTCCGAAGCAATTCCACTGGACCCGAGGCCAGAACATAGGGCTTGCTTGAAGCTGGTTTTGGTTGAAAGCTTCCATTCCATTTATAGACACATTTTAAACCCAGTCTTTTCATCTTGGTTTCTGAGACAAGGTCTCATTCTGTAGCCCAGGCTGACTCTATATTCACTGTGTAGCCCAGACTAGCCTCAGAGTCACAGCGCTCCTGCTCTCTGTTAGCCACAGCCATGCCATTTTTAAAAAAACCCCTGCCCTGGCTGGGATCAGAACGGACCACAATCCTGAATCCCTGACCTCGAGCTCTGAAGGCCTTGAGAAAAGCCTGCCTGTAGCCTGACATTCTTTCCTTCCCCAAACTACATCTTAGCTACTAGCACCTGTCCAGCGATATCTGAGGCTGTGAACAAAGGGGAGAAGTGGGCACAGGGGCTTTCTGTAGATTCTTTTCACCGTGCTGCCCATGGTGGCTCTCTAGGCCACTAGGCCTTCAGTTTGATAAACTCGTATTCTCAAGTCCCCCCCTCATGTCGGCTTTTGTCAACTGGGCCTCTACACTGACTTCTCACACTGTTGCAGACCCTCCCTGATGACCTTCTACTTCCCAAGTTCTGGGATTACACACTAGTGCCACCATGCTTGGCACACACATGTATCTGTGTGCATATATAAGTATATGCATATAAATGTATATATAAAATATGCAAATTACATATGGATATACACATACTTTTTTTGTAGTGGTATGCATGCAAGACAAGTATTCTATCACTGAGCCATATCTCTTCATCTTCATTCTTTAAAAGAAAAATTAGTAATTTTTGTTACATTATATATATGTATATATATACATATACATGAGAGAGAGAGAGAGAGAAAGAGTGTATGTGGGCATGTGTCAGGCATGCATACGGAGGTCAGAAAACAATTTTTTTAAAAAAAATATGGACGGCTTCACAAATTTGTGTGTCATCCTTGTGCAGAAGCCATGCTAACATTCTCTGCATTGTTTCAATTTTGGTTTATGTGCTGCCAAAGTGAGCACCAGAAGATAATTTTTTTTGTATTTTTTTATTATTATTCATTCAATTGTGTGTGTGTGTGTGTGTAGAACCACGGACAAATTCGGGAACCACCATGGACGCCTCCACCTCCTCCTTGTTTACTCTGACCCGGGGTTCACAGGCTCCGCCTACCAGGACCAGAAACGCAGCCCCCCCTTCTCCCCCGGCATCTATACGTGGGGTCTAGGATCCCAACTCAGGACGTTCCACCTGCAAGGCAGAGGCTTAACCCCTGAGCCACCTCCAGCCCCAGAAGATAGTTTTTAAGAAATGGTTTTGGGACATCAAGATAGTTCGGCAGATTAGGTACCTGCTTCAAACCTGGAGACCTGAGTTCAATCCAAACAGCCCACATGGTGGAAGAAAAGAACTTCGAAAGTCACCCTCTGACCTCCACCCATGCACCATGGCATACATGTATTCCGTCTCTCAAAAAAGAAACATAAAAAAAAAAGAGTTGGTTTTCTCCTACTACATGGGTGCCAGGGATTGAACTCCGGTCTTTGGGCTTGGTGGCAAATACCCTTTACCTGCTGAGTTGTCTCCCTGACCATACTTATTTCTTTTTTTGCAAACCTTTTAAAAAATTATTTGTTTGTTTGTTTGTTTAGTGTGTGTGTGTGTGTATCAGAGGACACTGTGTGTCCCTGTGGAAGCCCAAGGGTGACTTTGAGAAACATCCTGGATTGCTTCTAGCTCCTTCTCGTTTGGCTCTGGGATTTCCCAGGCTCCACTCACCAGGACCGGAAGTGCAGGCTGCCACCTTGCCCTTTCCAGCCTGTTATTTTTTACCTGGGACCTGGGATCCAAACTTAGGACCTTCTGCTTGTGCGACAGTCTTAACCCCTGAACCATCTCTCCAGCCCCCTATCTTATTTTTTGTTGGTCTAGAAGTCACTGAATAGACTAAACTGGTTGGTCGGTCAGCCTTGGGGATCCACTTTCCCACAGCCAGTGCTGTCAGGCCTGTTTTTTTCTCTATGTGTGTTTTAAGGGCTGGTGAGAGCTCTGGGCAAGGCTCGTGTTTGCAAGCATGGCGAGCTAAGCTCGATTCCTGGAGCCAACGTAGTAGAAGAAAAGCTGTTCTCTACCTCTACCCGTGTACCATGGCATACACACCTGCACTTCTTCCTCTTCCTCTATTAAATACAATTAAATGTGGGTTCTAGAGATGGAACTCAGGTGCTCCTGTTTGCAAGGCAGAGCATTTTGCAGAAAGAGCACTGGGCCCAGTGGGAGCGTGCCTCTGGAGTCAGAGCTGGTCCTTCTTTCTCTATTTTCTGTCTCCCATGAGTGAACAGCATTCTGTCCACACGCTCCTGCTGCCATGACATTTTGCTCGGTCACAGGTCCAAACTCAATGGAACCAGTGACAATGGGCTGGACCTCCAAAAATAAGACAGGAGCAATCTTTCTGTTGGATATTTCATCACACCGATCAGGTTGCCAGTCAGACTTCCTCCCTCCCCAGATGTTAACCTGGTCTTGGGGCTCTCAATGCTATGGTCTACCACCTGTCACACCCGTGGCTGAGTGTCATCCACCAAGAGACCTCTGCCTTGGCCATTCACTTACCCCTGGACACGGACAGTGTGGGAATGCTCTGTGCCGCAGCCTGGTGGGCCGGGAGGGGGATCAATGGAGACTGACAGGCCTCGTTTGCCGTGAGCAGATGCTGGAATGGACACCAGTGTGACAGTATGGGGCAGGTGGGAGCCAGGAGAGTCAGGCAGGATCTGCTCGATGACAGGAGTCACCACAGTCTGGTAGTAGCAGTGCCCACTACAAAAGCGCCAGCAGTGAAGATGGGAGTGTGAAGAAAAGGGTGACAAAGATGTCAGCATTGTCTCCTTACAGCCCCCAGCCCCAGGTTCTCAGTGCCTTCCTCTTCTGCTATCTTCCTGGTCCTCAGGACTCTCATTCTGAACATGCCCAGATGTCTCCCACTCACCCCGCTTTGGGGCTTGGTCTGTCCCCTGTGATGTTGTTAGACAGCCAGGACCAGGCAAGGCTCCAGGAGACATCCAGTTGGGGAGGAAGTCATTAAAAACCCATTGGGGATCGAATTGTGCTGTTCTTTAATCCAGCTGTATCGGTGGTGTAGAAGAAAGAATTTGTTTGGTCTTTGTCCCTAATTCCTGCGAGAGACTCTGAGTCCTTGGAACAGGGGATCTTTGTTATTTATGAGCCCCTTGGAGGATGCTTGAGTCTATGCTAATGAGGTGAGTCAGATTGGGGCCTGTCTGACCCGACCATGATTGAAGGCTTGGGGCTTGCAGCCAGCTCCACCTTCCCAGGAGTGGGCTTGCAATCGAGTGTAAACATATGGCCAGATGACTTTATAACAGTAAAATCCCTAGATCTCGAAGCCCAGTGAGCTGTCTTCCTTAATGAACACAAGATGGCTGGGAGAAGGACAGAGGAAGGACATCACACCCATTCATGTAGCTCCTAGACCTCATCCTCGGTAAGGACTTGTGATCTGAAGCCTAGTGCTTTCTGGAGTTCTGTGAGTCATTTAGGTAGTCAGAAGCCCATGGGTGGCCTGGGGTCCTCTGATCTGAAGCTGGGGTTTGGAGTTGGTGGGGAGGGTAGGAGGTGGAGGCTTGCTGGGGAGAATGACTGTGGTTTATGGGGTTGGAGCCAGCTCTGCCTGTGGCAGGTGCCAGAGCCGCACTGCAGTGGTGCTTAGGGAGACAACTGGCATCTAGGGCACCTAAGGTCTCTGCCATAGTGTTTCTTTTTTTGCAGTACTGAGGACCGAATGTAGGGGCTCACACATCCAGGCTGCTGAGCCATACCCCTAGGATTCTAAGCATGTGCTCTCATACTGAGCCACAGTCCAGCCCTCTTCCTTTTTATTGTGAGACAGGGTCTTACTAAGTTGCCAAGCTGGCCTGGAACTTGTAGTCTCCCTGCACCACCCTCCTGAAAAGCTGGGACGACACACTGTGCCACCGGACTCAGCGTCCCTGTTATCTACTGCTGAGGGAAGGAGGCAGGGAAGGATGGCATATGCCCCCTCAAACATTACTACATGAAACACAAGTCTGGGAGCCAGCAGGATAGCTCAGTGCTTATGGCGCCTGCTTGCAAATTTGGCTTCTGAACGCCATCCTCTGACTTCCACCAATGTACAATGACATATGTGCATGCTCTCTTGTTCTCTATCAAATAAATAAATAAATAAATAAATAAATAAATATTAAACAGCAGACAAACAAAACTCCACAAGCTGAGTCTGGGGGCGCCTGCACCCCTCAATTCCTGGGATAAGCAGGAGCACTGCAAGCTCGGAGGGGCTCGAGACACTCACCAATACAGCTTGGAGTGCTCCACCAGTGTGTAGGTGTCCCCATCACCGATAAATGTCCCGCATGTGAGGCAGATGAAGCACTCAGGGTGGTACTTCAGCTCCCCAGCCACCTGGAAGAAGGGTGGGGAGAACCCAACTTAACAGTCTGCACAGCTGCCATGTTTCGTAAGGACAGTGAGGAATGACTGGGACAGAGCTGGCAGCAGATAGGGGGACGGACAGGAACAGTCGGGCTCAGAATACACAGGAGAATCATAAAAATATTGGTAAGAAAGGGGGAGGAAGTGGGGTCGGGCACCAGGGAGGCAGAGAGAACGTGCAGGTGGAGAGGCAGCAGCTGCAAGAGGAGTGCTCACCATGACCAGCCCTTTGGTGATGTGTTCTGAGCACCCATGGCAAGACTCCCCATAGCGCGCCCAGTAGTCCTTCTTGCAGAAGAGCTGTCCATCCTTCTCGTAGTACTGGTGTGACAAGGAGGCACCGCACTCACAACACCTGGGAGAAGAAGGGGCAGAATTGAGGTTGGCCATGCCCACCCTCCTAAGAATCAAGGGTGTAGCTTAGCTGGTAGAAAATGTACCTGTTATACACCATGCTGATGGCTCAGTGGGAGAGGCGTGTGTAGACAAACCTGGTGACCTGGGTTTGTTCTCCAGAAGCCACATGGTGGAAGGAGAGAACTGACTTTTAAAGGCTGTTCTCTCGACCTCTACCCATATCCCATGGTGTGCATACATGCATCGTCTCTCTCAAATGCAGAAGAGAATACAAGCTCTGGGTTTCATGCCATGAATGCCTATAATCTCTGACACTTGGGAGACAGAAGGGTGTAAAAGGAGAGGATAAGAGGCAGGGACAGGGCAGGAGCATCAGCAGTCCAGAGGCAGGCAGTGGTAGGGGAGGAAGTCCTTAGTATAAATCTGTCCCTACCACTTTACGCCTAAAGGAAAGTGAGGGGAAAGAACTCCACCATGCACAAAAAGCCAGCATGGTTCCTGGCCTTTCAGGAAGGCCCCCAGACCAGAGCCATCAGTGACTTCCTGTCCTTCCACCCACAGGTGACAGGAGCCTAGTACGTGTCTGCCTAAGCTCTTCACTGTCACCCTACCAGCCTGGGTGGGTGCCTAGAGGCAGCACATCCTGCCCAGAGTGAGAATGTCCTTTCTAGAAGGAAACTCTCCCTCCTCCGCCGCCTACGTGGCTAGTCATCGCAGTCACAGACAGCCACAGTAGTCGGCCTGACCATGACTTGTCCAGGGTTCTGCAAATGCTCGAGGCCCCTGATGGGCCACCACTTCCTGGAATCCTCCCAGCCCTCACCACTCCTACACAGCACCCCATCCTTCTTTCCTCCTCCCCCTCGGCTTGGCTCATTCATCAAGCTCAGCCAGGTACCCGCTGGCCCCCTGACTATGAAGCCTATGCCAGAGGAGAACACAAGGTTCCTTCGGGCCAGACACACACAACGAGTTCAGATGTACCTCAAAGAAACTCTGGGCCTGGAGAGATGGCTCAGGAGTTAAGATTCTGCCTCACAAGCAGAAGGTCCTGAGTTTGTCACCCAGGTCCTACGTAAAAATATAGGCGGAAATGGCAGCAGCCTGCACTTTGAGTCCTGGTAGGCAAAAGCTGTGAAATCCCAGCGTGAAGCAAAAAGGAGATAGAAGCAAAAAGGAGGATGATTCTCGAAGTCACCTTTGGTCCTCCAGAGGGACACACAATGCTTCTGATACACACTGATACACACACACAGACATACACACACAAAATAAAGTTAAAAAAAAAAAAGAAGGAAACTCTGGGAGTCTCATCTGTTGCCCCTATTTCTAAATTGATTTTTTTTTCTTCTCAAGACAGGGTCTCATGTAGCCTAAGCTGGCCTCTAGCTCCCTATGTAACTAAGGCTGATCTTTGAACTTTTGAGCCTTTTCTAACTCTTGAGTTCTGGGATGACAGCCGTGTGCCATACTGCGATTTTCTGTGCCAACTTTAGACCAGCTGAGGCCTGGTTTTGGCTCCAGGTGGGTCTGTCCCTCTGCCTCAGGAAACCTTTGCTGACAGAAGGCACCAAAAGGTCCCAGACACTGTCCTGACCCTTGGTCACATGCTGTCAGGAGCCAGGAGGGAACAGAATTGGCTGGACTTCCCATAAAGAAATGTTGAGATGGGCTGGGGATGCAGCTTGTTTGGGAGCAAGTTTGCCTAGCACGCAGAGTCCTGAGTTCCATTCACAGCAGCAAATAAACCTGGTGTGGTGGTATATGTCTGGGGGGGGGGGAATCAGAAGTTGAATTGCTCAGATCAGCCTAGTGGTACCCTGAGACTTGTCCTCTGGCCTTCCCTGTAAGAGCTAGGTTAGGACAGAAGAGGAGAGGGCCCTGGGCAGGGAAGGCTGGGCTAAGTCTCCAATCACAGGTGTGAAGACCCTTCCTCCCATCCCAGGAAACCAGTGGGAGGTAGCTGGAGGACCAGCCTCCGAGGGAGACAGGCCTCCAAGGCCCAGAAGCATTGGCAGCAGTGGCCTGCTCTCCTCACAGATACTGACCTGACCAAGAGTTTCAGTTCTGCTTTGGGGCTGGCCCTAGGTGGTCCTGTCCCACAGTCTTCCTCCACTTTGACCCCAGTCTTTGAAGCCAGGACCCTGGGACAGGCGGGGAGGGGCGGTTCACTTACGTAGCCCCTCGGAGGCGTCTGTGTCTCCTCAGGGACAGCCCAGGTAGCATCCTCTGTGGCTATGGCAGGGGCTCCGGAGGCCTGCTGTAGCCCAGGGGTGGCCCTGCCTGGGGAAGAGCTTCCCCATCCTACTCCAGGGGTTGGGGATTGGAGGCTACAGAGGGTGGGGCCAACGTGACCACATCACATGGGAGGAGAGAAGCCAGCAGTGAGGATGAGGAAGGCCCTGGACTGAGCCTGCAACAGGAAGCAGCGTAAATGCCTTCTGCTGGGGCTGTGCTGTAGGTAAACAGAGAGGAAGCCAGACTCTGACCGCCGCAGAAGAAAGAAAGGAGTGGTTTAGGACTCTAACTCTGCAGAGAGGAGGGAGGAAAGGGATCAAGACTTTGACTATAGGTAAGGACAGGGAGGAGGGGTCTGGGGTCTGACTCGGACAAAGAGGTGGGAGGAAAGGGTTTAGACATTGACTGAAGGCAGGGATGGGTAAGAGGATCTTCGCTCTGACCCTAGGCAGTTAGGAAGAGGGAGGATTAGCTCTGCTGTAGGCAGGGAGTTGAGAAGGGTTTTGACCACAGGCAAAGGATCTAGGCTTTGATATCAATGGGGAGAGAGGGTGAGGAGGAATCTAGCTCTGGACCCAAGTTCTGCCTTAATCTTGCACATCTGGGTAAAGGTACCCTGCATGCTGTTTGGCCTCAGTTTGGACAAAGGCACTGGCTTCCCTAGGGATAAGGACAAGCTCAAAAGTAGCTGCTTCTTCCGGTCTGTCCCCAAGGGAAGAGAGACTAGCTTTTCTTATGGTCAGGATCACTTGCTGGCATGGAGGTCCCGTGAAGAAAGAGAGGCCATCCCCAACATAGGCTTCCATTGATGGCCACTTAGCCACTCAGCCAGTCCCCTGTGACCTTGTAGGAAGTCAGGCTGGCACAAAGTGGGATGAATGGGGCAAAGAAAGGGCTTTTAGGGAGCATTGAACCCCATGCTAATGCCAGAGAGACGCTCCATGGTGCCCAGAAAGCAATGATAGGCAACACTGTCTTCTCGGCTCAGCGACGCTGCCTGTCACACCAGCCAGAATCTTCAAGGCTAGGAGCCTCAGAGTGGGAGGAGAGTCTAGGCTCTACTACTGGCAGGGAGGCGGAGAAGGTCTAGACTCTCGGGAAGCAGGAGTTCAGGGGCTTAGACCCAGAAAGGCAGGACAACTTCTGAGCTCCAGCAGCTTCCCTAAACAATCATTCATGCAGTAGAAGGGCTTAGCTCTATGTAGCTCAATGACAGGGACTTTGCCAAGGATGTGTGAGGCTTTGGATTCAATCCTCAGTATTGTGTCAAACAAAGCAAAACCAAAACAAAACCACAACTTTATTTTTTCCTGCAATGCTAGGGATTGGACCCAGGACTTAGCACATCCTAGGTAAGGACTCTAAGTACACCACCAGTCACCCCTCCTCACTTAAAGAAACTTTATACAGATATTAGTGGCTGGGGATTTAGCTAATTGAAAGAGCGCTTGGCTAACAAGTACAAGGTCCTCAGTTTAGTTCTAGCATCAGGAAAAAAAAAAAATCAAGGGGGCTGAGGAAATGGCTCAGTAAGTAAAGTGCTTCCTGTGCAAGCATGAGGATCTGAGTTTGAATTCCCTGTACCCATGTGAAAAGCCAGGCTGGAGGTGTATGCCTGTAACCTTAGCACTGGTGGGGGACTAAGCTAGGTGGATCCCCAGAACTCACTGGCCAGCTAACCTAGCCAAATTGGTGACCTCCAATTCAATGAGTCATCTCAAAAAACACAAAACAAGGTGGAGAACAACAGAGGAAGCAACATTTACCTTCAAGCTTCCACATGCACCTGCACACACAACACATAGACTACAGATACTCCATATACTTGAAATTCAAGAGAACCACAGGCTGGGATGACTCTACACCAGCCTCCCACAGTGTTCCTCAGGGCATCTTGACATGCCAGGCTTCTTCTACTCTGTGCCTCAGACAGTGCGGGTTTCTTGATAGAATTCAGGGCCTGTGCTTGGGAGGCCTGCGTACATACAGCGTGGGCTCTGCAGCCAGGCTAAATGGGAGACCTCGGTCACATTCCGGTGCTAACCACTTTGCTACATGGTGTTCACTGCACAGGGCATCCTGAGAGGGCAGACTAGAACAGGCTAACTAGAGGACCCCAGGAGGTTCCACTTGGAAGTACGGCAGACGGTCCCAGAAGGCAGGAGGTATGACAATCCCTGTAGTCAGTTCCCTTGCCTTGGGGCTGAGAAACTGGCTGGACAGCCTGTCCTCCCCACTCCTGCCTCAGCAGCTTTAAGGACAAAGGGAACAAAGGTCTCATGTCGCCCAAAGGTTTAAGTCATGGAGATGCTGCCCAGGCCAGCACAGACCTCTCTATGAGCTGCGTTCCTGACGTCATGGCACGAGGATCCTGTCAGTGCTACTCAGCTGTGGGGCCTGCGAGAGCCACACACCACTGGACCAGGACACCTGGGAAGGAGAGCTCTAGGTCTAACAGGAATCTAGGTTCTACAAGCAGGCAGGTAAGGAGAAAAGAATCTAGGCTCTGACTATGTAAAGATAGGTGGAAAGGAGGGATCTATACTCTGACTATATGGAAGTAGGTGGAAAGAGGGTTATAGATTCCGACTATAGGAAATGAGGTAAGAGGAGAGAGATCTAGGCTCAGACTATATGCAGATAGGTGGAGAGGAGGGACCTAGGCTCTGACGATATTCAAGGAGGTGTGAGGAAGATCTAGGCTCTGACTAGCTATGGATTCACTGCCTATGGGCCTTTCCTCAGTGTGGGTGGGAACTCTGTGTCCCTCCATGACAGCGACAACCTTCTCCCAATGACCCCAACCCCCACAAGCTGAACCTTAGTCCTTTTCAGGTCATAGAGGGTGGGCCACTCCAAAACCAGGAACTCTACAACCTACCCCTCACTTTCTTCCTGTGCTCAGACGTGGGAGGTTCCACCTTCCTACTTTGCCCCAGTTACAGGGCCACCTAAAAGGTTCTTGACTTCTCTTAGCCCCCTTGCAAATCTACCTTCCACCCAAGTGGCAACTCTAAGGGAACCCTCTATGGCCTTCCAGCCTCCTGGGCATGCTGGGGTAGGTGCTTTATATCATAACAGAGCACCCTCGATTTGATTCACACAGGCACAATGCAACTGTCCTCCAAATTTATAAGCAACCACAGAATGCCCCTCCTTACTGTAATGATCTGCTGCACCGGTTTGATCCCAGTTGAAATGGTTTGATTTTCTGCAAGGACTTGCTGCGGCTGTACCCCCATTTCTCATACGTAAACTGGGCAAGATCTAGGCTCTGACTAGCTATGGATTCACTGCCTATGGGCCTTTCCTCAGTGTGGTGCCTTCTTCAATAGCTGTGGGGTATGTTGAATGAACTAATGCTTGAAGCTGGGCACGGTGGCACACACCTGTGATCTCAGTACATGTAGAGGCAGATATAGGCTGTGGCTGTGTTATAAGACCCAAAAAAAACAAGGTTAAGGGCAGAGCTCCATGGCACAATGCTTTTCCTAGCATGAGCTAAGGGTCTGGTGTTTGACCCTCAGCACTGCCAAATTAAAAAAAAACAAAACGTATCTCTCCAGGGCTGGAGAGATGGCTTGGGGGTTAAGATTCTGCTGCGCAAGTAGAAGGTCCTGAGTTCAGCACCCAGGTCCCACATGAAAATGCCATGTGGAAACTGGTGACCTGCACTTCAGGCCCTGGTGGGCAGAGCCTGGGAAACCCCAGAGTGAAGCAAAAAGGAGATAGAAACAATCCAGGATGATTCCTTAAGTCACACTTGGTCTTCCATAGGGACGCACAGTGCCCTGATACACACACACACACACACACACACACACACACACGCGCGCGCACTAAAGTTTTTAAAAAATACGTGCTAAATAGTAGCTACTATGTGATGACTAGAGGTTGAACATTTCTTCACTCCAATTCTTAGGGGTCAGAAGTATTCAGGGTTTTGCATGATTTTGGATTTCGGCATATATGAATATGTGTAATGAGCTCTCTTGGGGGTGGGATCCAAGTTTAAGTAGGAAATTTATTTGTATATGACCTTCCACACATCACCTGAAGGCCATTTAATGCATTTATTTTGTGTGTGTATAGGTGTGGGTGTGTGGTAGGTATGGGTGCATGTAGGTGTTTGTGGGTATAGAATAGGGCACGGTGGAGGCCCAAGGGTGACATTGAGATCATCCTGGACTGCTCTACCTCCTTATTGCTTTGCTCTAGGGTTTCCCAGGCTCTGCCTTACCAAGACCACCATCATTTCCACCTGGTGTTTTTACGTGGGATATGGGATCTGAACTCAGGTCCTTTTACTTGGGAGGCAAAGGCTTTAACCCCTGAGCCATCTCCCTGTCCCAGTGCACTATTTTTTTTTTTTTTCGTGCAGTTTCAGCGTTTATTATTAAATCTTCTTAAAAAGTCGCTCCATCACAGCACATCCAGTCACTGCAGAATTTTTACTCCTTTGGCTGTTATCCAATCTCCAGCTCACTTTTTGCCAGCACCGACTTTGGCCTTCGCGGTTCCCCTGACCTTCTTCATCCTGTTCTTGCGCTCCTTTCGCTGTTTCCTCGAGGTCTTTTTCTTCTCATACAGGCCGTGTCTTGCAAGTCTGTGTTTGGGCTCGTTTTTCTTCGCATAATCCAAAGAATCATAAATCATGCCGAAGCCAGTTGTCTTGCCACCACCAAAATGGGTTCTGAATCCAAACACAAAGATGACATCTGGTGTGGTCTTGTACATTTTGACTAGCTTCTCCCGGATTTCCGTCTTCGGTACCGTTGCCTTCCTGGGGTGAAGGACATCGATGACCATTTGTTTTCTCTGCAGTAACTGGTTGGTCATGAACTTCCGGGTTCGGATAGTTACTGTGTCATTCATGATGGCGGCGATCCCCGGGCGGCCAAGGAGGAAAAGAGCCAGTGCACTATTTTTAAGTACACCCATCTTCTGCCTTTGACTTGACATGAAGGTCCAACATGGAACTTTCCATTCATGACATCATGTTGGTGTTTTTTTTTTTTTTTTTTTTTTGCGTGCACACATACACTCATATGTATATATGTGTGTATGTGTTTATCTATGTGTATCAGAAGCACTTTGTATATCTGTGGAGGCCCAAGGATGACTTCGGGAATCATCTTGGATTGTTTTACCTACTTTTGATTTTTGCTGTGAAGTTTCCCAGACTCTGCCCTCTGGGGCCAGAAGTGCAGACTGCTGCCATTTCTAGTTATTATTTTTATGTGGTATGTGGGATCCAAACTCAGGTCCTTCTACTTATAAGGCAGAAGCTTAACTCCTGAGCCATCTTTTCAACCCCAATGCTTAAATTTTGGATTTTGGAGTTTTCAAATTTATTTTTTAGTTTGAGACAGGGTCTCTTGTGATCAGACTGACCTTGAAGTCACTATGTAGCAGAGGACAACCTTGAATTCCTGATCCTCTTGCCTGAACCTCCTAAGTACTAGAATGACAAGCAGGCACCACCATATGAGTGCACTACCTACTGAGCCACACTCTCAACTTCATACCTGACTTGTTGGCAGGTTCTGGGCAGAGGACTCAGGTCTTCAGACTTCCATGGGCAGCATTTTATGCATGGAGCCATTTTCCTAATATTGTCTCTTCTGTATCAGAAATTCCCCCATCCCTAGTCACCATTCAAAGTCAGGCTTATGAGTCAGACCTCTGAATTACTATGACAGTCTCTTCCTGCCAAATCACCGCCATCTGCCCACTGAGATGAAACTTTCAATAAACAGCATGTTCCCCAGCTGTTGCTCCCTCCTTCTGGTCTTCACAAGGGTCAAATCTTGGCATTCAATGTCTGTCCTAATTGGATCCCTCCACTCAAAGATTCTTTTGTTCTTTCTTTCATGTACGTGCATGTGTAATGTGTGTGTTTGTATGTGGGTGGGTGTATGTACACAAGTGTGTTGAGTGTGTATGCCTGTGGAGGCCCTAAGGTGACACCAAGCATCATCCCTGATCCTTCTTCCACCTTACTGTTGTGAGACTGGGTCTCTAACCAAACCCAGAGCACACTATTAGGCTAGTCTGGCTAGCTAGCTTGCTCTGGGGATTCTCTGGCTTCTTTACTGGGTGGGAATTACAGGTGGGCTACCACACTGGCATTTTTATGTGTGACTCGGGGATCCAAGCTCAGGTTCTTTTGCTTAGGAGGCAAAGGCTTTAACCCCTGAGCCTCCTGCCTCTACCTTTTGAGTGCTGGGATTGTGGGCCTGTGCCACCAGCCTGGATTTTATGAGGTTCTGAGGATCCAAACCAGGACTCTGCACATACTAGGTGAGCATTTTACCCACTGAGCTATAGTCACAGTCCCCACAATTTTTTTGGAAAAATTGAGATGTGTGACCTCCAAAGTCGTCCTCTGACCTCGTCCCATGCAGTGGTATGTACATGGCTTTTTTCTCTCTCTTTCTCTCTCTCTCTCTCAACACACCCACACACCCACCCACACACATTTAGAGATATAACTTAACAGTAGAGTAACAACAGCCCTGGTGTAGGATTCCTCAGTGAGGATGTGTATCTTAGATACATAGGTGTCAATTTGAAAATTGAAGGCTGATTTCTGGGCACACTCATGAAGAATAAATAAATAAGGTAAGACCTGAGCAAGCCTGTGGGAAGACCCAACTCATAATGGGTGGGACCATTCCACGGGCAGGTGGATAAGACACTGGCTCAGTACTTTGGTATTCTTCAGCATACTTTGGCAAATGTGCCATCTCGCAAGTGGGGTTTGCCCTTCTCTCAGGGATAGCTGTGGATAATAGTGTAGCCAGTTCTCTCAGTTCCTGGTGTTGGTATTAACTCTCCTGCCACACTAGACTAAGACATACAACTGAGAAGTCTAAGAAAGAGTAACGCATCCTTGTTCCCTTAAGCTCATGAATTTATCAACGACATGCACACAAACTGCAACAGAGGGGCTGGGAGCAAGGTTCAGTGGGATAGCGCTTGGTGAGAGACCCGGGTTCAATCCCCAGTACCATGAAACAAATCCCCTATTTTTACACAAAGTTTTTACAGCTAAGGCAGAGCACTCACAGGAGGTAGAGCCTGAGCTAATACTAAGAGGAGTATGTAGTTCCCTAGCAGGCTTCCTTGAGAGTACCTATTGGCCGGCCAGCTCGGCTCACCTGAAGCAGTCTGCATGCCAGTCGGCATTCAGGGCCTGGAGGTACTGCCCGTCGTAGATCCTCTGGCCACAGCTCGCACACACGGGCAACTCGCTTGCTGTGGAGGTAGAAACGGAGTCATTCTTAGGCACACAAGGTACTGGACTAGCCTACCTGGTTCAACCCATATGGACTTAGCACTCACATAAGTGCTTATTCTGTTAAACGAGGATGGGGGAGGACACTGGCCTCAGAGTCTTGCTTTGGACACTAAGTCATCAATCATCACTGGGCTTCAGCATCCTCATCCGTAATTCAAGGAAGAGAATCTGAGAACTCACTCTCCAACAATAGCAAGGAATTTAAAAACAAGGCAGAGGGAGGCAATCTTGTCACAGCTCTCTTCCTTCTCCTGCCTCCACTCACTATTTGAAAGGCAGAGACAAGGAAAGGCTGGGTTGGTTCATCTTAAATTTCAGAAGAACAAGGTAGAACATCGAAGGTATTGGCCCTTATGGTACCTCTCTGAGGGACTGGCCTTGCAAAGTCAACCACTGTGACATTTCTTTAAGCTATCCTTTAACACATGCTTAGTCATCCACAGAACTAGGCACCCCTGAAGCTGGTGGATCCTGTAAGAAGTCCCAGATCTACCTACCATTCTCTATCCTACAGATGGGGAGAAGCCCTGTCACCCAGCTGGGTTCCAAAACTACAGTCTGCCATTCCAAGGACCTCAGGTACTGTGGCAAAGGACAGATGTGGGCCTATGCCCCAAGCTGGTGCTCTGGGACCTTGGGGGGGGGGCAGTCAGGACCTGCCTTGGGACCAGGTGAGCCCATGTGGGGGGTTGGAGAAAGAAGCCCAGGAAGAGACCCCAGACCCTGCTCCAGACTCAGGGAGTGAGGGGGCTTTGAGTTGCAATTGCAGGGCAGCTCTAAGCCTGGGGAGTCCCCAGTGACGGGGGAAGTGGTTAAAGAGGACAGAAGCCTCAGCCAAGACTATTGGTGAGTACCAGGTTGCTGCAGGAGAAGGGAGGGCACGTGTGCGGGTGTCTCCGCAGTATTCTGTCATCCAATATCTGAATTCCTATCTCCACTCCAGCTCCCGAATCACCAACTACCCTGTCCCAAACACTACAGTTGGGGAAACTGAGGCCCAGGGTATTAGCGACTGGCTCAAGGTCACAGCACCCCTGACACAGGACTGCGACTCAGACCCAGAGCTCCTGTTCAGCTCTCCCAGGTCAGGTTGGAAGGAGGATAAAGAGTGGCCCCGGGGACGAAGCCCCGGATGGACAGAGCTCGGAGACAGACTCAGGCCGATGCTGAGAGAGGAGCGAGCGCCCCGGGAGATGGAACGAAGCGGGGACGGGAAAAGGAGGAAGGGTTTCCTGTGTCCGTGGGAACGCAGAGCATCCCCCGGCCGAAGGCGGGGGAAAGCCGGTGGGAGGACGACAGGGAGGGGCCTGCGGGCTTCGGAAGGACGAGCGCGTCCCCAGGAGGCAGGGGCGCGGCCCGGCGGTAGTCCCGAGCCCCTCCGGTGCTCGCGGCTCCCCTCCCCCGGTGGGCGAAGCCCCGCGCCCGGTCCCCGAGCCCCGCGCACCTTCCTCTCCCATACGTTCTTCCCTCCAGGTGCAACAAAGTAGCGTCAACCTCATGCACTCGGCGGGGGGGCGGGGACCGGCGGGGCCGGGGCCGGGACTGGGCCCGCGAGCTCGCCCGCCGCCGGCCCGGGAAGGCGGGAGGCGGGGAGCGCGGGCCGGAGCCGGGCGCTCGAGGCTCGCGGTGCCGTCTCCGCCGTCTGCTGCTCTCCCTACACCGGCTGGGACACCGGCGCCGCGGCGGCCCGGGGAGCGCGCGGAGGGGCGGGCCGAGGCGGGGCCTGAGAGCTGCGGCAGGGGCGGGGCGCGTGCGCGCGCGGCGCGGCGGCCGCAGCTGCCCCTGCGCGGCTCCGCCCCCGCCCGGAGATAGCCACGCCCCTGGCGGCAGTCCTCCCCCCGCCCCTCGGCGGCGGTCCAGTGCCTCAGCGGAAACAGCCCGCGAGGCAAGGCTGCGGGAACTGCCTCTGCGCGGCTCCGCCCCCTCAATGATAGCTACACGCTTCTGCAGTAGTCCCGCCCCTCGACTGTAGCCAGGCTCTGCAGACCCACCGGTGCGCCTCAAGCCTCTGAAACTGCCAGGCGCTGCTTCAATCCCGCGAGGGCAGCCACGCCTCCTCCGCGGTAACCACGCCTCTCGGCGGTAGCCACGCCCCTCCGCATACTCGCCTGTGCGGTGCGGCGACAGGAGCTGCCTTTCGTTGCCCCCACTCCGCGAGAGCAGCCACGCCCCTCTGCAGACCCACGGGGCTTTCGAGCTGCAGTGTTCTCGCAATGCCCGCGTGAACTGCCCCTGCTGGGAAATGTCCTCTTAGTGGTAGCCACGCTCCTTAGTGGAGGCAGTCCCGTCTTGCATCCAGGTCTGGGGCTGTGGAGTGTACAACGGCCTTGCCCAAAGAGAGGCTCCGCCTCTGGGTCACGCCCACCCTCCTTGTCCTTTCCTCCTTTTATTCATTAACTTCCCAAGCCGGGCGCGGTCAGGCTGGGTGGGTGGACCCAGTGCTCAATCTTAAAGAGGGCATCTCCATTTGTCAGGAGATGGGAGACCTTGAGGACCCTGAGGACGGTGGTCGATGTGTTGAGAAGACGTTAACCAACTGGATCTGAGACAGTGGGTAGAGTGCCTGCCTAACTCGGGATCAGCGTAGTGCATAAATTGGTCCGATGACACACACCTTTAATTCCAGCACTTGGGAAGTGGAGGTATTCTCAGATACTTAGCAAGTTCGATGCCAGCATGGACTGGCTACTTTGGATCCTGTGTGTGTTAAGAAAAGAGACATTTTTTAAAAGAGAGAGAAAGGGAAAAAAAAAATCATACCACCTGGAAAGCCACCAAAATGCTACATATATCTCATTTACTGCTAAGACACTTAAAGACAACTCTTTCTTAAGAAGCCCATGCCCGCACTTGGTCATGTCTTCTTTCCATGAGTGTCTCTCTTTCTCTAAATTGTCATGATAAAAGTCTGTGTTAAACATAAGCCTGAAAGTTGGCTAAGCAGGTAAAGGTGTTTGCAATGCAAGTCTGATGACCTGAGTTCAATCCCTGGAACCCAAAGAAAGGCAGAAGGAGAGAACAGTCTACACAAAAGTTGTCCTGTGGTCTCCACACAAGTGTCTTGGGACAATGCATCCCACCCCCAGCATGCACACACACAATAATAAATAGATAAATTTTCAGCTCTTTTGCTTAGATGGTAAAACTTAATGTTTCATTTCCCCCAAGCTCCTTAGCTGGGCATGTTAGTGCAGGACTGTCAGTCTAGTATGTGCGAGGCTGAGGCAGGAGAATTGCAAGTTCAAAGCCAATCTGGATGATCAGAAGGGACTCTCTCAAAATTAAAAGGGGGTAGAGCTGGGGATTGTATCTGGGTGGTAGAGCACCTTCCTAGAATCCCCCAGTGAGGGGCTGGGGGCGTGGTTCAGTGGTAGAGCTCTCCTCTTAGTATGTCTGAGACCCAGAGCTTTCTTCCCCAATTCCTTTAACATCCCAAGTCCTTACTCTTCATTTTTCCTTCTCTTCTTGGTCTCCTTTGGGAAAACTTTGTTTAACTCACTCTCAGCTTCTTCAGTTCCGATGCTGGGGGTTGGCACCAAGCAGGGACCTGAGGTCAGAATCTCTGACCCTGCTTCATGACTAGTTCTTTGTCACTTTCCTTCCCTGGCTTTTAAGCTTACAGCACTGATTTTCTTGGCTCAGGGGTTAACCCTGTGCCTTGCAGGTGCAAGGTCCCGAGTTCGGATCCTAGACCCTGCATATAGACGCTGGACGGAAGCGGAAGCCGTGGCAGCCTGTGTTTCTGGTCCTGGTAGGGCGGAGCCTGTGACTCCTCGGGCAGAGTAAATAAGGAGGAGGTGAAGGGAGTCCATGGTGGTTCACGAATTCGTACATGGTTCCACATACACACATATACACACACACACATGCGCACACACGCATACACGCACAATTGAGTAAATTAAAAAAAAAACTAAGCATTCACTTTATGAATATTCTCTGCTGGCTGGGACTAATTACCAAAAAATAGATGGCTTAAAACAATGGATTTTAGTAACTTCATTTTTAGACTCCACAAAGTCACTTGAGTTCGAGGCCAACCTGGGCTCAAAGTAAAACCCTGATTCATAAAAAGATAAGAGGGAGTGATGGTTAGTTTCAAATATCGACTGATGCCTAGGAGATGAGCCTAGGAGGAATTATCTAGTGTAAGCAGGCTTCTGAGCAGGCCTGTAGGAGATGGTCTTCTTGGCCTGGTTATGGGGAGAGGACCTCCTTCTTACTGTGGGTGGTGCCTCTCTGTGCCCTATAACAAAGCAAGTTGCAAGTAGACTGGCATGCATTGGTTCTTGTCCTCCGTTTTTCACTTTGAATGAGGTGTAGCCAGTAGCCTTGGGTTCCTGCTGGAGTGACTTTGAGTTTGGAACCGAAGACCCCTAAATGTGCTAGGGAAATGACCTATCACTGAACTTCTGTCAGAACCACTAATTGATTTTATTTTTTTTAATTATTTATTTTGTTGAGATAAGGAAAAGCATATGCAAGCCATTGTGCACTGGAGGAAGTCAGAGGACAACTTTCAGAAGTCAACTCTCTCCTTCCATTTTGTGGGCTTCCAGGGATCAAACTCTGGTCACTGGGCTTGTGAGCAGGTGCCTCAGCAGGGTGAGCTACCTTGCTCGCCTGACTAATTGATTTAATTGATTTGCATATAGTGAACCAATCTTGTCCCTCAGGGATAAGTCCCTTTTGGTAATGAGGCATACTCATATGTGTGTGTGTGTGTGTGTGTGTGTGTATGTGTGTGTGTGTGTGTGTGTGTATCTTTGCTCTGTAGACCAGGCTAACCTCCAACTTGCAGCAATCCTCCTGACTCTTTTCTCAAATGCCGGAATCATGAGCATGAACAAGCCACATTCAGAGAAATAAAAATTTTTTAAAATTTTTTTTATTATTATTATTTATTATTCAACTGTGCGCATGTGCGTGTGTATGTGTGTGCGCGTGTGTGTCTGTGTGTGTTGTGTGTGTGTCTGTGTATATGTAGAACCACGGACGAATTCGCGAACCACCAGCCTCCACCTCCTTCTGCCCCGGGATTCACAGGCTCCGCCCTACCAGACCAGAAGCGCAGGCCGCCCCCGCTTCCGCCTGGCGTCTATACGTGGGATCTGGGATCCGAACTCGGGACCTTCCGCCTGCAAGGCGGAGGCTTAACCTTGAGCCACCTCTCCAGCCCCAGAGAAATAAAATTTTTATTCTGATTGATTTACCTTGCACTTCTGTATGTCAGTGAGTCTGAGTGTGTGTGTGTGTGTGTGTGTGTGTGTGTGTGTGTGTGTGTTTGTGTGTGTGTGTCATAGCATGTGGGTAGAGGTCAGAGGACAACTTAGGGGAGTCAGTTCTTTCTGCCATGCCAGGCTAGGCAGCAAATGGCTTTACCTCCTGAGTCATACTGACCCCTTTAGAATCTTTGAAAATATTCTATTGACTCTGGTTTGCTAACATTTTGAGGAACACTGCTCCTATCAGTGTTTACCTGGGATATCTACCTATACTTATTTTCTTTCTAGAAAGGATCTCATATAGCCCCGGCTGGCCTTAAACTCTCAGGATAGCCAAGGATGGTCTTGAACGTCTCCACCTCTGGAGTACTAGGGTGACAGACTCAAGAATCTTTGCTGAGTGTGGCCTGGTTCTGATATTAGGGCAGCAACCAGTCTCTCTAAATGGAATTGGAAGTGTTCCTTTTTCTTTTACATTTTTGGAAGCACTTTAGGCCAGTTGGTGTTAATTCTTTAAACGTTTGGCAGAGTTCTCCAAGGAAGCCATCTGCTCCTGGGCTTTCCTTTGTGGGAATTTTTATGATGGATTCAACTCCTTTACTCTCTATTGATCCATTCAGCTGGTGGTCTCTTTGTGATTCAGTCTTAGTAGGCTGTGTGTTTGTAAAAATTTACTTATTTTATCAGATTTTTTCCAACCTGTTGGCTTATAGTGATTCCAGCTTTTTATTTTATTTTATTTTATTTTTGTGTGTGTGGTACATGCACTCGTGCATATGTTTTGCATCTGAGTGAGTGCATGTGTGTATGTGCAGGTGTATGTGCACATGAGTGTATGTGTATGTGGACACCCCAGAACGGCATCAGGAATTATCCTCAATCTCTCTTTCACTTTATTGCTGTGAGTCTGAGACTCTAATCAAACCCAGAACATGCCATTTAGGCTAGCTAGCTTACTCTGGGGATTCCCAGGCTCCTCTTTCTGGGCTGGAATTGTGGGTGGGCTGCCACACCTACTCAGCATTTTCAATTCCAACTTAGGTCTTTTTGTTTGTGAGACAAAAGCTTTAACCCTGAGCTACCTCTGCAACCTACTTCCAGCTTCTTATAACATGTATTTCATTTTTTGACATTCGTTTATTTGTCTTGTGGATATGTGAGTGGGTGTGTATGTCACAGCACACATGAGGAGGTCAGAGAATAACGTTGGGGAGTTGGTTCTCTTTCCACCATGTGGGTTCCTGGACCAAACTCAGATTGCCAGGCTTGCCAACATACATCTTTACCCACTGAGCCCCCTTGTTAACCCCAAAGATGCTTTTCTTTTTCCTTAGTTGTTGATAATAGGGGTTAAACCCAGGATTCTGTTATTTATTAGATATAATAGTTATTTTTCTGCTCATTGTGACAAATACTGGACAGAGCAACTTAAGCGTCACCACGATTTGAATGTGAATTGTCCTCCGTGGGCTCTGTGTGTTTCAATACTCAGTATTCCTCCTGTTTCATATTCCTGAATTCCGGGGTCACAGATTCTCACTACCAGGCCTGTCTGATTTGTATTCGAAATGATTATTTTGACTTGTGGATGGATTGAAAGTAAAAGAAGGACCAAGTCAGGAAGCAGAGGCCTGTGTGAACCCTGGATATAGTCAAAAGTATGTGCTGCCGAATTTGTTGGTGAACCTGCCATGGAGAATGAGGGATTGCTAAATCAGACATGGCTCCAGGTTTCAGGAAAGCTGCAGAAAGTGAGGGTCTGCTACGGCTTGAGTTGGGAAGGAGGAGAGGGGGAGAGCACATTGTCGGTGGAGTGGGCCTCGTACTACCTAGGTATTGTGGGGAAGGGAGGGACGTTGTGAACAAACACATATCCACCCCAAATAGGGATCTGGTAAACAGACCAAAGAAACAAATCCAGCCAGTTCTAGCTGGTGAATTCCTTAGGTTTATGTGATGGTTAGATTCAGGTGTCAACTTGACAGGTGCAGGGTATTTGGGGTGCAGCTGTGAAGAATCAATAGTTGGGGCAGATCCTTGAACAAACCTGCTGGATATTGTCTAGTTGATGGGGAAGGCCCAGCCCATGGTGGATGGGACCAGGCCCTGGACAGGTGCATAAAATACAGAAAGTTGGTTGAAGAGGTTGGCATCCTTCTCTATATTTGGCCAGACAAGCTGGTCTGGCAAATAAGGATCATCTCTCTTTCAGCCATTATAGTGTGACCAGTTCCTGTGGCCCCTGTTGGTGTGGGCTCTCCTGCTAACCTGGACAAGCAATTTTTTTTTTAATTTTTTTATTTATTTGATTGTGCGTGTGCGCATGTATATGTGTGTGTATGTGTGTGTGTATGTGTGTAGAACCACGGGCGAATTCGGGAACCACCATGGACCGCCTCCACCTCCTCCTTGTTTACTTTGCCCCGGGATTCACAGAAACGCAGGCCGCCCCCGCTTCTGCCCGGCGTCTATACGTGGGGTCTAGGATCCGAACTCGGGACCTTCCGCCTGCAAGGCAGAGGCTTTACCCCTGAGCCACCTCTCCAGCCCCTGGACAAGCAATTTTAAGAGAAAATTAAAACCCTTTGTTCACTTTTAGCTGTTTTGTTATGATTTATTTTATCAGCAGCAAGAAAGGTAAACTTAGGTTACTTTTAGGATCATAGGTGAAGGCTTACCTACGGGACTCAGGTGACTCTATCACCTGGATCACTGAAATTCTACCCAGCATGGGGATGGATGGTTCCAGAAAGCCGTTTCCCTAGCGTTCCCTCCACATGTCTAAAGTAGCACCTATGTGGCAATAGGTTGGAGATGCCAACATTGAAGGGAGGTTGTTCAGGGACCCCCTTCAATGTCCAGCATGAGCAAAGACCACCACGGGCCTTGCGCATGCAAGAGATTTATTGCAGCAGCAGAGTGGCTGTCCCAACGCAAGTGGATGGAGCAGCAGGGGGTGTTGTCTTCTCTCAGCTTATATACAGGGCATGAGCTAGGGAACATACACTTGGGTTTTTACTCTGGAAGAGAAGAGGTCCAGTTATCTGAAGAATGTATGAGGGAGCCGGAGCCTGCCAGTGAGAACACATATAGGAGAGAGAACCCCAGGGACGCTATCTCTGGTGGAGAGAAGAGCACGTACATGCCTGAAGGCACCTTTTTATGAAACGGGGCCATTTTGTCTGGGAGGAAAGGGACATTACATGATGCAGTAGCCCAACAAACATGACAGTTGAAGGTTGAGCCTTCGGCACATGTGTGGAGAATCCGTAGTTGGGGCAGATCCTGAACCAAGCCCGTGGCTTGCTGGTTGATGTGGGAGGACCAGGTCTACGGTGTGTGAGACTATTTCTTGGGCAGATGGACAAGGTGGAAAAGAGGCTAGTTGGGTGGACATTGGCATACAGGCTGACTAGCAATTGAGAAGTTTACCCCTCCCTCAGCTCTTCCGTGAATGTGGTGTGTCCCGTTCCCTGAGCTCCAGATGTTGGGATGAGCTCTTCGCCATGTGGATGAAGGATGAAGTGTAGCTATGTATTCATACCAGCAACATGAAGAGAAACTATTTCATCCACCAAAGAATCTTCTCTTCCCCTGCAAGTGTTCCTTGCTTATATGACCTTGAGGACAGACCTAGAGGGATATATGTTTTATAAGCTTCCTGAGCCTCCTGAGTTTTACTAGCTTCGGGGCTTTGATAAGCCTTATGCCCCCTGAGGGAGCATTTCAATTTAAAGGAAATAGCTACCTAGCATTCCACCCCTTCCTCCAGCTTTTACATTCTTTCCTCCCGCTCTTTTGCAAGGTTCTCTGAGCTTTGAAGGCGATGACAGATATCCCTATTATTTTCTTCTATTTATGGCTAAGCGCTGGTCTCCCAGACTGTAAGACTGTTTAGAGCCTCCTCTAAACTACTGAACTACTCAGAGTCTCCTCCAGACTACTAGCTGACTGTGGAAGATCTCCTTATCCAGCAGTTGTTGCCTGCTTAGAGTTGCTCTGTTGGGGAGAAGCAAGTTAAAAAAAAAAAAAGACAAAGACACATAAAGAAAAGCTGGGATTGGGTGGTCTACCAGCTTGAAAGTAGACTAGTACCACTCACTTGGCTTATTTTATAGACAGACTAAATAATAATGCTGCACAGTTAAGCTGCGAGACCTTAGGACTGAAGAGACTGAGTTTCTATGCAGCTTGTAATGTACTTCAGGGAGGTAAAACAAACAAACATAAACAAAACTCTTATCTGGGAAAAGTGGACCCAGGTTCTCTGCCCTTAATCACATCCACCCTGGAGTTTGAGCAGGCCTACTTTGCACATGGCGATAGCCTCCAGCTTTTGCGGAATCTGTTTATGACATACCTTTTACCTTTTACATTGCAGCTGCTCTCCATAAGGAGAGCCCCAGCCCCCTGTTTTGTTAGTTTCAGGACCCTCCCAGGCTTAAAGAGCAGTTTAGTTGCTGAATTTTTGTCTGGGATGGAATGTTTCAATTGTTGCACAACATCCTTCTTTTGTTAGGCTGGGGGCAGAGTCTAAAATTGTTGTGGGAACAGTCTTTTCTCTGTTTGTCAAATATCCCTTCTGGGTTACCAAATGTTACAGGGTCCCTGTTAGGGAGCCAAATGTTGAGGAGAAACGACCGTCCTAATGTTGCAGGGTGCTTGTGTTCCGAGTGGAAGATTGAAGCCAGAACATGTGCAGATTAAGATAGAGTTTATTAGGGGAGAGAATGGAACTCATGGACTCCAGATGCAGAGTGCCTTGAGGGGCATGAGAAGCAGGCAGGTGGAAAGAACTCATGGCACCCACTTGTCATGATGGGCTAGGGTGCTGAAGAGGGCTGCCAGGGTTAGGTGCATTTATACACTTAGATAAACCAGGGAACATGGCTTTTCCCCACTGGTTAGGCAAGCTTGGGAAAAATGGCTTTTCCTTATTGCTTAGCTCACATTGGGGCCCAACCCAGTTGATCTAGGGAGTTAGTTAGAGATCAACCTGTTTGTTTAATGTGGAGAGCTCACCTCCATAATCCTTTCACAGAGAAGGTGGCCATCTTATCTCTCGGAGGATTGGAGTCAGTTCCTCAGCAGGGGTGTTCCTTCAGGGTGATCCCAGTAGTGGGGGGATGGCCTTCAGGAATTTCAGAGGCCCACCCCAGCATAACTGCTCTAATCCTGCCTTAAAATGGCCTTAAACTGCACCCAGAGGGAAAATGACAAAGGACAGTAGAGGGGGCTAGCTGTCTGCCCCTAGGGAGCACTTAATCTTTCCCATGGTACTGTTCCGTCTTGTCTTCTTTTTCTGTTGCTGTGATAAAATACCTTGACACAACCAAGTTAAGGGAGAAAGGGTCTATTTTGGCTCATCCTTCCAGAGGGGATACAGTCCATGATGGCAAGGAAAACACGGCAGCCGGAGCAGGAGTCCGGATGGTCATGGGTCATCTGGAAATGCAGCACTCCTACAACAATTGAAGGATGGGCCTTTGAATTGGTAGTTAAGGCAGGCCCCGAGCAAGCTAATTGATGTGAAATGACCCAACTTATGGTGGGAGAGACCATTCCTTGGTCAGCTGGACAAGGTGGAGAACAAACTGGTTGGGAACTAGTATATGTAGGAGGAATGGACAAGAAAGAGGGCTGGGCTTCCTCTGCATGAAAAGGGAGCCCTTTGGGGTATCTTCAGTCGCTTCTATCTCATCTTCTGCCTCTTCTCTATCTCATTCTTCTTATGGTTTCCAAATTTTTGCTTCCGGAGAAGAGCTCCTTAGTACAGCTTGAATTTGTACTCTTTGCCTCAAGTTCCTCCAACTGTAAGAAGTGACACCTCTATCTCATCCTCCTTCTTTCCCCACTTTTCCTGCCAAATCAGAGGCTAATGCCGAGGATCACACCCACCTGCCTTTTTCCTGATGTACTTCTTCCCTTACATGGGCAACTTCTGCCTGGGAAGTTCTGCTTGAGTTGCCGCTGCGTGATTTGGTGCCCACGGCAAGGGACACCAGAGCTGATACCACTGCCAGCTTGCAATCCTGTCCCATATGCGCTTCTCCCAGAGTATGCGATCCCCCAGCTGGTCCCCCAGCTGTTTGCAGGGCGTTCCTGCATTAACATGGCAGACCTTTTTATCCAGGAGGCAGGACAGGTACTCCTTCCCCCAATGTCATGTAATGGAATAATGACCGCTCTGGATTCTCCCCCGTGATGCTCTACCGTTGGTGGCTTGTGTTAACACTCCCAGCAGGGGCCATACAACCACCACTACAAGAAGACACTGTCACAGTTTGAATGTAAGTTGTCCCCCCTAGGCTCACGTGTTTGCATCATGAACTGTTACTATTGGAAAGGTCATAGACCTTTAGGAAGCGGAGCCTTGCTGGGGAGAGGCAGGTCCCAGGGGCCAGGCCATGAGGATGGACGGACGGCCCCGCCCTGCTTCCTCTGGCAGCTCTTGCAGTCTGCAGCTTGCTCTCTCAGCCTCCAAGTCGGACATGACCTGAGTGGCCTCCAGCTTCTGCAGCCCTCTATGCCTTTCCTGCCATAGTGGACTGTATCTCCTCTCTGCAACTGTAAACCAAAACAAATCCCGTTTTCTCCCCTTAAATTGCTTGACTCTGGGTATTGTTTCACAGCAGCAGAAAGAGTAACTATGACAGAGACCCATCACCCCATGCCACATGGGTTCTGTTTCCCCTCCCGCCATGCAGATCCATCAACCTCAGCTGCACATTGTGATAATTCATTTCAGTTGTCAACCCAACACCCAGGAGGTGGTATGCTAGGGGGATGTAAGCCTCTGAGCAAGTCTGCAGGAGATTGTCCTAATTGCATAATCGATGTGTGAAGACCCAGCTCTTCATGGATGGGAAGCATCCTTGGCAGATGGACAGAGATGGAGAGAAAGCTAGCTGGGCATTGGAAGGGAGGCAGCCACGCCACACTATGCCGCCGTGGATCCTTTACCATGTGCTCTTGCTGTGGATACCATGTGATTAGTTCCCTTGGCTCCTGAGCCTGGAATGACTGTCCTGCCATAATGGACTGTGTGGCAGTGAGCTTCAGGTTGTTGCGAGAAAATACTCTGATGCAAGCAGCTTAAGGGAGAAAAAGGTTATTTATTTGGCTTATGGTTTCAGAGGGCACAGAATCAATCATGGTGGGAAAGGCATGGTGACCAGTGAGGAAGGCTAGTTCGTGTCACTGTAGTCATAGGAGACAGAGAGAGAGAGAGACAGAGAGACAGAGAGGGAAAGAGAGACAGAAGGGAGGGAGAGAGAGAGAGAGAGAGACAGAGACAGAGAGGGAAAGAGGGACAGCGGGGAAGAAAGAGAGACAGAGAAGGAAAGAAGGACAGAGGGAGAAAGAGAGCTTAAACAAGAGGAGACAGAGAGAGACAGAGACAGAGAGACAGAGAGGGAAAGAGAGACAGAGGGGAGAGAGAGCTTAAACAAGAGAGAGAAAGCTTAAACAAGAGACACAGAGCTTAAACAAGAGGAGAGAGACACAGAGAGAGAAAGAGACAGAGAGGGAGAGAGAGAGGGATGGAGGGAGAGAGAGAGGGATGGAGGGGTAGAGAGAGAGAGAGAGAGAGAGAGAGAGAGACAGGGAGAGAGAGGAGGAAGTAGCACTGGGCTATCAGACCTCAAGGCCGGGGCCTAGTGGCATGCTTCCCCTAGAGGGTTCCACCTCTTGGTGCTACAACTTTTCCCTCAGCAGCAACACTGGTTTGAAGTCAAGTATTCAAAATGTGAGCCTGTGGGGACACAAGTCACACGCACAGCATGACAGAATAAGCTGAATAAAAAAAAAAACTTTTAGTATGTGAGCTGAATAAAACTTTTTTCCCTGAAGTTGTTTAGATTAGGTATTTCATCACAGCAGTGAGTTGGGAAACTAAAGCCCATGTCTTATCATGTGAAGCAAGGAGCTTCGGCCCTGTGGGTCCTGGTTCCAGCACTAATTGTGTGGGTGGGACTTTTCCTTGAGAAACCCAAGCAGACACTGTTCATCTTAGATAGGGCAGCGATGACAGACCAAAGAAAGAATTCCAACTTTAGGGCTGGAGAGATGAGTCAAGCATTAAAGCCTTTCACAAACAAGAGGACCTGAGTTTGGATCCCCAGATCCCACAGAAAAATGTCGGGTGGATATGTCAGTGACTCAGGAGGGCAGACCCTGGGAAACTCCAGAGTAAAGCAAGTAGGAGGTAGAGCATCCAGGATGACTGCCGATGTCACCTATGGGCTTCCACAGGAACACATACTCAAATGCACACGCGCACACACACACACACACACACACACACACACACACAGAGGATTTAGCATCAGTTCAACTTGGTGAATTAGTGAGTTTCTGGGGTTTATTTTCAGGAGCATGGTGAGTCAGGCGGAGGCTTCCCTGGGTGGACGAGCCCACCCAGCATACATCATTGGGGCTTCCTGCAGGAAGGAGCAGGGCTCCTAAGTCTTGCTGTAACTGCCCTGATGCCCCGAACTTCCTGTGTCTGCGAGTCTCCCAGTTCCTCCCAGGAAATCACTCATTCCAAGTTCTATTTATGAGACCTCCAAGTACAGAGGATAAAGTTTTCTCCTCTTTCTCCTTCTTCTCCTTCTTCTCCTTCTCCTTCTTCTCCTTCTCCTCCTTCTCCTCCTTCTCCTTCTTCTCCTTCTCCTTCTTCTCCTTCTCCTTCTCCTCCTTCTCCTTCTTCTCCTCCTTCTCCTCCTTCTCCTCCTTCTCCTTCTCCTCCTTCTCCTTCTTCTCCTTCTTCTCCTTCTTCTCCTTCTCCTTCTTCTCCTTCTTCTTCTCTTTCTTCTTCTCCTTCTTCTCCTTCTTCTTCTTCTTCTTCCTTCTCCTTCTTCTTCTTCTTCTTCTTCTTCTTCTTCTTGCTTCTTCTTTTGTATGGGCGGGTAGTATAGTTGTGTGTACATGTATGTGCGTGTACGTATGTATGGAAGCTGGCAGTTAGGTGTGTGTGTACCTGTGGAGACCCAAGGGTGACATTGGGAATTGTTGTGGATTGCTTTACGTCCTTATTGCTTTGCTCTGGGGTTTCTCAGACTCAGCCTTCCGGGGCTGGAAGTGAAGGCTGCTGTCATTTCTGTCTGGTGTTTTTATGTGGGATCTGGGCTCCAAACTCAGATATTTTTGCTTGTTGAGGCAAAGGTTTTAACCCCTGAGCTGTCTCTTCAGCCCATTTTTTTTCATGTGTGCATATGCGTGTGTGTTCTATATATGTGTACGTGGGTGGGTGTGCCTCTGGAAGTCTAAGGGAAACATTGTGAATCATTCTAAATTGCTCTACCTCCTTATTGCTTTGCTCTGGGATTTCCCAGGGCTGGAATTACAGGTTGCAGCCATATCCTCCCAGCATTTTTATGTGGGATCTGGGAATCCAAAGTCAGATCCTTTTGCTTTGAAGGCATATATATTTTTTATAACATTTTTATTATTATTTCCGCTCATACAGACTTAATAGGTAGACCAGTTCCCTCCCCCCTCCTCCTCCCCCTGAACCCCCTGCTCCCCCTCCCTCCCTCCCCATCTCCCAGTACCTCCCCCCCCAGTTCCCAGAGAGTCCTTTATTGTGTATGCCTAACTCTCCTCTTGGTCCTCCTTTCTGATGACGTAAAAGGACCCAGTGGCATTTCCCTGAACCCTTTCTCGTGTTCCCCTTAAGCATAGGAACACTACTGTGGCCATCAATCCCTTGCCTCCAAGGATCTTGGTGCTTTTAGCCGATGTTAGACTTTGTGAGGTCAATAGTGTGACGGACATGGCGCAGGGGATGCAAAGTCCTATTATGATTGTGAAGGCATATATTTTAATCACTGAGTCATCTCCCCAGCTCTAAAGTTTCTTTTAAATTGATTGATTGATTGATTGATTGATTGACTGATTGATTGATTATGTGTCTGTCAGAGGGCACTGTGTGTACATGTGGAGACCCCCCAAAGGTGACTTTGAGAATCATCCTGATTGTTCTTTCTTTTTTGCTCCGCTCTGTGGTTTCTCAGGTTCTGCCTTCCAAGACCAGAAACGCAGACCACTGTTATTTCGGCCTGGCATTTCTTTTTTTTTTTATTTTTATGTTTCATGATGGTTTTATTAAAAGGTAAACTCACAATTCTTATAAAAACAGCACATGAACCATGTGCTTGATCTTTTGGGGAGCAGAAGAGGTTACAGCTGCAGGGAAACTGAACAGCATGTACACAGGCAATCAGCAGCGCTGCGGCGATTTGCTCTCAAGGCAAAATGAAATAGTATGAAGAAATGGTACAATCAACAGGAATAGACAGGGACTCAGATGGTTTTCCTGAGGTAGAAAACGCTGCCTAAAATGGATGAGGCTGTGGATGGAAGATGCATGTCCGAGGCACAGGGAAAGGATTTGATGGGCAACAGGTTTCATTGAGGCACCGGGCCAAAGGCCAGGGTAGTGTGTGAGGCCACAGAAATTGCTGAAAAGCTGGACCAGGGTGACATTGACTTTTCTGTCATCTGTCAGCCACGTTTTGAGTCAGGTTTCAGGGTGGAGACTCTGTGCTGGTAGTACAGTGTTAACATCCGTCCTGAAGGGCATGGAGTGGTATATAATGCATAATATAAGACATGTACACATATACCTATACACTCTCAGAACGGCGTGTACGTTACAGATACACATATGCATCTGCACACATACAAACATGCACAGTCACACACAGCAACATGTATGCATACATGTACATATGCATGCATGTATGTTCCCCTTTGATATCACGTGGTACATTGGTTTGTTACATGGCAAAGCTAGACCTTTGTTCTGGGCTGACTCTGATCTCCAGCTACCATAAGAGGGACAGGTTAGAACACTTGAAAGAGAGAGAGAATATGGGCCAGGACAGCACGCACCAAAGAACACGCTTCACACGGCCCTGTAAGGATGCAGGCTGTAATCTGCACACGGGTGACTTCCGTCACCCTGACCCTCAGCAGCACGAAGGTGAATGTGGCCTAAGGATACAATGAGACCCCGCCCTGTCAATCAAAGGCAGGCAGACCAAACATTTCGGGCTGGAAGTCTTCCAGAGAATTCAGCACGAGCGTGGCCTTTCTTGTCAGGTCTCGGCTCAGGTTTGCATCGGGAACCATGACGACTTGCACGCCGACGGCCAGGGCCGCTTCCACGCCGTTGGGGGCATCTTCAAAGACCAGGCACACTTGCGGGTGGGGAGCAGGGGAGAACCTCCTGGCGCAGGCCAAGATGTCGGGGCACGGCTTGCCGCTCTTCACCTTGGGGTCGTCCCCCAGCACGAAGTGGTGGAACAGACCGAAGAAGTCCTTGTGCCTGCGGGTCTTCACTTGGAAGGACTGGGTCCCGGAGCTAGTGGCCAGGGCGAAGGGACACCGTGCTTCTGGAGGTGGGGATCAGCTTTCCAGCTCCTGGCATGAGCTTGGCCGAGGGGAACAGCTCTTGATGCGCTCCTGGCTCTCCCGCAGCACCTCCTCTGTGGTCATGGGCAGCTGCAGCCTGTCGATGATGATCCGCGCGGCTTGCGGCGCCGTCTTCCCCATCACCAGCGACTTGATGTCAGGTGTACTGCTGGCCGTGGCGACCACAGATGTCCTGGACACCGAGGAGTAGAGGCGTTCGGTGTCCAGAAGCAGTCCGTCCATGTCAAAGATGAGGTGGGCGAGCGGGCGCGGCGGGGGCGAGGGCACGGGCGCGGGTGCCACCATGGTGCCACCGTGTCGGCCGCCGGGGAGGGTGAGGGGGGCAGCCTGGCATTTTCATGTGGGATCAAGGATCTGAACTCAGATCTTTCTGCTTGCAAGGTAGAGGCTTTAATCCCTGACCCAGCTCTCCAGCCCAGTATTTTTTTTTTTATGAGAGAGAGAGAGAGAGAGGAGAGAGAGAGAGGTGAGAGGACAACTTTCAGAGGTTAATTCTCTTTCTTCTACCATAGGCCCCATTGAATCCAAAACTTACCACCTGTTGCAGTTCCTTTTTTTTTTTTTCTGTACAAAAGAGGAGAAAGGAAGTCTCAGGGATGGAAGTCAGCTCTCCGAGTTTGCATGCAAACTTTTCTTTCTGGGCCATGTCACTGGTCTGGGGAATGTTAGAGTTGGTTTTGAACCCAGGAATGGTTTTGAGGGACTGAGTGGAATATGAGGATTGTGAGTTTGCAGCCAGTCTGGGCAATGGAAGGTCTTTTCACCAGCCCATAAATAACTAATCTTAGATAATGTCATGGTTTGAATGTGAGCCAGCTCCCACAGTCTCATGTGTCTGAATCCTTAGCTGATGTTCATGTTTGAGAAGGCTGTGGAGGTTTGCTGGAGAAAGGCGTGTCCGAGGGGCCAGGCCTTGATTGGTTTCTATATCAGTTACTCTTTGTGCTGCCGTGAGACACCACTCAGGCTCAAACAACTTAAAGGGGAGAAAGGGAGGTTTATCCAGCTTATGGTTCCAGAGGGGGATACAATATATTATGGCAGTAAAGGCATGGCTGACTGAGAGGAGCTGGAGGCGACCTAAGTCACATCCATCAAGGAGGCTGAGAGCTTCAAATTGCCGACTGAAAGAGCAGACCTCACTGGAAGTAAAGTGGGACTAATCAACTTCAAGGCCCACCCCCTGCGATTGCCTTCCTCCAGCAAGGTTCCACTTCTTAAAGGTGCCATGACCTTCCCAAACAACTCAAGATTCAAACCCATGAGCCTGTGGGGGACAACTCGCACTTCAAATCATCACCTTAGCCTGCCCTACTTCCTTTTATTCTCCTGCTGTGTCTGCCTCCTGATGGCTGTAGCGACCTGAACCAGCTTCCTGCTTCTGCCTCCATTCATGCCAGCCATGCCTTGTGCTATGCGATTCCCAGCATAATGGATCCTATCCCCTCTGGATCGTTGAGTCACATAATTCTTTTCTCTTCTTAAGTTGTACACGAATACTGTCTCACAACAGAAAGAAAAGTAACTGTAGCAGATGTGCAGTCCTGACTCTGAGAAGTAGCCCATGCTGGAGATAATTTGTCAGTTGACAATGCATAGATGGTATTTGAAACCATGAGGCATACTGGGGGTACAGCACTGTGGTAGAGCATCACTTAGCATGTGTGAACCCCAAATTAAGATTTTGTGATTAAGGTTAATCCCAAATACTTTACAATCAATCAATCAATCAATCAATCAATCAATCAATCAATCAATCAATAATACATAATGAAGGACCAAGACAAGGAGTCCTAAAACTTGAGACTGGGGTTTCACAAGTTTCAGAGGCTGGAGGATGAACCAATAAACGATTTTTTTTGATGACTGAAGAAATGAATGGTTGGATGGGTGTGTGAGTTGATGAGTGAATGAGTGGATAGTAAGTGGATGGGTAGGTAATGATGGATCGATGGATGAGTGAACCAATGGATGGATGGGTGGATAAATAGATGGAAGGGTGGGTGGACTGATGGATGGATGGATTGATTGATGAATATTAATGGGTGGATGAATCAATAGATGGTCAGATGGTTGGCTGGCTGGGTGAGTTGATGAGTGCATGAATGACTGGCAGTGGATGGATGGATGGAAAGATGGGTGGAAAGATGGGTAGGTGGGTGGGGAATGGATGGATGGATGGATGGATGGATGAATAGTCCTTGCCACTTCCTGGAGAAGCTGGGCTACCCTCACTGCAGCATCCATGACAGTCTCCATGTATCCAAATGATCTTTGGATTCTTGGGTTAGCTATTCTTTCCCTTTCCCTTTCTTTTTCCCTCTGCCTTCTTTTCCTCTTCCTTTTCCCTTCTTTCTCTTCTTTCTTTCCTCTTCCTCTTCCTTTTCCTTTCCTTCACTTTCCTCTCCCTTTTCTCTTCCCTTCTCTTTCCCTCATTCCATTCCTTCCTCCCTCCCTTCCTTCCTTCCTTCCTTCCTTCCTTCCTTCCTTCCTTCCTTCCTTCCTTCCTTCCTTCCTTCCTTCCTTCCTTCCTTTCTCCCTCCCTCCCTCCCTCCCTCTTTCCCTCCCTCCCTCCTTCCCTCCCTCCGTCCTTCCCTCCCTCCCTCCCTCTCTCCTTCTCTCCCTCCCTCCCTCCCTCCCTCCCTCCTATCTTTGCTGAGGATAGGCCATGTGCATGCTGGGTAAGTGCTCTACCACTGAAACACATCCTCATCCCCTTCCTGGCAGGATTCTAGATTCTACTGCTGAGTTACAACCCCAGACAATAAAAGCTACATTATGTCAGCCAACTTATTTTCTGGGAAATGTAGGTGGTACGCCACATCAGAGACTCATTCACCCCTGGGTGAGCAAATGAAACATACACACACACACACACACACACACACACACACACACACACACACACAGAGGAATGGAAGATACTTCAACAGGTAAAGAGAGTGCTGTGCAAGCGTGAGGACCTGAGTTCATTCCCCTGAACCCAGGTTTTTTTTTTGTTTTTTTTTTGTTTTTTTTTGTTTTGTTTTTAGGGCAAATCCATGAATGTCATGGTGGCTCATTCATGCAATCCCAACACTAGGGAGACAGAAACATTCAGATCCCTGGGAATCACTGTAGGTAGATTAGCTTACTTGGTGAGTTCCAAGCTAGTTGAGGTACCCTGTCTCAAAAAAATGAAAAAGATGAACAGCACAAGAAGGAGTCTTCTGATCTCCACATGCATGCCTACACACCTGCACACACATGCTCACACATGCACACGCATGCTCACACATGCACACACCCACAACCTCATACTTACATCCCTACACATGACTCTCACACATATGCACCATATACACACACGCACACCTTGCACAAAAAAGTCCAAGACAGTTTCCTTTAAGAGGTTTTCATTTATTAGATTTTTTTCTGAAGCAGTTAATTCTCTTTCCTTATTTTGTTTTAAACATGTGTTTCATCCCAAGTTATATCAAAGTGATTAAAATGAACTTTCTCCTGAGGATATTGCTCCCCAGATCAGAAAAAAATTTGTTTTTTCAAATAACCACAAAAATAAAACTCAAAGAGTACATCAACAACCAAACATAATCCCCAAATATCCAGGACAAAAAATAAAATATTTATTGATCTGTCACAGCGAGACACAAAGAGATGGGCGGGGCAGGAGGGTCATGCTCTGTCGGACAGTGGCTGGAGGGACAGACAGGGAGTTACAGTACTGCATGTGGGTAGAAGAGTCCTGCCCCAGCCCACACAGCACCCCGCACCCCGCACCCCAGGTGGGTGTTGGGGGCATGTGTAGTGAGGGTTGGGAGTAGGGTGCAGGCTGCTATGACAGGGGAGCCAGGTTGATGGAGGGTGCGCCCACCACCCAGTGGCAGGACGTGCTCAACTGGGATTGTTATGGATGGATAGCTGGATGATGGACGGATGGGCTGGTGGATAACACAAGAGCTATTCCCAGAAGTGTGTGTGTGTGTGTGTGTGTGTGTGTGTGTGTGTGTGTTCTGATTCCAAGGTGCCTGGATGTGGGGGAACAGCCATTGGGAGGGGAAGACAGGGCTGAGTGGACCCAAGGAGAAAGAAGGGGTGGTATGACCGAACCCAACGACAAGGCTTGGGGTGCCTGGGTACCAACTGGACACAGCCAGGGGCGGCTCCTGGTGGGCAGGGGGAGATGGGACTGCCCAGCATACATGTGCACCATCTGTATACAGGGGCTCCAAGGAGACAGGGGTTCCCTTGGGCTGCCCTTCCCTCCTCTCTCCCCCCAGGAGGAGGAAGCACCAACATGTAGCACCAAATTTCCCTTGGAGATGGAGTCTGTGTTGGGGGAGCTCCTGGGTGGGACGGGATGGGGCACCTGCCCTGGCCTCTGATGTAAGGGGCTTCCCTTTGGTTGGGGGCTTGTGGCCACCGCTGTCTGATTTTCTTGTCTCGTGGGCGTCCAGGGCTGCTGGCCTGCTGTCCCCTCCAGGGTGGGGGGGTTGAGGAAGGTTAGGGGGATGGTCATAGAGGGTTTACATTCTCCACCAAGCAGTAGCACCAACGTTGATGAGGTCTCGAGTCAGGGGTCCCCGAAGATCACTTTCTCTTCCGGCCACAGGATTTACCCAGGCAGCCCCCACCTGGGTCAGGAGGGTGGGGTAGGGTGGGGAATATATATAACACTGGGTCAGTTTAGCATCTCTGGGCTGCTTTTCAAGTTCTTCGCTGTTCTGCCTGCCTCCATCACAGAGAAGCTTCCCTGAGGGCAAACTCTCCCTAGAAGCCAGGTCACTAGCTGTATTCCCATGCAATCTCATCTCCTGGGGAGGCCAAAGCAGGAAGATCTTGACTTCGATGCCAGCCTAAGCTACTTAGTGAGTTCAAGACCTGCTTGGACCACATAGTGAGACTGTCTCGAAATAACTAGGAAGAAGATGTCTGGTGTGCAGAGAGTGTATGTTTGTGATCTCAGCAGGGTTTGTGTGTGTGTGTGTGTGTGTGTGTGTGTGTGTGTGTGTGCATGTATGTGTGCAGGGCAGGGGGACTGATGTGAATCTGAGGCTAGCCTGGGCTACTAGCAAGTTCCAGGCAAGCCTGGGATACAATATGAGATCCTGGCTCTAAAAATAAGCACTTTCCTAATAAGAGAAACAAAAACAACTAAAATAAATAGAATAAAAGAGGGCTGGGGTGTGGCTCAGTGGTAGAGCCCCTGCCTAGAATCCCCCAGTGAGAGGTAGACCCTGGCTCAGTGGTAGAGCCCCTGCCTAGAATCCCCCAGTGAGAGGTAGACCCTGGCTCAGTGGTAGAGCGCCTGCCTAGAATGAAGGTCCTTGGTTCCATAACCAGTTTGTGGAGGGGCCAAGGGGAGAGATATGGAAACTGAGGGAGAGGTGTGAGAAGGCCCTTGTTAAGGACCAGGCTGGGAAGGTCTTCATACTCTAAGTACACTGCTTTCATAGGGAAAGGGTCAGAGCACGTCAAATCAGATGGGGGGGGGCAGGGAGGGGGAACAGAAGGTGTCTGGAAGAAATAAGCTTTGGCAGTGAGGGTAAGTCGACTCATCAGAGAAATAAACTGAGGCTCAAAAAGAGAGGTGGAGGATGTTATCTATAGTGACTGAGCTTGACCGGGAACGCAGGATCCCTGTCTTCTCCAGGAGAGGGTAAACTTCTCTCTCTTCCTCCCTCCCCCCTCCCTCCCTTCCTTTGGCAGGGTCTCGTGTAGCCCAGTCTGGCCTTAAACTCAATACATAGCCAACAGTGATCTTGAATTCCTGATCCACCAGTGAGTGCAGAGATCCTAGGTGTTCACACCACATCTATTTCATGCAGTGCTGGGGACAGAGCCCAGGGCCTTGCACATGTTGACACATGCTTTACCGACTGAGTTACATCCCCAACCCTATCTTTTCTTTTTCATTGGGAGAGGTAGTCCAGATAGCCTCACTGTGGAGCCCAGCCTGGTCTTGAACTCACAATCCTCATGCCTCAGCCTCCCGAATGCTGGGATCACAGGAGTGGGTCACTAAGCCCCACTTGGCAAATTCCTTTCAAGGTGATCAGCCCACCAGGTAGAGAGGTATCTTTTGCAGCTTCTAATTGAATGAGGAGCTAAGTGTGGCGTGTTAGCGCCACCTGGTGGCAGCAAAGCAGAGGGAAGAGAGACCACACCTGTCTTGTGGATGACAGTGGAAATTCCCACCCGTTCTCTTCCCCTGTTTCTTACATATCCAGGCTCCTCCATGCAGGTGAACAACAGCTCAAGGTCACAAGCAAGGACATTCAAGCCAAGACAGAGTGAGAGTGGAGGGGCATTACCTGTCCCAGCTGTGACTACTCCCCCCCAGTGAAGGTCTCCACTTATATCTTAGACTTAAGCTTCTTCCTTCCCTATCCAGGACCAAGTCTCTCCTCACCTTGATATCCCAGGGCTCCAAGGGCTCCTCCATAGGATTTGGGAGGTTTTCCTAGGGAGAGGGGAGGAAAGAGGATGAAATTGGGTTGAGGACTGGGCTCCCCGACTTCATCCTTCCAGCATTCTTGTGTCTGTTCTGTCTGGTCTTTGTAGTTCACAGGATCAGCCCATCCAGCTCTACCTCAGATACAATCCACTCACCCGAGGCCAAGCTCTATAGTACTGGGGAAGGAATCCAGGGCCTAGCACATGCTAGACAATGCTCTACTACTGAGCCACACCCCTAGTCCCTCACTAGGGCATTCTAGGCAGGAGCTCTGCCTCTGAGCCTCGCCCCCAGCCCTTTGCTGGGGGATTTAGGCAATATTTCTGCCCATGAACCACACCCCCAATCAATCATTAGGAGATTCAAGACAAGTGCTCAAACACTGAGTTACAGCCTTTAAAATAAATAAACCTGACTTGGAAATAGCACTGTGCTAAGTTGCCCAGGTTATCCTTGGAACTCTCTCTGTAGCTCAGGCTGACCTTGAACTTTCAATCCTTCTGCCTCAGCCTATCCAGTGCTGAGACCACAGGCCTGAACCACCAGGCCTAGTTCATGAGGTGCCTTTACATTGTGCACTTACCACCAACTCCCAGGCCCCCGGCACCACCACCTACAAGGCAAGAAGAGATACCATCAGTGTGCCCACTTCTGGGAGCCAACCAGGCCTCCCAAGTCTGGGGTAGGACAAAGGTATGAGAAGGTCCAAGTCCTGGGCTTGGGTACCAAGCATTCCGGGGTTCTGACTCAGCTCACTGTGTAGCCTGGGAGTGCTCGCTGGTCTGTGAAACAGCCTGCCTCAGCTGCTACTCTGGGCAAGCTATTTGACCCCTGAGACTGTAAGAAACACAAATGTGTTTTTGAAAAGCTGGCTTGATATTCTCTGTCCTTGGAAAAGGGGTCAGCTTAGGCTCTGGCCTTGTCTTGGGGTTCACTTTGGATAGTAGATCAGTCCTTTTTAGTAGATGGGGTAGGATGTCAGGGGTCTGGGGAGGGAAGTCATGACAGAACTCAGAGTGGGATGCTGGGGTACACAGCACTTGGGTATACCTGGGTAAATGGGAGACAGTCCAAAACCAGGCCTTGCAGCCACTCCTGTGAAGAGATTTGGGGGTTGTTGGTAGTTGGTGGCAGGCCTTGCCTTCCAGATTGTCTTGAACTACTTCCTTCCCATCCCCCCACTCCAGCACACCTATATTCTCTGAGTATGCTGGTGGACAACACAAGAGCTATTCTCAGGTGTGTGTGTGTGTGTGTGTGTGTGTGTGTGTGTGTGTGTGTGTGTGTGTGTGTGTGTGTCTCCATCTCCATGTCCAGTATGTTCCTTAACCTCCATCCAACTTACTACTTTTTGATGCAGAGTCTTTCACTGGCTATCTCTGTCTTTCTAGTATTGGAGTTTTGAGTGTGTGATGCATGCTGGGCATCAAACCCAGGTCCTCATCCTTGGGGAGCTAGCACTTACCAGCTGAACCCTCTGTCTAGCCCATGTCTGCCGTTTTCCCCCAATAAACCTGTTTCTACCCCACATCCCCACATGGTGCCCTATCACATTCTTTCTGAGCTTGATCCTCGACTTGGGATAGCTCTTGTCCTGAAGTAGCCTGTTCACCCCCTCCCTCAACATTGGGTGCTCATATGGTTGAAGGTCTTATGAGCCTGGTTGCTAACCAGACAGGTGGCCTAGACCCAGACAAAGCTGAGCAATGACATATTAGAAATGGCCTACCAGCTCCCAGGACACCTCCGAGGCCTGCGGCACCTAAAGACAGAAAGGTCAGGATGAGGTGCAAGCAGAGGGAGGGCTGACATCCCGAACCAGACCTTCAGGGGTATCGTGAGCTAGGTGGGGCAGGCAGGTGATGGTGGGGTATGTCACCCCTGGTTGGGGAGGGGATGGAGAGTACTCACCGTATTTGGCTGCTTTAGCAGCTGCAGCTGGAGACACACCTGGAGGAAGGGGACATAGGAGGGTCAGGAAGCTACCCCCCTCCTGCACCAATGATCTGTGCAGCATTCCCACATCACCTCAACTCATTCTCTCCCATCTCCAGCCCCTCCATCTGTCCTTCAATATTTTTCTTAGAATTTTTTTTGTGATACTAAGAACAGAACCAAAAATTTCATGCATGCTAGGCAAAAGCTGTACTTTTAAGCCACATCCCCAGCCCTTTACTGGGGGATTCTAGGCAGGTGCTTTACCACTGAGCCTTGAATGGCTGCTCTACCTACAAAGTGCTGGGATTACAGCTGTGTGATACCATTGCCCAGATCATTTAAAAGTATATTGACATTTCATGGGCTGGAGAGATGGCTCAGGAGTTAAGACTCTGTCTTGCAAGGCGAAGGGCCTGAGTTCAGATCCTAGGTCCCACATGAAAATGGCAGAAACAGAGGTAAACTGCACATCTATCCCAGGTGAGCAGAGCCTGGGAAATCCCTGAACAAAGCAAGGAGGTAGAAGCAATCCAGGGTGATTCCCGAAGTCACCCTTGGTCCTCCACAGGGTCACGCAGTGCCCTCTCCCTCTCTCTCTCTCTCTCTCTCCTCTCTCTCTCTCTCTCTCTCTCTCTCACACACACACACACACACACACACACAACACACACACACACACACAAACATACAAAATAAATAAAGTTAAAAATTAACATTTCAGTATTGCATACATGGATACAGTGCCAGGAAGACTCAATGGTGGGAGGAAAAAGGGGACAGTGAGAGAGAGAGACAGAGAGAAAGAGAGAGAGAGATCTACCATTTAGAGAGATTTTGGCAAAATAATTTCTCTCTGGTTCCCCTAGAAAGTGGACCCAACCATGATTCACTCAATGAATCCTCATTTGCCCCAGTTGGTGGGCTGACAGAGAGAGAAGGTGGCATTCAATACGTCCATATCAAGGGGCAGCCCTGACTCCTGCCTGCCCAAGTCTCCTACTCTCTTGCTTTGAGAGGGTCTCATGTAGCTCAGACTGACTTTGAACTCCTACTGTAGCCCAGGTTGGTCTCAGACTCCTGATCCTTTTCAACCTCCCTAGTGCTGGGATTACAGGTGTGTACCACCATTCCCAGCTTCTTTCTGCCTCTGCTTCACTGGTTTTCTTACCTCCAAGGCCCCCAGCACCAGGGACCACTCCTCCTGCACCGAGTCCTCCAACCCCGAGTCCTCCAGCTCCGAGTCCTCCCGCCCCGAGTCCTCCAGCACCCCCTAGACCTGTGGAAAGAGCCATGTTTAATACACAGGTCAGAAGGCTGTAACCGAATCCTGGGAGTGGAAGTCCTGGAGCTCCCGGGACCCTTCGCAGAGGTGGGCCAGCCACAGGGCTCAGGGGCGGGTCAGGGATGCCCAACCCTTCCTCACCATACTGGGCAGCTTTGGCAGCGGCTTTGGCAGCAGCAGCAGCAGCAGGTCCGGCTCCTGGAGACAAAGGGAAACTCAAGGAGAGATTGCTTAGGGGGTCTCTGTCTCCCACTCCACCCAGCCAAGACTGAAGCAGCAACACACCTGCTACACCACCTGGAACGCCTGCTCCACCAAGACCCCCAGGCACTCCAAGACCACCAGGACCTCCAACACCAGCCCCGGCTGCTCCTGTGGAGAGAAAAGGATCAACTGTGCCCTACCACCTTTTGGAGACAGGGCCTCGTGTAGCTCAGGCTGGTCTTGAACTTGCTGTGTAACGAAGGATAGCCTGAATGTCTGCATCTACCTACCAGGTGTTGGGACCACAGGTGTGCATCACCACGCCCAGATCTACGTTTTTAATATTGACTTTTTAAATAGCATATATGGAGATAATAGATTTATTATATTTTCATTTCTTAATCCCCAATATCCTTTAAATTTTTTTTAATTTAAATTTTTTAAAAAATATTTTATTTTTGTGTAGTGTGTGTGTGTGTATGTGTGTGTGTGTGCGCGTGTGTGTGTATCAGAGGGCACTGTGTATCCCTGTGGAGGACCAAAGGTGACTTCTGTACTCATCCTGGATTGCTTCTACCTCCTTCTTGCTTTGCTCTGGGATTTCCAAGGCTCCGCCCACCAAGGCAGGAAGTGCAGTTTCTGCCTGGCGATTTTTACATGGGACCTGGGATCTGAACTCAGGGCCTTCTGTTTGGGAGACAGAGTCTTAATCCCTGAGCCATCTGTCCAGTCCAAAATTTTTAATTTAAAAATTGAGACAGAATCTCACTAAGCTGCTGGCCTATAAACTTATGATTTACCTGCCCAGGTGAATGGGATGTATGAGTATGGGATGGATGGGATGGGATGGGATGATTGATCCGAGTGATATCTGCCTATAGCCTTTATTTAAAAAAGATATATCCCTACCCTAGGAATACAAGGCAGGCATGCACCAGGGGCCTGGGAAATTCTAGGCAGGTGCTCTACCACTGAGCAACGCCCCCAGTCCCACACTGAGGGGATTCTAGGCAGGTGCTCTACTATTGAGCCAGGACCATAGCTGCTCACTGTAAACTCTAGGCAACTCCTGTCCCTGAGCAATATTCCAATCTCTTTTTACTGGTTTTTCTGAAACAGGTTGTCGCTATGCAGCCCAGGATGATTTTGCAGAAAAATAAACAGAGGCACACAGTAGACCAAGAACACTGCAATGCAAGCCCCTGAGCAGACGACCTTGTGCCAACTCTCCCAGGATATCCTGAGCATCTCTGAGACCCAAGATCACTGCATTCCCCTGGTAGGATCTGTTGACTCTGGCCGGGACAGTGGGCAAAGAGCAGAGTGCAGGCTGTAGGCTACGAGGAGCTAAGTGTGCATGTATGTCACGGGGAGAGGGACGTGGAGCTGAGGAACAAGATTTTCCAAGATGGAAACTGGCCCCAAGAAGGTGGACTGGGGCCAGCTGGCGCATCTCTGGCAGAAGCCCCATGCCTTAGAGGCCAGGAATGTGGGGGCCACAGACGGTGTGGGTCTGGCCAGGCAAAGCTGTTAGGGTGCCAAGTGGCGAGGGAGGTCTGCCACGTCCTCCAGGCTGGCTGGAGTGGGGTGAAGTCACGCAGACAGGAAGGGTGGGGGCGGGGCTGGGGATTCCTGGACCAGGAATTTTGAGAGAGGCAGTTACTGCCCAGCTTCTGGGTACCTGGGCTGATCCTTCCGTTTCCCCCTCCCGAGTGCAGGATTATAGGCCTGCAGCGCTACGTCTGCTTTATTGGGTGCTGGGGACAGAACCCAGGGCTTTATGCATGCTGGGTAAGTGCTCTACCCACTCATATTTTTTTTCTGAGCCAGGATCTCATGCAGCCCAGGCTGTCCTCATACTTGCTATGTAGTGAAGGATGACCCTGAATTTCAGATTCTTCTGTTGTTCCTTCCAAGCACTGGGGTGACAGGTTCAAGCCACCACACGCAGACTAAAAGGTGGTCTTGATTGTCACAGGGATTCCAAGTACCATAGGCATTTAGCAAGCAGGTGCCAGATCTGTAACTGTCAGTCATGTGTTCCCCAACATAAGGCCTTTTTCTGCCCTGAGCATCTCAACTTTATGCTGTCAAGACTGGTGGGGTGACAAGGGGACCTTGCAGTTGTGGGGGCTACACTTACCATATTTAGCTGCTTTTGCTGCAGCCAGGGCTCCAGGCGCTGTAGAAAAGGCAAAGAGAAGTCAGCAGCTGAGCTCACTGAACACATCCTCAGCCCCTCACTGGGGGATTCCTCTACAGTTGAGCCTCATAGCTCCAACCCCTCTCTAGGGGCATTTAGACAAGTGCTGTAATCCTGAGCTCCAACAAAAGCCCTTGTTTTTGTTTTGAGACGGAGTCTCGCTACGTTGCTCTGGCTGTCCTTGAACTTGAACTTGCAGTCGTCAGTCTTGGAGGAGCTAGAATGACAGGCCTGCATATCATGCACACAGGCTATTGCTTTTGTATGTTTGGGAAAATCAAATGCAGCATGTGCCAGGCATTCTTAGGTAGGGAGGGCACCAGGGAAGAGGACAGGCCTCCTTCCTCTGAGTTCGGGTTATTTTCTCTCTAGCTTCTAGAAGCTTGCTTACCTGCTCCTGCTCCAAATCCAGGGACACCGGCTCCAACCCCAAATCCAGGGACACCAACTCCAGCCCCGAAGCCGGGGACACCAGTGCCAAGGCCAGCAGCAGCTCCTGCAGAGAGAAGGGGAGGGCTGGTGGCCTCCTGCCCCTGCAGCTATGGTGGTGGGCTTGATCTCTCCCTGGGACTGCACTCATCTACAGACTTGCCTCATTTGTCAGTTCCACAGTGCACCTGAAGGGACTTCTTAAGCCCCTCAAAGACTCGCCAGACTGTCCTTCCCAAGATGGAACTCGGGGCTGCGTGGTATGAACCCGTCTCCCTTTCCAGGTTCACTTCCTGTTTTTCCTTCTGGACCAATCATGTCTTTTTTTTTTCTCCCCAGTGTGGGAATTGAATCCAGGGTATTATCAATGGAAGGCAGGTGCTCTACCACTAAGCCACACCCCCAACCCCTCACTAGAGAGTCTAGGCAAACCCTCTCTGTCACTGAGCTAAATTCTCAGTGTTTAGTTTGCTTTTGCTTGTGTTTGTATGCATGGTATGTGTGGGTATGTGTTCGTGTTCTAATGTGCCTATGTGTGCATATGTGTGTGTAAACCAGACACTGACATTGTGTGTCTCTGTCCATCGCTTCCCACTTTATGTACTGAGAAAGAACCTCTCTCTTGAACTCAGAACTCCCTGGTTTGGCTAGTTCAGTGGGCCAGCTTGTCTGGGAATCCTCCATCTCTTCCATGTGCTGGGGGTCTGCAGGCAAGCATAGCCTGACCAATAGTATTCACGTGGGATACACTTGTGTGGTGTGTGCTTATCCACTTAACCATCTCCTTATTTTTTTGAGACAGGATCTTGCTACAGAGTATTTGACTGGCCTCTGACTCTATCCCCTTGCCTCGGCCTCTTCAGTGCTGAGATTGTAGACACGGATCACTATGCCCAGCTTTGGACTAATTGAATTTTCCTAATGACTTTCTTTGTATGGTACGGTCCATCTACATCAAGTCACGTGAGCTCAGGGAACCTCAGAGGTTGCTCAGCTATGTTGGGACCCAAGACTTGAATCCAGGTTTCCCTATTATGTGAACTGTGCTTCTGCCTGTTGCCATGGTGACCAGAGCAGGCTGCAGGGCTGGGTCTGAGAAGCTGTGTGTTCTGCAGCTAAGCTGGAGTGGGTGTGGTCTAGTCGGGTGGGTGGGAACAGGAGAGTGGAGTGATGGGAAAACTCACGGTACTGGGCTTTGGCGGCTAACTGAGCAGCAGATTTGCCTCCGGCTGGTGCCCCGACTCCTGCAGGGAGAAGAAGGGAGATCAGGATGGTACCCATGGAGGTCTTGGGGACTCCTTCCTCCCAGACCCATCCACTCATGTTACTCACCTGCAATACCACCAGGAACAACACCAGCACCGGGAACCCCACCGATACCAGGAACACCACCAACACCGGGAACACCACCGACACCAGGACCCAACCCTACCAGGACAGAACCAAGCAAAGAGCCCTGAGGTGATCAGAGTTAGGAGTAAGAGTTCTGAGCTGTCATCTCAGGCCTGCCCAAGACTTGCTGCATAACCTGGGGCCAGTTGGTGACTTTCCCTTGCTGGGCCTCTGCTGCCTCCTCTATACTGAGTCATATGTACACTTAGCAGCTTTTAACCTTTTGAGGAACTTGGATGTGATACTCACAAAAACTAGGTAGTAGAGAGTTGTTTTCTTTCCCTCCTCTTTTGTACTGGAGATTGCACTAAAGTCTTGCACATGTTAAGCAAGTGCTCTACCACTGAGCCACGCCCCCAGCCCCTCACTGGGGGATTCTAAGCAGATGGTCTATCATTGAGCCAAGCCCAGAGAGCTTTCTTTTCTGTTTTTTTTTTAAATTTGTATTACTTTAAGTTATGACAATGACAAGATGTGCCAGCCAACTGAGATTCTAAATAAACCTTTAAAGTAACAAGGAACCATCAGTGGGTTCCATTATGTTATTAGAGCTGAGAAGACCACCTGCTCTCACTCACATTAGTGCCATAAACAAATAGGACCACTTACATTCTGAAAGCACATTTTCATGCTGAGGTATAAAACCATGTTTTACCAACTTCTTTTTATGAACACAAAAATAATTCCCACCACAATGCCATTGAGTGAAAACTCCAGTGGCATTAGCCAAACTGTGGGCTCGCCTTAGTCTCCTAATAATATAGTGCACAAACACAAATATGCAGCTATACCAAGACATTGGTAGCTAGTAAACTCTGAAAGTTAGGAATAAAGAGATAGTCTAAATAATTTACTTTCCCATTTTCCTTATATTAATTTCTTATATTCATGTAGCTCACTTATCTGTTTATTAGACTGTTAAATTCCAGATTTAAATATGGGTAAGTGTAAAATAAAGAGATGAGTGTCAACAAAATAGCTGAGCTTAAAGCTCTGCACTAGTAGACAAAGTACTCAACCTAAGGCAAATGTGGAGAGAGCTGGACTCGATTTTCAGGTTCTTCAGTGTGTGACCTGTAAAGTCTGTAGGAACATCCATGGCTAAATTCTCTATGTGCCACACCATAAAGTTAACTATGTTTCTAGTGAAGTGTCCAGTATTTGAAGAAAGACCCCCAGGATGCTCTACTTCATGAGAAGGGAATTTGGGGAGGCATACAGCCGTATCAATAAGGTTTTAAAACTTTGTCAGAAAAAAAATGCTACACATAAATAATGATTTCTATTATTACACATAAATAATAACCTCTAGGAAACTCTCAGTTTAAATTATCTTGTCTCTCACTATATGAAGAACTTGGGCTAGAAGTTCTACAGTCCTGCTGATGGGATGGCCATTGATCACTTCTCTTAATGAGTCTTCCATCTGGAGGTCGTCACAACAGAGCGATCTCTTAATATATATCTGGTGTGTATCCAATGACGAATCACTGGGTGGCTCTTACAACCCCTTCATAACTCTTCCTTAAATCCCTTTCCTTCCATTCACAGTTCTGAAGCCCACAGATCTTTTACTGGTGACTTCTAGGCAGGTGTTCAACCACTGAGCAAGATCTTTTTCAAGCTTTTACCTCGAGACAGGGTCTCACTAAGCTGCCTTTTGATCCTCGGCCTTGGCTCCCTCCATATCTGGGATTGCAGGCCTGTGGTCTCAGGCCCATCCCACAAAGTCCTTAAGGCCAAGAAGTTTCACTGGCTGCCTCAAGCCCCAGCTTGGCTCCAGTAAGGTTTGGCCTCCATGAGCCATATCCCGGCCTGTGAGCATGCAGCTGAGAATGCTGGTGTGACCTTCAGATGCAGCAAGAGGTCAGATCTTGAGAACAGAAAGAACTTCAGTTGCTCAAAGGGATGAGGCCAGACCATAGCATAAGATCCAGAAGTGGGGTAACAGTTGTGGGGGAGGCAGGGGCTTTAAGAAGGAGGTCAGAGAGAGATCCTGGAGAGCTGGCTAGGCCCCCTTCCTATACTGCTTCCTTAATCAAACACTAAAGGGCATCAGGTGGACCAAAAGCCAGATTCTGGGGCTGTAGCTCAGTTGGTAGAGCTCTCGGCTGGCAAGGCGTGGTGCGCACCTGTCAGTAAAGCACCGGGGACCACGGAGGTGAAGGTGGGAGGATCAGGAGTTCAAGGTCACCTTGGGGCACGTACAGAGTTTGAAGACACCCTAGATTACTGGAGCAAGTGAGGGAGTACAGGGGAGAGAAGGGAAAAGGGAGGGAGGGAAGAAGAAGTGGGGAGGGAGAGAGGGAAAGAGGGAGGAAGGGGGAGAGGGAGAGAGAGGGAGGAAGAAAGAAAGGAAAGAAGAGAGGGAGAGAAAGGGAGGGAGGAAGGAAGGGAGGGAGGGAGGAAGGAAGGAAGGGAGGAAGGGAGGAAGGGAGGAAGGGAGGAAGGGAGGAAGGAAGGAAGGAAGGGAGGAAGAAGAAGAAGTCCACACTCAGCACGAAGGACCCTTGAACGAGCAGTGGTGTGGGACAAGTGACAGGGTCTGCCTTGGACCACTTACCATATTGAGCAGCTTGGCTGCTGCTTAAGCGGTGCTCGCGGCTGCCGGAGTCCTGCTCCTGTATGGAGACAGAAAGAAGATGTGGGGTCGTTCCCCAGCACCACTTCCCAGAATCCTCCACGGAAGTCCCTCTCTGTATGCTCTGTAGCATCCCCTTCCTCACACTGGAGACAGGGACAGCAGCCAAGGAGGGATCCGAGGTGGGGGTTGAGAAGGGCACTGGGATCCTCTGGCAGCCTAACTGGAAGGTCGGTGAAGCTGTCTGCTTCTATACTGCCCAGGGAGCTCATTCACGCCACTGAAAGCCATCGGAAGCAGCCAGCTGGCGCATGCGCCTTTCCTTCTCTTTTCCCCTCCTTTCTTGCCTCTTTTCCTTGTTTTTCTTTCCCTCCCTCTCTTTTTCTTTCATTTCCTTTGTCCTTTCTCTCATTCTTTCTTTCTTCCTTCTTTCTCTCTTTTCTTCTCTCCCCTTTCCCTCCCTTGTCTTCTTTCCCTCCCTTGTCTTCTTTCCCTCCCTCCCTCCCTCCCTCCCTCCCTCCCTCCCTCCCTTTCTTCCTTCCTTCCTCCCTCCTCCTCCCTCCCTTCCTCCCTCCCTCCCTCCCTCCCTCCCTCCCTCCCTTCCTTCCTTCCTTCCTTCCTTCCTTCCTTCCTTCCTTCCTTCCTTCCTTCCTTCCTCCCTCCCTCCCTCCCTCCTTCCCTCCCTTCCTCCTTTCTTCTTTTCCTTTTCCCCTCCCTCTCACAGGACAATTTCCTTCAGAAAGAAACAAAAAGATGCAGATGAGAAATCTGCAGATAGGAAAAGCAATCAAAGAAGGGTGTCCCTGAACGCCATCGACATTTCTTCTCTTCCCTTTTGCCAGGGGAGAAAGAACCCAAAGGCACAAAGGTTGCCAGATCCTCTGCTGGTGAGACTCTAGAAAGACTCCAGGAGTGTGAGCAAGACCTCCCAATGCTGGCTGGCGCAGGCTCTGCCATGGAGCTAGCTGAGTCTCCCCAGGCTCTGAGGGGACTTGCTGGGGTCAGTAACTAGGTCCTACAGAGGGCTCCTTTCTCCTCCCTGTTTTAGGAGAAAATGTTTCCTCTTCCTTATCTCTGAGGTCAGTTTTCTCATGTGTAAAATGATGAACTTGACCCCTGATAGATCCAGGGCCCTTCTGTGAAACAAAATAAATCAATCAGTGTTGGGAGTCCAGCTCACCTGGTATCACTCCAGTGCCTGGTACACCTGGTACTGCTCCTGGTACTGCACCTGGTACTGCTCCTGGTACTGCGCCTGGTACAGCACCTGGTACCAGTCCTCCCAGGGCTCCAGCTCCTGCACCTGGGAGAGATAAGAACAGTCAGTTCCCTCTTTGTACGTGCATGGATGGGTGGATGGGTGGATGGGTATGGATGGATGGATGGATGGGTGGATGGGTGGATGGGTGGATGAGTGGATGGGTATGGATGGGTGGATGGGTATGGATGGATGGATGGGTGGATGGGTGTATATGGGTGGATGGATGGATGGGTGGATGGGTGGATGGGCATATATGAGTGGATGGATGGATGGATGTGTGGATAAATGGAGTGGGAGTTGTGGGAGCTCAGGCCTGCCTGGCACCTTCAACTTGCTATTTTGTGCTGGGTTACCAATAATCCTAGCAGTGACTGGAGAGGGCTGAAGGTTGAGTGTGTTAGAGGAAGCAGATGGCAGATATGGATTTGGCCACTTTACTCTGGAGGCCTGAGTGTTATGCTGCCCTTATTTGGAGCCTGGATCCCATGGGAGAGAAGAATGTGGGGACAGAGGGCCAGGGTCACTTACCATACTTAGCAGCTTTGGCGGCAGCGGCTGCTTGGGCTGCAGCTGCAGAAAGAGAAGTAAAGAGTTGGTGGGTACATGAATAGATAGGGTGAGGGGTTAAAAGGAGAGAGGGATGAATGGGGAGTGAGGAGACAGGTAGATAGGGAGATAGGGGATCAGGTAAGTGATTAGAAGGATGAATGGGTGGGTAGGTAGGTGGATGGGTGAATAAATAGATGGGTATGAATGGAGGAATGGATTGAATGATAGATGCAGATATAAATATATGGATGAGTTGATAAATGAATGATAAATAGATGGAGGATGGGTGGATGGACAAGAAATAGGTGACTACATGGATTTGTGGATGGATGAGATGACTAGATGGAAAAATGGATGGATGGATAGATAAATGGATGAGTAGATGGAAGCATAGATAGATAAATAGATGATGGAGAAATGGATAAGTAGGCGGATAGACAGATGAATGGTTGAGTTGATGAATGAGTTTATGGATAGGTGGATTGTAGACTGCTGGACAGATAGATGATGGATGGATGACAGATATATAAATGGATGGGAAGATTGATGGATAAGTGAATGGATAAATGGATGGAAAAATGAATGGCTATATGGATATATAGATAGATGAATTGGGTATGGATAGACTAATGGACATATTAAGATAAATGGATGGATGGATGGATGCATGCATAGATTGATGGATAGGTAAATGTATATATAGATGAATGGAGGAGGGATGGATGGATGGTCCTTTGCTTAGATCTGCTGGGCAGGGTCACTGCTCTTTCCTATATCCTAAGACACAGAACACCAATCCCTTCTTGCCAGCACACTGAGACCCACCTGCACTCTCCGTATTCCTGCATAACACTTCAGAGAGAAGCCTCTACGTTTCCTACCTTATCTCCCAGGTAGAACTAAGACTCACGGGTAAGGCCAGCTCCAGGGACACCTCCAATTCCAGGGACACCTCCAACTCCTCCAGGTCCAACACCATAGCCAGGAAAGCCTCCAGCACCAACCCCGTAAGTGGGAATGCCTCCAACTCCGCCTCTGGCTCCTGTGGAGGAGAGAGAATCGAGTGGGGTTCTAGGAGAGTGCTGGTTGGCTGGAAGAAAAGATGCATGCTTCTCCAAAGTTCCCATCCATGTAGACAAGAGACTGGGGTTCCTGGGTCCCCAGCCAGCCCCCTTCATGAAGCCTCAATCTTTCTTGGCTTCTCTTTTCCAGGTACTTGTGAGAAGGTCCCCTTTGTTGGGAAGACTATGAGTACTGGCTTATCCCCAGCCAGACTCGATCTCATTTGGAAGGAACTTGGCCAGGGAGGGGCGGGGTAGGGACACTCTACGGACTGGGATACCAACTCGAGGTGCCACCCACTACTCAGTCCTATGGGTTCATGGCAGGGAGGGGGAGAATCTTTCTGGAGTGTACTAAGTCCAAATAGCAAATATGCTAGGGACTTGCTCTGTGTTCTTGGGCAAGGTACTTTCTTCCTCTGAGAAAGGAGATGAAAATCTTTAAGTTCTGAAAAGAACAGAGAGGGGAAGAGCACTCACCATATTTGGCGGCTTTGGCGGCTGCTTTAGCAGCTACAGCTGGTGACACACCCCCTGGAGAGATCAAGGGGGACACAATGCTCAGGAAGAATGAATAAGGGATGGTTCATAGTATCCTTCTTTCCACTTGCCTGTCTTTTTTTCTACCCATCAAGCTGATATGAAGCTGTTTGCCGATTCATTCATCTGCTGTACCATTTTTATGTCTGTCCATTTGTCTATCCTTGAATCTTAGTCTATCAATGCAGTCACTAAGCTCTGTCCATTCATGTGCCTATCTATCCATCTTATTAGCCATTCATACGCTCATTTGTTTACCCATCAGCATTTGCCTATCACCTTCCACTCATTTATCTATTGATCTGCTCATCCTTCCATTCCTTTATGCCTTCATGAACCATCCACCCACTCATCTATTATCTCTCCATGTGTGTATGCATTCTTCTGTCCACTCATCCATATATCCAGGCAGCTATCTATTTGTCTATCCATCACATATATGTCCATGTATATGTGTCCATCCATCCATGCATACATCCCTGTATCTGTGTATTATCCAAGCACTCATCCATGCATGTATATGTGCATGCATTTGTATGTCCATCTATACATGCATTCATCTGTTATGATTCTTTTTTTAAATAAAAATTGTTTTTGAATGTGTCTGCATGCATGAATGTGTGTGTGTGTGTGTGTTTATGTGTGTGTGTACAGAATGACACTCTGAGTGTGTGCATGCCTGAGGAGGCCCAAAGAGGACTTCAGGAATCACTCTGGACTGTTTTGTTCTGGGGTTTCCCAGGCTCCACCCATCAGGGATGGAATTACAGAACACTACCATTTCCACTCATTATTTTTATGTGAGATCTGGGAGCTGAACACAGGTCCTGTCGATTTCAAGGCAAAAGCTTTAACAAACCCCAAGACATCTCTCCAGGCATTATCCATCCATTCACCCATCCATCCATCCATTATCTCCTCCCTCCCTCCCTCCCACCTCCCTCCTTTTCTTCCTTTAAAACATTTATGTCATTTTCTACCTACATGTCTACCTTCCTTTCCACCTACTCATACAACTTCCCACCACCCACCTTCAAATACTTACACCTATCTATCCAGGTATCCACCCATTCTATCTAACCACTCATCCACTCATTTTTAAATTTACCTGCTCATTCAAATGGGTCATTTACCTGGCTACCTGGTTGTATATCTGCCCATCCATCACCCACCTACTCAGCTATTCAATAAATATTGGGCATCTACTCAGCTTAGGACTGGGAATACAGAAATGAAAAAGGGTGGACACACTATCAGTCAGGAAGGAAGCTGGGGGTTATGATACTGGTGGTAGCTAGTTAGGAGGTTGCTATAGCTTGAAAGGTAGCTGATAAAGTATAGCCAAGAGTACTCACAGAGGTTCTAAAACATTGGCAATACTTTCTATATTGCAGATGGTGGGGGGGGAGAGAGAGAGACCCAGCAAATCCAACTCACCTGGGCCTCCGACTCCAACACCTGGGACACCGACACCTGGTATCCCGACACCTGGTATCCCGACACCTGGTATCCCGACACCTGGGACCCCGACACCTGGGACCCTAACTCCTGGTCCACCAGGCACTAAGCCTCCGCCAGCTCCTGTAGAAGGAAGAGGATGGTCTTGGCCTGAGGGATCCTGTGAAGGATCAATGTGGGCCTCCCAGGGCAAGTGTGCATGGTAGCTTTGGGGGTGACCATGGATCCTGAGTGCAGGACCACATATGCATATGGGTTGGTCTTTTCTCTCCGTGGAGCTGAGGAAGGATTAAAAGGGCCCTCAAAGAGATCTCTAGTTGGAAACTGGCAAGAAAGGACACAATTTTTTTTTTGAGACAGGTTTTCATGTAGCCCAGCGTGGCCTCAAACTCACTATGTAGCTGAGAATAATCTTGAATTCCTGATCCTCCTGCCTCCACCTCCAGTGTTGGGATTGTAGGAATGCACCACCATGCTCTGTTTTATGTGATGTTGGGGATGGAACTTAGGAACTCATGCATGCTAGGCAAGCATTGAACTATATCCACAGCTCACAGCATGAGCAATTTCTTTTTTAAAAAAATTTGGTGTGTGTGTGTGTGTGTGTGTGTGTGTGTGTGTGTGTGTGTGTGTGTATCAGAGGGCACTATGTGTCCCTGTGGAGGACCAAGGTGACTTCAGGAATCATCCTGATTGCTTCTACCTCCTTTTTGCTTCACTCTGTGATTTCCCAGGCTCCGCCCACTGGGGGGCGAGAAGTGCAGGCCGCCACTGTCTCCACCTGGCATTTTTACATGGAACCTAAGATCTGATCTCAGGATGGTCTGCTTGGGAGGCCGAGTCTTAAGCCCCTGAACCATCTCTCCAGCCCAGCGTGAGCACTTTCTAAAGCAAAATCAGAATTCCTGCCAGTGGGCGCCTTGGTTATGATTTTTATTTGCTTGCATTTGCTTTGCTTTGCTTTGCAGTGCTAGAGATGGAACCCAGGCCTCACATACATGCCAGTTCTCTGACCCTGAGTCAACTTCGGCTCCTTAATGAGAATTCTAGGCAGGTGCTCTACCCCTGAGCCCCTCACTGGGGGAGTCTAGGCAAGTGTTTTCTACCATCGAGTCACACCCCAGCCCCTTACTGGGGGATTCTAGGCAAATGCTCTCTGGCTGAGTTACAACATCGCAGGCTCTGGGTGATGGCTCTGGGACAAGGGTGAAGCAAGAGGAACCAGGTACTCTGAAGCATCCCCTACCCCTGCAGAGTCAACCGCAGGGGAACAGGACCTGTCTCCTGGCTAGAGCAGCTGGAAGAGACAAGGTTTCCCCTCTAGGGAAGGCCACTCAGATGCATCTGTAGGTAAACGTAGGGGATAGAGGAAAGGGCTGTTTCTTCTTACAGGGTCTCTGCCACCCACGCTGGGCCCCAGGATCTGCTCCCTCTGCAGAGACTCACCATACTTAGCGGCCTTGGCGGCAGCTTTTGCAGCAGCTGCAGCGGCGGGAGTTGCGGCTCCTGGAAAAACAGTCATGGAGGGTGAGATGCTCCCCCTAGGGTCCTCTCCAGGACACCTCTACCCCTAGCTGGCAGTGGAATTACCTGTGATGCCTCCAATCCCTGGAATTGCACCAGCCCCTCCAGGAATGCCAGCCCCTCCAACACCAGCACCAGGGAGGACTCCGGCTCCTCCAGCACCTGGTGGGACAAGGAGACTGTCATGTGACTGTCTAAGAAAGCCCCACGGGTGCTGGCACTCGTGTGTGTGTGTCTGTGTGTGTGTGTGTGTGTGTGTGTGTGTGTGTACACGCATGCATGTTTGTATGTGTGCATGCATGTGTGTGCTGTTTCTTTACATGTGTGCACATATATGTGTGTGTATGTAAGAGTGTGCCTGTGGAAGCCCAAGGGTGACATCAGGAGCCATTCTAGATTGCTCTACCTCCTTATTGTTTTGCTCTGAGGTTTTCCAGGCTCCACCTTCCAGGTCTAGAATTATGGGCTGAGGCCATATCTGTCTGGCATTTTTTTTAATTAAAAATTTAATTATACATTTTAAAATTTTTTACCAGTTCCCTCCCTCCCCCCTCCTCCCCCTCCCCTTCCCCCAGTGCCTCCCCCCCAATTCCCAGAGAGTCCTTTATTGTATACGCTGTCTGGCATTTTTATGTAGGATCTGGGGATCTAAACTCAAGTCCTTTTGCTTGCAAAGCAAGGCTTTAACCCCTGCACCATCTCTGTGTGTGTGTGTGTGTGTGTGTGTGTGTGTGTGTGTTGTTGTTGTTGCTGTCACTGATACACAGAGAGACTCTCTCACTAAACCTGCCCCTCACTGATTGTTTGATCTGGCTGACCATGAGCCCCAGGGATCTATCTGTCTCTTTCTTCCCAGCACTGGAACGGCAAGTACATGCCACCAAGCCTGGCTTTTGGGTTCTGGGATCAAATTAGGTCCTTGAGCTTGCCCATCCGAGCCATCTCTTCATCCCTCCCTCTCTTGTCTTTGAGTCAGACTGACTGTGCAGCCCAGGCTGCCCTTGAACTTTCAATCCTCTTCCTCCAGATGCCTGGGATTAAGATTATAAGCCTATGTCACCTGCTGGGTTGCTGGTATTTTGCTCATTTCTCCCTTCTTCCTGGGGAACACGGCCCCCACATCCAGTTGGGCCTGTTTGGGAAGGTCCCCATTCCAGAGTCTCTGGACCGTCCCCTCACCCCCAGCGTCAATGTGTTCACTTTAACACGCTCATTAAGGGAGTTGGATGTTTGTGGACAAGTCCCTTTCCAATCACCACCGCATACTGAGAAACCACAAGCTCCTGTTTCCCTCGGCCAGAGGGGCCCCCGAAGCAATGCCAAAGGCTTCCTTTCCCTGTGTTCCAAAGACTCCGCCAAGTTTGTAATCCAAGAGCCTGGCAGCTGGGCTCTGGCAGTCCCTTGCTGCTGTTTCTCCAGCTCCCACATTCCAGCTAGCCCCACCATTCCCAGCCTGCCAAGGGGCCTCTGGGCCTGAGGGAAACCTGGGGGCCTCCCCAGGGGTACAGACAGTTCTTCCTGCCTCTCTTGTCCCCCCTGGGGGATGGTAGAAGCTTTTGTCCGCTCCTTTCTTGGACACAAGAAGGCTTCCCCAGGTTGGGGACAATAAACTTCAGCCCCAGTGGACTGACTCTGAGTTGGACTGTTGCCTGGAGCTGAGGGTGGATTCTCTCTGCCTACCTCAAGAGCATAGGATCGCCATGTACATTTGTAGCTGGACTATGCGAGTGACTGCGGACTTCAGGAGGGAACTACATTTTTTTAGAAACCATGAAATCGAAGGACTTTTTTTTTTAGTGTTTGTGTACGCATTTCCTAAATTATTTTTTCTTTTGTCCCTTCTACTTCTTGGACCCTTCCTTCCTGTTTTTTGTTTTCCTTTTCATTTACTTGAGAGAGAGAGAGAGAGAGAGAGGAAAATGCATGTGTAGTGGTCAGAGGACAACTTTTAGAAGTCAGTTCTCCTTTCTGCCACAAGGGCTTCCAGGAATCAAACCCAGGTCATTTGGGTTGCTTGCAGGCACCTTTACCTGCTAAACCATTTCACTGGCCCTTCTTGAATTTTTTTTTTCAAAGCCATGTCTCATGTACCCCAGACTGGCCTCAAACTCTCTATGTAGCTAAAACTGGCCTTCGACTGCTCATCCTCCTGCCCTTGCATGCCCCTTCCATGAATTGGGATTATAGGCAGATTCAACTCCTTCCCATCTCAACTGCAGGGCAAATACCACTTGTATCTAAGACCTGGATGACATGTTGTTTTTCCTGGGGGAGCCTCCCTCATTTCCCCAAGGGAGAAATGTTGGTTTCCTGGGCTGTGTTTACATTCTTTGAGATGGACGGATGTAAGGAAGAAGGATGGAGGGATAGAAGGGATGGAGGGAGGGAGGCAGAGGATGGATGGAAGGATCAAACAGCTGAGATGTGTGCAGCAATAAATGGAGGGGAGGAAGAATGTCTAGGGCATAGAGATAGATGGTTAAGGGGGATATAAATGAAAGGAAGGGGTGGGTAGAATAGATGGATAGACAAGGGATAGATGAGAGTTGAGATAGATGATGGATGAATGGATAGAAAGAGGGACAGATGAATAGAGGAGGGAAGGAGTGTGGAGGGATATAGGTAAGGAAGGATGGATGAGTAAAGGATGTGTGAATAAAGAGATGAATGGATGACAGAAGGATGGAGGAAGATGTGGATAATAGGGAAGGGATGAATGGAAGGAGGGATCTGTAGATGTATGAATGGTTAAAGGAGGGAAAGTAATGGGAGAAAGGGGTAGGCAAGATAAATGGGTTGTGTGGAATGGATGGAAGGGTGAGTAGATGGATGGATGCATGGAAGGAGGGGTATGGCTAGGGGCTGTGTGGATAGATGGGTGATTAGAAGAGAGATAGATGTAGAAGAAAGGGATAGATGGATGACTAGGGGCTGACTGGTTGGAGAAATGGATATATGGATATGGGTGAGAGGAAGATGTAGAGGGATAGAAGGATAAATGGAAAGAAGGAAATGGTGGAGAGAGGAAGGCATGAAAGGATAGAGAGGAAGAGGGTTAGGAGAAAAGATGAATGGGATGAATGGGTAGAAAGAGTGGAGAGAGATGGATGTGCTACCTGTATTCAGTGTCAACAATGAGATGAATGGTTATATAGCAACCACCTGGCCTGCTGTCTTCAAGAGAACTCTCAGCAGGACCTGGGATAGGGAAGGGAGGGGATAGCAAGGGACCCCAGAGGTACTCACCATACTTTGCTGCTTTAGCTGCAGCAGCTGCTGCCTGGGAGCCGACCCCTGGGAGAAGGGAGGAGAGATTGAAAGGGGTGCCCACGCCTTGGTGCCTCCAGAGCCTCCTGCGTCCAGCCCCGTGGGCACCCAGATGTGGCTAAGGGCTCCATTGTTGGAAGAGGGCAAAGAGCTGGGGTCTAGGCTGAGAGCAGGGTTTGCATGCAGAGCAAACAGGTTCATGTTTGGAGAGTCTGCAGCCTGGAGTAGGGTGGAGATCGGGGTCTTCTTGGTTGGAGAAGGTGAGTATTTTCCTTACCTGTCCCTGTTGGGTAGCCAGCCTTACCCCCTGCACCGGCCACCCCTGTGAAATGGAGATTTGAAGGTCATTCTTGTAAATTTTGCTGCTGCCCCCACCCCCTGAGTCTATCTTATCATCTTAGATAGTACACACAGACACAAACCCATTTTACAGGAAAGGAAACAGGCCTAGTGGGAAAATGGTTTTCTCAAGGCCTTGTGAGAAGTGAGAACACCAGGCTAAGTCCTTAACACAATGCTTTGTCTTTGGGATTCTCATCCCAGTACCCCACCCCTCTCCTGGCCCAGGAGACCTTGATATCCTTGCTGGGCCCTTAGAACTCAAAAGAACCCGAGTCCCACAAATCCTTCAGGGTATTACTCACCATAGGGCAACTTCCCATTGGTGTAAGGCAGTCCATAGCCCCCTAGGACAGAGCAGGGGGGAGTGGGTGGTTAGGGGACAGACAAGTGTGAGAGGAAAGGTTGGGTAGGTAGATGGACGGATAGGGGTTGTATGGATGAAAGGATGGGTGGAGGGACGATGCATGCATGGAAAGAAAGATGGATGGAGGGATGGGCAGATGGATGGATGGTTAGGAGAAGGGTAGATATGGGAAGAAGAGATGGGTAGGGTAGATGGATAACAGATGAAGGAAAGAAAGGAATGATAGGGGATGTGTGGGTGCACGGCTGGGGTGGATGAGTGGGTGGAGAGGAGAGTAGGTAGATAAGATGGATGGTGGATGAGTGAGTGGGTGAATGGGTAGATAGGATGGATAGATGGGTGGATGGGTGATGGGTGGGGAGATAGATACATGGATAGATGGATGGATGTGTGGGTAGATGACTGAGTAAATGGGATGGATAGATCAATGGGTGGATGGGTAGATGGATGGATGGGTGGGTGGGTAGATGAATGAATATGGAAGGATAGTTGGGTGGATGGGTGGGTGGGTAGATGATGCATGGATGAATGGTGGATAGGTGAATTGATGGGATAGGTGGGCAAATAGATGGGTGGATGGGTAGATGGATAGATGAGTGGGCTGATGGATAAGTGGATAGATGGATGAATGGATGTGTGGGTAGATGGCTGGGTAGATGGGTGAGTGGATAGAAGGATGCATGGATGGATGGATGGATGGATGGATGGATGGATGGATGGATGGATGGATGGATGGATGGATGAATGGATGGATGGATGGATGGAATGGTGGATTGGTAGATGGGCAGATGGGTGGGTGGGTAGATAGATGGGTGGATGGATAGATGGATGCATAGATGAATAGGTGCAGGGCTAGAGACCTTGCTGGAATCCCATCTACCTGAAGATCTCCCACTTCAGCTACTGAGACACAGGCTCAAGGATCCCTAGCTGCTTAGAGAATTCCCAAGTGGAGCAGGGAGAGGACACCCATCTGCAAACTCAGGTCCCATCTGGTCTTTGTGGGTCCGAGCATCTTTCTTGTACATGTGCTCTCCGCAGGGAGACATGCCATTGTTAGATCTGAGAGTCATGATGGGGTGGTGGACAGAGTGGGTGGCTTCACATTGGAGGGGTCTTTCCAGTGTATGGTAATATTTTGTGATAGGATCTCACTTTGTAGCCCGGGCTAGCCTACAGTTCACTCTGTAGCCCAAGCTAGTCTCCAATTCACTGTGTAGTCAAGCTGGCCTCAAATCACAGTAGTGTCTCCCGAGTGCTTGGATAACAGGTATGTGACACTATGTCCAGCAAGAAGTTGTGATTCTTTCTGTGCACATGTCCATGTATGTGTGCACGTGTGTATGTGTGTGTGTGTATGTGTGTGTGTGTGTGGCACATGGGTAAGCCAGAGAGTGACCTCAGCTGTCATTCCTCCGATATTGTCTACCTTGTTTTTTGACATACGGTCTCTCACTAGCCTGAAAAGGGCCCCGTAGGAGGCTAGCTGGACAGTGAGTTCCAGGATCTTCCTGTCTTTGCGTCTATAGGGCTAGAATTACAAGTGCGTGCCTTTTTTCCTATATGGGTTCTGGGAATAGAACTCAGGCCCTCATACTTGTGTATCAAGCATTTTATTAAACGAGCCATCTCCCCAGTCCCACAAGTGGTAATTCTTTATTTTTTTGCTTGTGTGATTGCAGGTATGTGTGTAGGTAGAAGAGGGCACTTGAGTGTGTGTGCCTGTGGAGGTCCCAGTGTGACCTTGGGAATCATTCTGGATTGCTTCATCCCCTTACTGTTTTGCCCTGGAATTTCTCAGACTCTGTTTTCCAGGGCCAGAAGTGGAGATTCAAACTCAGGTCGTTTTGCTTGTGAGGCGAAGGCTTTAATCCCTGAGCTGTATCTTCAGTACCCACAAGTGGGAATTCTTACCATCAATATGAATGGGAGCCAAATAAGTTCTTTTGAGGCTAACTTCCTAGATGGAGGTGCAAAAAACCATGTTTCTTATTATTAGTGTGTGTGCATGCGTAATGCATGGGTACACTTTGTGCGTGGGGGGTGGCTAGTGTGGGTATGTATGTGCTATGGTGCAGCCGGGCAGGACAGAGGCTTCGGGTGTGGTTCCCTGCCTTTCAGCTTGTTTCAGATTTGTCTCTGTGCGTGCCAGGCCAGCTGACCCATGAGTACTCCTCTGTCTCCATCTCCTATTAGAGCACTGGATTACAGATGTGTGCTGCCACACTGGGCTCTCCATGAGTTCTGGGGTTTGGAATTCAGAGTCTCACAGTTGTGTGACAAGCACTTTACCCACAGATCCATATCCCCAATCCTAGTCAGGCCCCAAAAGTCTTGCTCTAACTTACCTGGCAACTTGGGTGCTTTGATGGGATAGCCTAGTGGGACCCCTGGCTGCTGGCCTCCAAAAGGTCCCACCCCTGCGGGAACAAAGGGTGTCAATCAGGGTCCCGGATGTCAATCAGGGTCCCGGATGTCAATCAGGGTCCCGGATGTCAATCAGGGTCCCGGCAGTGGACTGGAGACCCTTGTCAACCCTCTGACACCCTGGAACTGTCCTGTCACGAGTCAGCGGGACGCTCCGCAGTGAGAGGACACTTGCTCTTGGTGCTGAGGATATCCCACTCCCAGCCCAGGGTAGCCACAGCCTTGGTAGGCCCGGGTGCACTGCTGGGCTTCTGGCCTTAGTTGGGGTCCACACTGATGGCATTTGGGGTGAGGGATGGTGGTCTGTGACTCACGCTGCTTTGTGTGGAAGCTACTTTAAGTACTGGCGTGAGAGGCAGCGGGAGGATTAGGCAAGGGATACCCAGATGCCAACCTCTTCAGAATGGCAGTTTTTGGGGTTAGCCCCCTTTGGGGGAGCAGCTTCTCACCTGGGATTCCAGCAAAAGCACCACCACCACCTGTAAAGGTGAAGTGATGTCATCACAGCCCTGGCACAGGACAGAAACCGTGGCTCTGGGCTTCCTTTTCAGCCCTAGGCAGGTGCTGCACCCCTGAGCCATGCCCACACCCCTCCCTGGAAGATTCTAGACAATGCTCGACCACTGAGCCACACCCCCAACATCTCACTGGAGAATTCTCCACCATGGAGGCATGCCCAAAGCCCCTCGCTGAGGGATTCTGGGCGGCACTCTACCACTGAACTGCATTTCAGTCTTCTTTTTACCTTTTATTTTTAGACAGAGCCTAAGCTGCCCAGGCTAGCCTCGAACTTAGACCCGCCTGTTCTAGCTTCCTGAGTAGCTGGGATTCTAGGTGTGTACACCACCAGATCTGGTTTGCATTCTGGACCTTCACCGAGGATGGACACACATGCACATGTTTGCACATGCGCCTGTGAAGCCAGAAGTCACACAGTCTTGGACGTGATCCCCAATAGCTTCCCTTCCTTGTGTTTCGTGTGTTGCAGTCTCTCACTGAAGCTGGTCAGGAGGCCCCGGCACTCTTCCTATCTCCACCTCCCCAGTGCTGGGATGACAGACATCTGCTACTGTGCCAGAGTTTCTACACGGATGTCAGGGAACCGGATTTAATCCTCGTGGATGTGTGGAAACACTTACTAACTGGGCCACGTCCTAGCCTCACTCTGGGCTTTCTGAACAGCTCACTGTCCTTTGAGGCCGGCAGAAGCAGGGCTGGTACATGAGGTGTCCCCTCTCCTCGCCGAAGTGCTTGCGTGAGCCCAGGACTCGACGTGCACTTCACACTTCTGAACCGTGGACCCGCAGAGAAGCTGGTTACATACCTGGGGCCTTTGCCTTGACTCCGGTGCCAGTAGGGACTCCGGGGAGCACCCCCACACCAGGGAACCGAGCTCCTGAGGGCAGAGATGGGGATGACAGTGAGGGTAGGGAGGATCTTCTTGGCACACCCGCCCCCTTACATTACTCTTGCCACCGATCTATTTCAGTACCCATGGCCGGTCACAGGATTTACATGGCTCAAGGTCTGAGGATTTTTTTTTTTTTTTTATGGCGCTGGCAAGAGAGTCCAGGGCTTTGTGGATGCTAGACAACTGCTCGTACACTGAGCCACATTCTATCACCAAATGGGGGGAAGGGTCCTAGGCAGGTGTTCTACCACTAAGTCGCATCCCCAGCTCCTCACTGGGGTATCTAGGCAGGTGCTCTACCAGTGAGCCCCTCATGGAGGATTCTAAGTAGGCCTTCTACTACAGAGTTCTATCCTAGCCTTCTTCTTACTTTTTGTGAGACGAGGTCTCAGTTGCCAGGCTGGCTTGAACTCACTAGCCTAAGCTGTTCTTGAACTTCCAGTTCTCCTGCCTGAGTCTCCTGCTCTTTGTCCTCTTCTCCTCTCCTAAGGGCTTGGCCGCCTTAACCAGGAAGGCGAGAGAAGGCCTGCTTTGTCAGCTAATCTTGTCAATCTGTGTCTGGGCTTTTGGGGGATTTCAGGAGGTTATGTTGGGTGGGGTGGCAGACCCTGATAGGGAAAGGAGGTGAGGGGCAGTTCCTAGAGGTCTCCTGCAGGGCAGACTCCTTGTGGGTGTCCTACCCACACCCCCATTTCCCCGCCTTCCCCCGGTACTGTGACTCACAACTTTTGGGAAACATCTGGCTACACTAGGGACTCCATCTGTCCTCTGAGGATTTGCTTTAAGCTGCAATGAGGGTGTTGGCCTGGGGTCAGGGTTTGGGTGGAGCTGGGGGAAGCTGACCTCAGTGCCAAGGACCTAATGTTCATTAAGCTAAGCCTGGACATTTAGGGACACAAGCCCCTGGCCAGGACTTGAGGCGTCTGGTGGCCTCAGCTGGGGAGAGGAGAGAAGAGAGTGTGCCAACAAGAATTCCTTACTTCTCATGTAGCCCAGGTTGGCTTCCATCTGGACATGTAGCCAAGGATGGCCTTGAACTCCTGATCCACCCGCTTTTATTTTTGTGTGGTGGCAGTGGGGATGGAACCCAGGATCTTGTATATGCTGCCTCTGAGTCCCACGCCCTGCTCATACTTCTTATCCTCACCTGTGCCTGGTAGAACTCCTCCTGGGTATACACCTGGAAGTCCCACACCTGCAGTCCAAAGAGCAAGGAACCGTGAATCCTATGGCAGCCACCAGGCCCGCCCACCTGTGTGCCTTCCAGGGGAGGCCATGGAAAGCCAGGGCACGGCTTGCTGCCCTCTCTCCCTTTGAGTTTCTGAGATCATCCAAAAACCCTGTGGCGCATAGATTTATCTGTCTTTTGGAGCCTATTTATCCAACTCGGCCAGTCCACCTCGGGCTAACAGCTTCCAGATGTTCCCTCCCTGCTGCGTAGACTCAGACGGCCTTTTGTTTAACTTGAAGTCACTTCCTAAAGAGCGTGATGCGGCTGGGAAAATGGGCACCAGATGGCGCGTGTGTATGCGTGCATGTGTGTATGTGTGTGTGTGTGTGTGTGTGTGTGTACACCTCAGAATGATGCCCCAGTTCTGCTGGGAAACAGCTGTGGGTCCTTCTGCTCCAATTCATCATTTGGAGCCTCAGTTTCTCCATCTGGCGTCCAGAGCTTGTCTTTGAGATCTCTTTCTGCTCCGAGATAATAGAAAATTCTGGGAGATGGGCCAGGTCTCTGGGTCTCATTGTAACTAGCACAAGCCCCCTGTTTTATGTCTGACATGGTCCCTGCCCTTTGTCCCTCTGTATGATGGAAGGAGAGAACTCTGCCCTCTGACCTCTGACCTCCATCCCCTGGGATTCTCATTGACCTGGCACTTTCCCGGGCTTTCCTCCAGCTCCTACTCCGACTCCAGCTCCGGCTTGCGGCACCACAGCACCTGTTCAGAAAGAGCTCTTAGAGATGACTCCACCTAATCCTTCACGTGCCACTGGGGGAAACCAGGTCTGGTCACCCTACCTGTAGACACTCCTAAGCCACCAAGACCACCAATACCGCCAACGCCGCCAACGCCGCCAACACCAGGGACGCCGCCCACTCCGCCAACTCCACCAAGCCCAGCACCTATGGAGCCAGGGGTAGGAGAAGCAAACGCTAGGTAAGGACTGTATGTTGAGGGCCAGAGCCTGGCACCAAAGTGTTTGGAGACCAGGTACCGCCAGCTACTCTTGTCTGCCTCCCGGGTGTAGGGGAGGGCAAGTTCTCTGTAAAGTGCAGAACCCGAGAAAGCCAAGATTGTCCCAAGTGCAGAACGTACCAGCTTTGGCAGCGGCCTTGTAAGCAGCAGCCGCACCCGCAGCTCCTCCAGGCACCAGACCTCCTGCCCCTGGGTAGGTGACACCGGGGAAGACCCCAAGACCTGCAGAGAGGAACTTGGGTGAAGTCCTGGGTTGTCCTGATCACTCAGACTCCTGAGCTTCAGCCCTGTCCACTCTGCTCAGTGGGGAGGTACCATCAAGACTGTGTCCCCTGGCGCGTGTGTATGCCACACAGTGATCTCTGCTCACTAGGACAGGAAACTGGTGAGGGGTTGATGGCTTGGCTCAGCGTGACAAAGCTGAGTGGATTTTATCATCGTCATCATCATCATCATCATCATCATCATCTGTTTGGGTTAGAGTCTCTCCTAGTCCAGGTTGGCCTCTACTTGCTGTGTTGCTGGGATGACAGAACTGAGTTCAGGATGTGGGATGCTCAGTGTGTGTGGTGCCTGGGGATGGGTCCGAGAGCTTCCTGCATGCTGAGCGAGCATTCTAGCAACTATGCTTACTGTGGTGTAGAGTGTGTGTGTATGTGTGAGAGAGACAAGGTTTTATGTAACCTAAGCTGACCTGGGACTTGGGCCTCAGAATCAAGATCTTGCCTCGGCCGCCTAAGTGTAGAATTCCAAACACATGTTGCTCCCAGCAAGCAGAGGGGAGGCATTCTGCATTTTCTAGTGAACAAGCCCATTCCTGGACCCTTGGAAGCTGATTCCTCTTAGTCCTTGTCATCTATTGTCACTGTCCCCAGGCTCCCAGGGAGACTCTCTCATGCCCTGCACAGCTTCATAGTTAATCATCTTTCAGGCATGTCTACAACACCTGGTTGCCAGACTCTGCTGTACCCTAGGCAGATGCCATGGGCTAGGCTCAGGGGATGTGCCCTGTATCTCGAGCAGATGTCAGGGGCTGGCATCTTGTTCCAGAGGGGGATATCTTGCCTGAGTGCTCACACTTACCTGCCCCAGCGCCACCGCCTGCGAGCCCTCCAGGACCTGCGAGAGAGAGAGAGAGAGAGAGAGAGAGAGAGAGAGAGAGGGAGAGAGAGCGAACAGAGGTAGATAGATGTGTGGGTTTCATCCAGGGACTCCTTGGGAGAGGGGGTGACTGTGTGGGGCTCTCTAGGCTGGTCCCTGCGTCTCTGGTACTGCAGTGCGAGCAGGGCAGACTGATCCCCTCACTCTCAGCCACCACCCCGGGTCTCTTCTTTGCTTCTTCATGCCATGTCCTGATTCAGCCTCCTCCCTCTACCTAGGAGCCCCTTTGGTCCCCCCGCCATCTATCCATCCTTCCATCCAAGATCCTTCTTGCTAAGAGACTCATGAGATGCCACATCGTTCTCTCCGGCTCTGTCCTTCTCTCTCCACCCTAACCCCCAGAAGATATTCCATGTTCTTGGGCCTTGACCTGCAGGCAGCCACGCTGGAGTTTTGGAGGCCAGTGGTGGCAAGTTTGTTTTTAATTACGTGAAAATCTCTCTTGCTAAGGACAGCTCTGCTGCCTGTAGGGGTTGGAATTGCGGGGAAACCCTCTCCAGAGCTCAGTCCTTTCCATTCATCACTATGTGTAGGTGCTACGTATACATGCTGGGGATGTGGCTGAGTGACGGAGTATTTGCATAGTATATGCAAAGTCCTGGGTTCCATCCCAAGACTCTCTCTCTCTCTCTCTCTCACACACACACACACACACACCAAGATGCTCTCTCTCTCTCTCACACACACACACACACACCCCAAGATGACATCAGAATTATCCTGGATTTCTCTGCCTCCTTATTGCTTTGCTCCGGGGTTTTCTAGGCGCTGCTTTCCAGACCTAGATTGCAGGCTGCCACCATATTCCTCTGGCATTTTTATGTGGGATCTGGGGATCTGAACTCAGGTTCTTTTACGTGGGAAGCAAAGGCTTTATTTAACTCCTAAGCCATCTCCCCAGCCCTACATTGCAGACTTCTGTAAGATGCACCCATAATCGCCCAGTATAGGGGCGCAGTATGGGGGTCAGATTGGGCCCAAGGCTGCCTGGCCCATATTTCCTGATCTCCCTCCCCATCCCTTCCCGGCTCTGTCAACAGTTCCTCTGCAGTGAACCCTGTTTCCTGTGCTTCTAGAGGCAGGGGTCATGCTCAGCTCTTTCCTGTTCCCAGCGGGGCTGAGGACACAAGATGGGACTGGGTAGGTCATGATAAGCCGGGAGGGAAAGAGCCAGGGATGGGAAGCAGGACCAGGCCAGGCCTCTGGCGTCATCTGCTCTTTTCCTATGGTCCCATCGGACTGTGTTTCTCACTCCCTTCTGTCCCTGTGTCCCTCTCCTCTGGACTCACCTGCTCCAAATGTTCCCAGAAGTCCAGCACCTAGAAAAGAGAGAAAGGAGAAGGGCCGATGACAGCTGAGACCCCAGAGTCTCTACCAGCCTATCCTCTTTCTTCCTGGAGTGAGAAATTCTAGATTCGGATTCCATTAACCCTACCTCCTTGGAACATTCCTGTCTCCAATCTGTTTTAGTTTGCCTATCTATTTTATTTTGATCCAGGGTCTTGTGCAGCCCGGGATGGCCTGAAACTGGATCTTGCTACATAGCCAGGGATGATCTTGATGTTCTGATCTTCCTGCCTCCATGTCCCCATAGGTGGCATTGCAAGCCTGTGCCACCACACCTGACTTGTGCCATGCTGAGGATGAGCCCGGGGCTTTGTGCATGCTAGGCAAGTGTTCTACCTCTGAGCCGCAGCCTCAGCTCTGTGTTTTTGGTTTCTTGACATAGAGTCTCATGATGTAACTTAGGCTGGCCTCGAACTTGTGATTTTCTTGCTTCTGTCCCCTGGACCCTGACCCCTCCCTCCAGGCTGTCATCATTATTATTTTGAGTCAGGTTTTTACTCTGCAGCCCAGGCTGGTGGGTCTTACTCACTCTATAGTCCTGGCTAGTCTTGAACTCATGACCCTCTGGCCTCTTGTCTCTTTAATGCTGGGGGTGACAGGCCTAATTTTCCTATGTATATGTGACTTCTATGTGCCTTACCTTCTTGGGACCCTCAAGTTTGAGAGCCGAAAGCACCCAGCATGTGCTGTGTGGCATGGAAGTGTCCCACCCAGGCTCCTTCCTGTCCTGGCCCCCACCCCTTGTCCACGGCTGGCCTCCAGCTGGTAGTGCTGGCTCCCTGCAGCCTGATCCCCCCTGCTGAGAGCCCAGGCGGGGTGGGGCTAGTCTGCAGCACCCACATGGACAAGCAGCTGCCAGGCCACCCACCCAAGGGATTAGTTGTTCCTAAGCATGACCCGTGCAATGCCTGTACCCCATTCCATCCTGCCGGCCTAGGCCCGGATGTCCCTTCAGCCTGGATGTGGGAACTCTCCTTGGGTTATCAGTGGTAACTCAAGCCAAGAACTTAATAACCTCAAAATCTAGGTTAAATGATAACCTTAGGAGTCCATTTTGATGGGACATGCCTATCATCCCAGCTGAAGCAGGAAGATCAAGAATTCAAGGTCAGCTTGGGCAACTTAGTAAAATCTTGTTTAAAAAAAAAAAAAAGTAAAAAGAGGGCTGGGAATGTAGGTTGGTTGTGGACCGTTTGTTTGGCTATCTGCCGCTACCAGAGGGAGAATTAGCAAGCTCAGGGTCTCCCCTTTGAGGACCTCTAGAATCCTAGGGTTGTAAATCCCAGGACCCTGCTTGCCCAGACAGCCTGCCCTCCGCCCCTCTCGCTGGCTGGGCCAGGAAGTTTCACAACCCAGATGGGCTTTCGGTGATGAGGAATCTGGGTCTCTACATGCATTTGCAGTTGGATCATCTACCATTGGGTTTCGCAAGACAGCCATTGGACTTCCAAACTGTCCTCAAGCATGGGGTTTCATAGAGAGGGCGGCATGGTATTTGTGTGGGGGGGGGAGTTTGTAAGGGAGCGTGGATGTCAAGGCCACGTGACCACATGGAGCATCTCATCTGGGGGAGTGACATCACTCGAGCAAAATTCAGTTGTACCTGCTTTCTTCCTTTCCTTTCTTTTCATTTTTTTTGGGGGGGGGAGGAGGAGGAATAGAATTCAGGGTTTCCAACATGCTAGGTAAGCACTTGGCTACTGAAGTGGATCCCCAGCCCCTCATTAGGGGATTCTAGGCAGGTGCTCTACCACTGAGCCATGTCCCCAGTCCCTCACTGGGGAATTCTAGGCAAGGGTCTCTACTGCAGAGCTACGCCTTCTAACCTTCTTTATCCTTTGTGTTTTGAGATAGAGTCTTGTTATGTAGCCTGGGATTGGCTTTGAACTCACCATCTTCCTGTCTCAGCCCCCTGCGTTCCTGGATTGTGTACCTGCGCCCATTCACTAACATTTCCTGGGGGAGATCCCCTTTCCTAACTCCCCGTTGATTGCCCAGTGGGCAGGGCCAAGGCCCATCTACATACGTTTTCACTACCAGGGTTTGCGCATAGCTGGAGGAAACCTGGGAAAAGGGAGGAAGTCATCCGTGCCAGGGCCGAGCTCAGTTTGAAGTTAAGCTCAAGTCTGAGATGAGCACCCAGCTGAAATCTGGGGCTCGCTATTCCAAGTGCTGCTTCACAGACTTAAAGGTCGCTGGGACCTGAGTCTCAACTTCACGCGTTGCACCTGGGCTGGTTCTAAGGCCAAGGCAGAAGGGCCGTCTGGGGACAGCGGGCACTGGATCTGTGCAGGATCTCTTTAGACTGGGTTGTCGCTATCCCTGGCTCCCTTCTTTTCTCTAGCCTTTCAAGCTCCTTTGCCGAGAACAGCTCTGCGAATCCTTCCCTCCCCAGCCTGGCCCCTTGGACAGGTTTGTTTTTACAGCTCTGTAAGGCCTTGGGGCTTTAGCGTGCTGATCTTACCTGGTTTGGGTGGTTTTCCTCCAGCTCCCAGTCCTGAAGAAAGAAGAGACTGGTGGTGAGTGAGAGGGAGGGATGGCTCATCTGTCTTACCATGTGCTTTTTCTTTTCTTTTTTTTTGATTTTGAGACAGGGTCTCGTGTAGTCCAGGCTGTCTCACTATGTAGCCCAGGATAACCATGTCCTCATCCTCGTGTCTCCACTTCCCAAGTGCTGGGATTACAGGGGGCGCCACCACACCCAGTCATGTCTTTTACTACTCATCACCCAGGACGGGACAAAAGGGCCATGCAGGAAATTTCCTCCTCCAGGTTCTAAAAAAGGGACTGTGAAGAACAGTCTCCCCACTATCCTCTCCTCTGTTTTATATTATTATTGATATTATTTGGTTAAGCACCAACTTCATGGCTTTTTAGTGTTTTTTTTTTTTTCAAGGTCTCTGGTAGCCCAGGCTGGCCTCCTCAAACTTGCTCTGTTACCAAGGATGGCCTTGAATTTCTGACCCTCCTTCCTCTACCTCCCAAGGGGCTGGGATTACAGGTATGTGCGCAGCATCTTGCCTGGTAGTTTACCAGCTTTTTTTTTTTTTTTTTTTTCAGAATGGAGTGATGATCCACGCTCAGGTAGCCTGGCAGGGGTGTTTTGGGGGATCGAAAGAAATCTGAAAGTAGGTAGGGGCCGTGGGGGGGACTCCAAGAGGAAAGGGCGGAGGAGGGCCACGAGGATGTAGCTGAAGCTACAAAACAAGGAGCACTGGGTGCTGGAACCTTCTGAGACTTGTGGATCTGATGATGGGGGACAGGATGCTACCCAGACCTCTTTGGGGAGGATTCAAAGTAGGTTGGTGGGCTTACCTCCTCCTGCCAGGCCTCCAAGACCAGCTCCTATGTGTGGGAGTGAGGGAAAAGGGAAGCAGGAGAGGGAAAAAAGGTGAGAGGACGAGGGAGATGGAAGGAGGGAGGAAGGAGAGAGAGAAAAAGAGAGAGGGGAGAAAGAGACATTAATATACTTTTAGGCAAGTCATATCCATCCCCACTTTACTTTAACTCATGGTCAAATCAATTACCACCTTAACCTCATAACCCCTATGAGCCTTGGTTTCACCACCTCATTTAAAAAATTATCATTTGATATTTCCATCTATACAATAAAGGGTACCTAATACGTGTTCTTGCATGTATCCTTAAAATAAAAGGTAGTAAAAAGTAACATCATATGTATTCATTGGAGAGCTAGTCAGCATATATTGTCAACATTTAAAAAATGTACCAAGATTTACTATTCTTTTTGTGTGTGTGTGTGTGTGTGCATGAGTGTCCTGAATGTGTGTGTCTGTAGAGATCCAAGGGTGATTTTGGGAATCATTCTGGATTGTTCTATCTCCTTATTGCTTTGTTCTAAGATTTCTCAGGCTCCATCTTCCAAGACCGGAATTACAGACCACTGCCATATCTGCCTGGTATTTTTATGTGCAATCTGGGGATCTGAACCCAGGTTCTTTGTTTGCAAGGCAAAAGTTTTAGCCCCTGATTCTCCCCCCTCCATTTCCAGAATGCTGGGATGTCAGCCGTGCACCATCCAGCCTGGTCTGCAGCGCTGGGGATGGACCCAGGGCTTTGCACACGGCAGGCGAGTGTTCTGCCCATTGAACTGCACCTAACCACTCGATTTGTCTTTTCCTTGGTCGTTCCTAGCACATGGACAAGAGGGAGATAAGATGAAGGTGCCGTCTTTCTGAGTATGTATGGCTCTAATAGCTGCAAAACGATGTTATATTTGCATTCTTTTCTTGGGGGCAGGGGTCGGGCCTCACTGTGCTTGAACTACAGTCTTCCCTCCACGGTTCTGGATTACAATGCACACTGTCACCACCTGAGCTACAAACCCAGCCTGGGTAATGACAGTGTGTGTGTGTGTGTGTGTGTGTGTGTGTGTGTGTGTGTGTGTGTGTATGCACACTGTGGGTGTGGATCCTGTCTATCACTCTCTCCTTATTCTCTTGAGACAGGGTCTCCTACAGGACCTAGCCATTCTCTTGTTTCTGTCCCCCTAACCCACTACCACAGTGCTGGGGTTGAGGCATACATGTGGCCATACCTAGCTTTTTACATAGGTCCCGGGGGTTTGAACTCGGGCCCTCATGCTGGCACAACAAGCCAACTCCCCAGCCCCAAACTCAGTGAATAGTTTCCTTCCTTCCTTCCTTCCTTCCTTCCTTCCTTCCTTCCTTCCTTCCTTCCTTCCTTCCTTCCTTCCTTCCTTCCTTCCTTCTTCCCTCCCTCCCTCCCTTCCTGCTTTTGTTCCTTTTTTCCCTACCTCCTTTCTCTCTCTCCATCTTTCTTCCTTCTTTCTTTCTCTCTTCCTCCCTTCCTTCTTTCCTTTTCTCTCTCCCTCCCCTTTTCTTCCTCTCCATCTTCCTTTCTTCCTCCCTATCTTCCTTCTTTCCTTCCTTCCTGCTTTCTTTATTTCTTCTCTTTTCTTCTCTCCTTTTTCTCTTCCCTCCCCTCTCCCCTTCTCTCTCTTCTCCCCCCCTTCTCTCCTCTCCTTTCTTCTCCTCTTTTCCCCTCCTTCCCTCCCCTCCCCTTCTTCCTTCTTTCCATCATTTTTCTTTCTTTCTTCAACCCTGGGCTTCGGACATAGGCCTGGTGAACTGCAGATTTCAGTAAGCAGCCTGAGGTTTGGAGCTCCGCGGTGGCGTGCTAATGTTCTTTCCTTTGGTAGGGGCAACGTGCGCAATTGCTTATGAACATTCTCATCAAACTCTGTCTTACTCAGGAATGTGGAAATTTCACGTGCATTACCTGGAAAATAGACTCCTCCGGGAACTCCTCCAGGCACAGCCCCTGGGACCCCTGCAGGGAGAAGGTAAACCCTTCCATTAGTCATGTTTCTAATGAGACTTACCAAGCATGTCACTATCAAGATGCATCAAACCTGTGACTAATGAAGGGTACTGTTTGTCTACAGAATAACTTCTGTGGTTGAAGCAATTGCCATTTCTTCAATCCTTTTCTCTTTCAGCTTTTATTCTGTGTGTTTGTGTGGGCTAGAACTTGAACCCAGTATTTTTTGCACATGTTAGGCAAATGGCCTCCCATTGAGCCACCGCACCTTTAGCCCCTCACTGGGGCATTCTAGGCAGATGTTCTACCAGAACTGAGCCACGCCCCCAGCCCTCACTGGGGGGTTCTAAGCAGGCGCTCTACCACTGAGCCACGCCCCATTCCTTTCTTCTCTTTAAGATTCAGTGTCTCTATGTAGTTCAGACTGGTCTTGAGCTTTGGCTCAAGACCCTTGGCTCAAGACCCTCCCGCCTTGGCTTCCTGAGTAGCTACCACGCCTGACATTGCACTTTCCTATATTTCTCACTTCTCAAAGGCGCGTGAGATGGGACGTGCAGGGATTTGAAGTCCGTCTAGCTTCAGCAGATGTGAAATCAGGGTCAGAGAGGTGAAGGGATGCGGCTGGGGCCACACAGCTGGATAAACAAGGAACCTGGATGGGATTGGGTCTGTAGAGAGCTACTTGGCTCCGCCCACCGACCCGCCCACCGGCTCAGCCCACCGGCTCAGCCCTGCCCTGAGCCCTGGAGCTGGAATGAAGAGGGGAGGAGACGCCACACAATTAGAGGAGGCGGCCGCTGCCAGGCGCCTCGCCATTCTCACACTGATAGGAAGTGTGGAGGCCAGTGTCCTGCGTCCCTGGACAACTGGCCAGCGGTGGAGTGCTGGCTATCTGACCCTCAGCCGTCTTGTGTGGGAGGAGGGGGTGCTGGCTGCGGGGGGGGGGGGGGGAGGAGGGACACCATGAATGAGCTAAACGGATACTTTTCTAAGGAGCAGTTAATTCCTGGCTAAGGTCAGGAGGTCAGTCTCCAAGGACCAGCCAAAGCTCTCAACTGGAGGCATTGCCAGGGCTGTCCTGGGAGTCGTCGTCTTGGCAACCGACCGAGACTCCCAAACTCAGTCATGTTCCCTTCCCCCTCCCCTTCTGCCTCCACTCCCCAACCTCCAACTGGGGGTTACCATGACTGATTTCTGCCTCGCTGGAGGGACCCCAGGACTCCCGCAGGGGACACAGGGGAGCCCTGGGTGCGAGGACAGCCAGACATCTGTCTGTGTGTCTGGCCCCAAGGCCCAGTGATGATGTCATACCGCTGACCCGCCTGGTGCCTGGGCCTCGTCCACTGAAGCCCAGGCAGGGCCGGACATGCCCAGCTGTCAGAGCGGCCAGCTTGTGCCAAAGCCCTGGCGCCATCTTCTCTTGGGGGGTGTCTGTGTACCTCCCCTCTTTCTGTTCTCAAGAGACATTCGAGTCAGGCCTGGAGAGTGTAGAAATCTGGTGGGAGCCTGGGGGCTTGGAAGGCTTGGCCCCGGGGCTGGGCCTGCTGGGAATAGGCACTGCGGCCTGTCGTCAGCTGTCACATCCACACATGGTTTGCCTCGGTCCTTTGATGCTGACCCTGGCTCTGGCTTCCAGCTATGAAAGAGCTCATGCATGCGCTCTCTCTGTCTCTCTCTGTCTCTCTCTGTCTCTCTCTGTCTCTCTCTGTCTCTCTCTCTCTCTCTCTCTCTCTCTCTCTCTCTCTCTCTCACTCAGCTTTCTTTTCCTCCTTCCCTGCTCTCTGTTCTCCGTTCCCAGAGCTGACAGCCCGGAACTGAAACAATAGCCAAGAGAACTCAGGAAAGAGGAGCCTCTTTGGCTTTGTATCCTAACCTCGCCAGCTGTGTGACCTCAGGGAAACCACCCAACCTCTCTGAGCCTTTCCTTTTCCTTTCTTTTTTTTATTTGAGACTGGGTCTCCCATAGCCCAGGCTGACCTATAAACCTCTCTGTCACTGAGGATGATCTCAAACTCCTGATCCTCCTCCCTCCACTTCCTGCACTTCCTGAGATGGGATGACAGGCATCCATCACCACACTGGGTTTACACTGCACTGGGTGGATGGTCCCCGGGGCAAGCACTCTACCCCCTGAGCTCTGCATTTCTTTTCTCTTGCAGCATAAGGCTGACCCTTCTGCTTCACAAGGTCCCAAGGTTCCTAGTCAAGGGAGGCTACGGACTGTTCTCACCTGGCACAGTGAGAATGCTGGTGGCAGACAGCTAGGGCCTAGCTCAATAAATGATGATGCAGAAGAGAGGCAGAGAGATTGCATCTGACCCAGTTCATCTCCCCTCCATCATGAGAGTTCTGGGGATGGGTTGGCTGAACTTTGACCTCTGTTTTCCCAGTACCTAACAGCCCCCCCCAGGCAGGTCCTTTCCTGAGGAGGACGCTGCTTCTGAACGCTCTTCAGTTCTCTCCACACCCACAGTTCACAGCCCAGCGCTTTGGCTTCATTCCACACCCGGCCCAGGACAGAGCTGGAATTTTGTTTTGTTTTGTTTTGACAGAGTCCTCCTGATCTGTAACCCAAGCTGGTTTAAACCTAGGATCTTCTGGCATCAGCCACCGCCTGGTGCTGGCATGGCAGGCACGCGCCACCATTCCCGGTTTGATATTTATGGTCTCTGTGTTGCACCAAGGAATCAGAGGAGGCGTCACAGCTTTCAGAATCCCTGTTTAGCTCTTCAAATACAGGACATGTATGAGAAAGAGAAAAGAAAAGGAAGGAAGGAAGGAAGGAAGGAAGGAAGGAAGGAAGGAAGGAAGGGAAGGAGGGAGAGACGGAGGGAGGGAGGGAGGAAGGGAGGGAAGGAAGGACAGATAAAGGGAGGGAAGGAAGGAAAATGAAAGAAAAGAAGGAAGGGAATAAGGAAAGGAAAAAAGAAGGAAAGAAAAGGAAGGAAGAGAGACAAGAAGGATGGAAGGGAGAGACAAAGAGAAAGAAAAAGAAAGGAAAAAAAGAAAGCAAAAGAAAGAAGGAATGAAGAAGGAAGGGAGGGAAGAAAGTAAGAAGGGAAGGAAGGAGACAAGTTTATAGACATCTGAGCATGGTGTTTCATACCTCTAATCCCAGCTCAGGAGACTGAGGCAGGAGGATTGTGAGTTGGGGGTCATCCTGGGTTGCATAGGGAGGTAAATAACAGTATAGGCTGTATAGCAAGACTCAGCTCAAAACCCAACCAGCCACCCACAAACAAATAAAGGTACCTCTAGAGGCCCTGCTCCTCTCTCCTCACTGGTACCTCCCAAGTCCTACCTCTTGTTCCATGGCACGAACAAGTTCTCCTGCCAAGAACACCCTCACCCGTCTCCAAGTCCCCCCTCCCACGATCCCCCTCCTGCTGCCTTCCCTGAGCCGCCCCAGCAGGCGGCTCTTCCTGCTGTTGCTCAGCTGGGCTGGCCACAGGCAGCTGGCCTGGAACACGCCAGCCTTGTTTTATGTGGGTCTGGCTTGTTCCGTCCACTTTCCCAAGGTGGATCTGAACTCTTGCCTCTTAAAGGATCGTGATCCCAGATTCTCAGGGACCAGAACAGATTTCTGGGCTGGAACTCGTTTCTACAAACATCCCTGGTACTTGTGCTTGTAAACCTCCTGAGATGGGAGACTCACCACCCTCATGGCCGTCAGTGAGGCCTGCAGAAGGCTTCTGAGTCCCAGAGCCCCCAGGCTAGAGGCTTTCTTCCCATTTACAGCCAGGGCCTCAGAATCTCTCTCTCTCTCCCCCCCTCTCTTTCTGCCTCTCGTTTTATTTTGAGACATGGCCTTGGTATGTAGCTCAGGATGACCGTGACCTAGACAGTAGCCCAGACTAGAATTGAACTTTAGTTTCCCAAGGGCGGGGACGGTAGGCACGTGTGATGTCACAGCATATCTTTCTGTTTTCTCCTGTGTCTCTGGACCCTGGGTCGGCTGCTCCAGGGTCTCTGAACCTTTCTGATAGAAAAGCCCAAGATTTTTATGGGTCCCTAGCCAAGGTGCTTCATTTGCCTGGTTTTCTCTTTCCTTTCCTCTCCTTTTTCCTTTCCTTTCCTTTCCTTTCCTTTCCTTTCCTTTCCTTTCCTTTCCTTTCCTTTCCTTTCCTTTCCTTTCCTTCCTTCCTCCCTTCTTCTTTCCTTCCTTCCTTCCCTTCCCTCCCTTCTCCTTTCCTTTCCTCCCCCTCCCCCTCCCCTTCCCCTTCTCTTTCTCTTTCCTTTTCTTTCCTTCCCTTCTTCCCTTTCTTTCTCCTTTCTCCTTTCTTTTCTTTCCTCCCCTTCCACTTTGGAGACAGAGCCTGGCTTTAGAGCCCAAGCTGACCTCCAACTCCCTGTGTGGTTTATACAGCCTTGAGCTCCCAATTGTCTCACAGCTCCTGAGTTCTGGAATTACAGGTGTGTGCCACCAGGCTAGGCTGAGCTTTCCCTTCAAAGCTTAACTACAGTGCGCGCCTCCAAGATCCAGGCACCCCCATTCCTCAATGCCTGCCTCCTGGAGTCTTCTCTGTGTCTCCTCTTGACACCTCAAGGGGGAGCCTCAGCCCTGAGAGTCAGTCTGGGGAGGCCAGATGTGCTGGTGCACACTTGCCGTCTTGGAAGCACAGGCAGGAGGATTGCTGTGAGTTTCAGAAGCCATTATGTCTCTGTTGCGTTCCTGGGTAACCTGGGCTACCTAGAAAGAGCCTATCTCAAAAAATTTAAAAAAGAAAGAGAGGAAAAAAGAAGTATTTACACTTTGGAAAGTCAGAGCTGAGCATGGTGGTACCTGGAACTCCAATGACTGGGGGCTAGCCCTGGCTATGTAGTGAGTTGAAGGCCAGCTTGGGCTAAAAGAGACCCCTGTCTCAAAACAGAACAAAGCAAGTCAATCCTCCTCAAGCAAACAACAAACAAACAAATCCCAACAATCAGAAATCAAAAGAGAGAGAAGAACAAAGACTCCTTTAGACTCCAGAGATACAGATGAGTTGGTAGAGTGCTTGTTGGGCATTATGCTAGGCCCTGGGTTCCATCCCCTGCGCCATGAACCAAACAAAAAAATGAAAGGAAGGAGAAAAAAAACCCGGACTATTAAACATAGCAAGTAATTACAAGGACCTATCAGCCCAAGTTGGCAACTTGCGAATAAGAGAAAATATCACTTTACAGTTTAACGGCTCCGATGGCCACACGCTTGGCAGCTGAGATGTGGCTGGCCTCCTTCTCCCCAAGGACCTTGGGGAACAGGCACCGCAGGACAGGGACACTGCTTCCCAGTTTGCAGCCAGGCAGATAAAGCGCCTTGGCTGGGGACCTCTGTGTGATCTTGGAACATCTGCCAGACAGGTTCAGAGACTTGGGAGCGGCCGGCTGAGCAGCGCCCAATGGGCCTTGGCAGGGAATTCAGCCGACCAAAATCCAGCAGGGCTGAGCAGATAAGACTTCACTGAGCTGTTTGTGGCATGCTTAGAAAAAGGCTGCCAAGGGCTTTCCAAAAGCGTTCTGTCCTGCTGCTGGTGGGTGACAGTCCCCTCCCACCGAGATCAAGCCCTAAACCCCAGCTGGTCAGCTGGCGCCCCATCAGAGACACCTGGGGAACTATTAAAAGAGAAAAGTCTCCATAAGCTTTGTCTTCTGGAGACCACGAACAGCGGGGGTTCTTGGGTGAGACTCAACAGAGAGTTGTCCAAAGTGTCTCCCCCTCCCTGCTCCTGGGGGGCGGCTGGGCCAGCCAGGGCTGAAATCCCCTGACTAAAACCTCTTCAGTGCAGAAATGAGGGCAGAAAAAAAAAAAAAAAAAAAAAAGACAGAGTATTTCTGGGGTCAGTGAGGTGTTACATTGATTTTGTCTCATGTACCCTTTCCCATTTTTTATTTTTTTAGACAAGATCACATGTAGCCCAGGCTGGCCTCCAACTCACTACGTAGCCTGAGATGACTTTGAACTTCTAAGACGTGTACTTCAACGCCCACTTTTATGAGTCTTTTATTTTAGTTTAACTTTCAATTTTTTTTTTTTTTTTGAGACAGGGTCTCATGGTATAGCTAAGGCTAGCTGAGAGCTCACTATGTATGTAGCACAAGCTGACCCCAAACTATAGCAGTCCTGTTCTCTAGCTCCACATTGACCTCTCTGCCTCTTTTAGATGATATGAGGGCCAAAATGGGCTGTTCTTCCCAATGTTATCAGTAACATATATGGACACCTTCCTTTTGGGGTGACTGGGCTCCTCCTCAGGACCAGCCCAGTGGTGGTGGGAGGGGGGCTAGGCAACTGTGAATGAGGTCTCCCCATCTCTCTTACAGACTACAGATTATAGGTGGAAAAATCTCATTCATATGCTTCTTGTTTGAACTGTGTTAATGCAGCTGAGCTCACACCAAGATTCGTCTTCATGGGCCAGAGATTCACTATGTGATATTATCCAGGGTACAGAACTGGTTGATACTAAATTCTAATGATTGTCTTATTCTGTCTGGGCCTCAGTTTCCCTATTTCTGTTCTCTTTTTTTTTCTTCTTCTTATTCTAAGAAAAGATCTCATGTAGCCCAGGCTGGCCTTGAACTCTCTACATAGCCAAAGATGACCTTGAACTTCGGATCCTTAAGTGCCAGGATTACGGCACTCAATGCCACACCCATTTATCTGTCGGATGGGACCCGGGCTCTGTGCACGTTAGGCAAGTGCTCTCTGAACTGACCTATATCCTCAACCCTTTTATTTTTATTAAAAAATTTTTTTGAAATAAGGACTCATTATGTAGCCTAGGTTGACCTCCAAGTTGCTATCCTCCTGCCTCAGTCTGCTGACAGGTGGGATGACAGGTCTGGCCTCAGTTTCCCCATGTGTAAAGATAATGGCTCCTTTATGACTAGCTCACAAGCCATGTAGAGGGGAAGGGAGGGGGCATTTGGAGATCATGCCTGTGAGAGGAAGGTCAGGCGACCCAGGGTAGCTACTCATAAACACTGACCTACCCACCTACCAAGGGTGTGTGCTCTGGTGACACCATAATCCATATTCCAGACCAGGAACCATTGTTCTGAATGCCTGGCAGTAGGTCAGTCACGGAAATAGTTGCTATTCCCGCCTGACCCTTGACTCCAGCCTTGCTTCACCCTGTAGACCCCTGTCCTCCGCTCGAGGTCAGGTTCCCATGACGAAAGGGAACCAGACCCGCCCAGGCTAACCCAGCAGATGGCTCGTGAACGCACACCTCTCTCTCCCCGTGCACCTTCCATCTGGGAGACAGTCCCTTCCTCCCCCATAACCCACCGTGCCCAGGTAGGATGCCTACCAGAGAGCCCGGCTGTGGCTTGAGGTTCACTTTAGCCTCTGACATTGGCCATACACTCTTGTCAGGAGATGTCATCGTCCCTAGCTTCCCTTTCCTTGCTTGAATTCTGTACTGAACACACCCACCCACATACTCAAACAAGCACACACAGACAACCCACACTCCGATGCAGGACCTCTCGTATGCACATGTCTGTTGGACAACAGATTTGTTTTCAGTTTTGTGAAATAGGGTCTCATGTAGCTCAGGCTGGCCTCTAACTTGATGTGCAGCAGAGGACAACCTTGAATTCCTGATCCTCCTTGACTCTGCTTCCCAAGTGCCGGGTCAACAGGTGTGCTTCACCACACATCAGTTTATATTGTCCTGGGGACGGGACCCAGGGTTTTGTGCGTGCTAGGGCAGGTGTTCCCGCCAATAAGTGACACCCCCAGTCTTGTCTCAGTTTAGCTTAGTTGTTTTTTTTTTTTTTTTTAATCCTAGGCTGTCCTGGAACTCACGATGCTCCTGCCTCACCCTCCTGAGTTCTGGGATGACAGGTGTGCCCAGTGGCATCAGGTGGACGGTCCAGTCCTGCAGACACTAACGAGTAAGTTCATGGGGATGCTCCCTCCGCTTGTCTGGGGATGAACCTGCAAATGGACATTCCTCCCTTCCCAGACACGCCCCCATTCAGGAACATATGTGGTCAGAGACATCTACACCTGTGCATTGTAGCATGAAACACAACTGTACACACATGCACGAGTACACACACATACACACATGCATGCCCTCCCAGGCATCCCAACACACCTTAGCACAGATAGACCAGAGAGCAGTTTTCCAGCCCACATTTCCCTTGACCCTGACCATCCTTAGAGGGAAGACCCGACTTCCCAGAGGCAGACAAGGGACCTGCTAGGGTCACAGAGCTAGTTGTGGCGGAGTGACCACAGATCTGTGTTCTCTGTCCCCAGCTGGTGTATAGGTGAGCAGACTACTGTAACCCACACGCTGCTGGGGGAGAGGACCCAGAAGATAAAGAAGACCCCCTTGGAAGCATGGTCCCACGGAGCTTGGAGTGGGGTAGGACCATCTTGATGGATGGGGTGCATGCTTGACAGAACCCCTCCACCCCACCCGAACACAGAGCTGGCTCTTGGGAAGGGATCGTTCCCAGGACCTTGCCTTTAGGAGGAAGGAGGGTGAAAGGTTCCCCTCAGGGGATCCCCCATCAATGTCGCCACCTGGCCGGCAGGGCCCACAGGTTGTAGGCCACTGGGGCCGGGCGAGGGTCCCCTTACCTCCAGGCTGCACGGGATGGAGGAGATTGAGCAGGAGCAGCAAGATGCCAGGGCGCGGGGACACCGCTGTCAGACCCGCCATCTCGGGGAGGACTGCCCCAGCCTGCTCTCTGCGCCTCGTTTTATCCCCAAAGCGTAATTGCAGCCTGGTCGGCTGTGAGGGAAGGAGGGAGGGAGGGAGGAAGGGAGGGCGGGCGGGAGGAGGGTGGGAGGAGGGGGAGCTGGGAGAGTGGGCCACGGGGTGGGGGTAATTACGAAAGGCCAGGCTCAGAAACCTCGCAGGCTGGGGCTGCTTGGACTACGGATCTTTTGCGCGCACACACACACACTGGCTCCCCCCTCCGCCCCCTCCCCTCCCTTCTGTAGCTGTTTGCTCGCTGCTGGCCCTGTTCCCGCCAGAAAGTGCGAGAGGGGGCCTCTGCCAGGACAGCCCTCGGGAGAGGAAGCGGAGGGAGGGCCCCCGGCAGCCCCGGCCAAAAACTCCCAGCCCTAGCCAAGGCTGGGGTGGCCAGGTCCCCGCCTCTCTGCCTGGGCCCCAGGCCCAGTGTGGGGACACAAGCCAGCTGTCCCGAGCCTCAGCCCCCACCCACCCTGGCCCTCCAGACACCCCGACAACCCCAAACCTGGCTAGAGAGGTTTTACCCAAAACTGGGATGGAGCTGGAGGTCACTGTCTGAGGAGTAGCAGAGTCTGCAGGCAAATGCCCTGGAAGACAACATCAGGTGGGCACCGCCTTCCAGGGCACATCTGGGTCCCGAGACACTACACTGTTCCATGAAAGATCAGGGAAAGGGCGACAAGTCTAGGGTCCATATCTGCAGAGACCAAGGGACTAGAGTCAGGGGAACGGCATGGAGAGGACCCCAATACATAATACCACTCCCCACCCTCACGGTCACAGCCACATACCAGCCCTGACTCAACCACAATGTCTGACAAAGATCAGGCGGGACTCCAGATGTCTGATGGGGACTGTGGAGGTAGGAATATCATCAGATGGCTGGCGACCCAGTAACCTCTTGTAACTGTTTCACCAGCACCTGTCCCAGCGCTGAGCACCACCAGTAAGAATCCAACATCAAGTAGAACTGGGAGCCTGATTCTCCCCCACGCCGCTGGGAAAGTCCAGGGCTGCTACTCCTCTGTCTGCCAGAAGAGGGCAGCCTGTGCTGAACCCACTTTACAGGTCCAGAAGACAGGCTGCCTTGCCCCAGAGCAGATGAAGACCCTGGGACTTTGAGGGTATCGGGAGTAGGTCACGGGAAGGTCATATCCTTCTCAGACTCCCCACTAGTTGGAACTAGAGGACAAAAGAGGAAAATGGCAACTCTAGGTCACTGTAGGTCAGGGGATAAGGTCCAAGCCACGTGTTCTGGGGGCTTCTGCCTGCTCAGAGTGGCTCAGGGGGTGAGAGACAGGCTCCTGGTCCAGCCAGGGCCAATTCTGGCAGATGCAGGTGGAGGGCAGAGGTCAAAGACGCCTGCACTTGGGTGACTAGGCTCCGTGGCTAGCTCTTTTCTTTTGTTCTCTTTTTCTCTTTCTCCTCTTTCTTCTTTCTCTTTCTCTCTCTCTTTCTTCCTTTCTTTTTTCTCTCCTTCCTTTCCTTGTCTCTTTTCCTTTCTTCTCTCCCTTTCTTCCTCCCCTTTCTTTCCTTCCTCCTCCCTCCATCCTTATTTCTTTTCCTTCTTCCCTCCTTTCTTCTTCCCTTCCCCTCTCCCTCCTTTCTTTTTCTTTGTTTCTTTCTTTCTCTCTTGCTTTCTTTCTCTCTCTCGCTTTCTTTTTCTCTCCTTCCTTCCTTTCCTCCTCTCTTTCTTTTTTCTACCCCCTCATTTCTTTTATTTCTCTCTTTCTCTCTGCCTGTCTGTCTTCATTTTTTTCCTCTCTTCCTTCCAACATGGTCTAACTCTGTAGCTCACACTGACCTTGAACTCAAGCTCCTCATTTTTCTGAGCTTCTGGAAGGTGGCGTGCATGTGTCATTACACTACGCTAGTTTCAGCACTTTCTAGAGGGAGAAACCTCTGCACAAGCATCTCCTTCTGCCCCGTGCTGGTTACACCAGAGAGACGGCACTGATACTAACAGCATGTTTTCATCGCTGGCTCTGCGCAGCTCTGCTCCTGTTTGTCATGTGACTTTCAACCTTGTCTTTCCGCTTGGTCATCCTGGAACCCTGGGCATTTCCTTCCCTTTCCCTGAGTCACCAGCCAGTGGCTTTAGGATTTTGAAAGATGAGGACTGCAGGAAAAGAATCACCCTAAAGCTGGGTAGTGGTGACACATGCCTGGTTATCCCAGGACTCGGGTGGCTGAGGCAGAAGGATGCAGAGTTAGAGGTCAGCCTGGGCTACACAGCAAGTTCAAGGTTAGCCCCAGCTTTAGAGCAAGACACCGTCTCAGAAAGCAAAACAGACACATACCCATAATCCCAGTGCTGGGGAGGTAGAGGCAGGAGAAGCAGGAGTTCCAGGTCATTTTTGACTACAGCGAGTTCGAGGTTAGTCTGGGCTACATGAGACAATGTTTCAAACAAAAAAGAAAAAGTCAAGGACAGGAGACATGGCTCAGGGCTTAAAGCCTTTGCCTCCTAAGTAAAAGCACCTGAGTTCAGATCCCCAGATCCCCTATAAAAATGCCAGGTGGACATGACAGCAGCCTGCACTTCTGGCTCTGGAAGGCAAAACCTGAGAACCCCCAAAGCAAAACAATAGGAGGTAGAGCAATCTAACACAGTTCCTGATATAACCCTTGGACCTCCACAGGTACACACACACTTAAGTGCCCTCTGATTCATACAAATGCCCACACAAGTGCACATACACACATACTCACATGTGTGCAAGAAATCAAAACATGCGTGTGCACGCGCACACACACACACACACACACACACACACGGGGTGGAAGGGGAAGAATTGGTGCAACTAGAGGCTGTACTGGAGGCCGATGCTGAGGCTGCATGTCAGAAAAGGGCCTATAAAAGGGGGGGGGAGATAAAAGAAGCATCAGCATGTCTTGCTACCTCTTTCCCAACATGGAAGAGGAGGAGGATGGGAGGGCGTGCTGGTGGGGAGCGGGGCCCCACTCCTCTTGGGGCAGTGACGTGGGCAGGAACTGGCTTTCAGACTTGCAAACCGCAGTCTACTTGGAGTTTTTATTAATTCCAGGACTGGGAAAGAGGTTGGAGCCAGGGGAAAGGGTTTACTTGCTGTGGGGATCCGGGAGAGGTATAGAAGGATGGGGAGACGCACCAGGGTAAATGTGAGCTGTGGAACCAGGGCTGTGTGCTGCCCCCAGCTCCGGCCTTCCTGTACTGCTGCAGAAGGTCACCTTACCTGTATCTTATCAAACAAGGCTCTGTCACCTGCAAAGGGGCCCGACCCACCAAACTCTCCAAGCAGGTTAGCATGGCGTGTGGGGTCATAAGACAAAGATAGAATGGCAGCCACTGACCCGCACTTGAAAGTTCCAGAAAGTTAACAGTCCTCAAAGGCTCAGTGCCCTCCATGCATAGCTGGAAAAAAGAACGAGGTCATACGTAGAACACTCGTGAGAGCAGCTGGCTACCCTTGACGGCGATTGCTGGGAAACCTGGCTGTGTGCCAGGGGCCCAGAGCACCACGAGCTGAGAGGCATCCAGGAGCGTCAACCAAGCGTTGAGTAAAGGGTTCAAGTGTTCTGCCCATTGGCCAGGGTGGAACACGCTGGCTCTTGCATGGATCATTCTACTCAGACTTTCTAAGACACGCAGATGAATGTTGGCATGTTTTTCCTGCCTTCTGGGGATGGCACCTAGAACTTTCTTTGCATTGGATAGGCAGGTGCTCCGACACTGAGCCACGCCCCAGCTCCTCACTGGGGGATTCTAGGCAGGTGCTCTACCAATGAGCCACGCCCCCAGCCCCTCACTGGGGGATTCTAGGCAGGTGCTCTACCACTGAGCCACGCCCCCAGTCCCTCACTGGGGGATTCTAGGCAGGTGCTCTACCACTGAGCCATTTTGAGGCAGAGTACTTACTATGTAGACCAGGCTGTCTTGGAACTCACAATCCTCTTGTATGTTGGGGTCACAGCTGTGCACAGTCGGCTCTCATGCTTATCCTGCCTTGAACCTCAGACTTTTCATGCTCTCTTTGATTCAGCATAGCTAACTTACCTGTATCCCATCTGTCCCCTCACATTTCCCTGCAAGAACCCCAAGACCCCTGTGGCCACTGAACCTTTGCAAGTAACTTGTCCAAAAGGAGATATACTCAGTGTGAAAAACATACCAAGAGTTGGGGAGATGGCTCATTGGGTAAGCATTTGCTGCAACAGCCAGAGAATCTAAGTTCAAATCCCCAAGTAAAAGCTAGACGTGGCTGTGCATGATTGAGACACCAGGGTTGGGGAGCAGAGACAGGTGGATTCTGAGAGGTCGCTGGGCAGCCAGCCTTGCTGAAAATGGCTTGCTTCAGCCGCAGCAAGAGACCCTGACTTAGAAAAAATATGGTAGAGACAGATAGAGGAAGATATTCCTTGCCCTTTGGTCTCTGCTCGTTTGTGCACAAGCCCTTGCATCTGGAAATACACATGTATATAACACACACACACACAGGAAAAACTAGTTTTGGGCTGGAGAGGTGGCTCAGGGGTTAAGCCTCCACCTTGCAGGCGGAAGGTCCTGAGTTCAGTTCCCAGATCCCACGTATAGACGCCAGGCGGAAGCGGGGGCGGCCTGCGTTTCTGGTCCTGGCAGGGAGGAGCCTGCGAATCCCGGGGCAGAAGGAGGTGGAGGCGTCCATGGTGGTTCGCGAATTCGTCCGTGGTTTTACACACACACAGACACACACACACACACACACACACACACACACACACACGTGCACATACATACGTATACATGCACAATTGAATAAGTAATAATAATAAAAAAAAGCTAGTTTTAAGACAGTATAGAAAAGAATGGAAGATAGCTTTCCAATGATTTTAATATGGGTTATGAGAGAGAGAGAGAGAAAACAGGTATGCATATGCCGTGTCACACATGTGGAGGCCAAATGACAGCTTCTGCAGTTGGTTCTTTTCTTCTACCAGTGGGCTCCTGGGATCGATTTCAGGTCACTGGGTTTTCAGGCAGGGCCTCTACTCACTGGGCCATCTTGAAAGCCCCTGTAATACATAATTCAGATGTAGCTTAATGAGAAATCATCGCCTGCTTAACATGCATGGTGTTTTGGGTTTCAAAAAAATAAAGGGAAAGAAAGGTAGCTACATGTCTACAGAAGGGAGCTGGAGAAAGGTGTGTTCTGAAGTTTGATACATACATTGGAGAGATGGCTCAGGGGCTAAGCCTTTGCCTCACAAGCAAAAGGACGAGAGTTCATATCCCAGATCTCATGTAAAAAGGCTAGGCTAGGTGATGGCCTGCAATCTCAGCCCTGGAAGGCAGAACCTGGGAAGCCCCAGAGCAAGAGCAGGAAGAGGTCGAGCAATGCAGGATGGTTTCTGATGTCACCCTTGGGCCTCCACAGGTACTCAGAGTGCCCTCATTCATACCCCCACACATACACATACACATATGCACGTGAACACACGCACGCACACATCCATGCTCCTAGGCCAGTGGCATAATCGGAGGGGAAGGCATCTGTTCACAAGCCTGATGACATGAGTTCAATCCCCAGACGCCCACATGCTGGAAGGAAAGTTGTCCTCTGACTTCTATCCATGCACCACGGCCCGTGCGCCTTCTCTCTGTCTCATGAAATATTAAAAATCTGTACTTCTTTACGAGTATAACCCATTTGTGACTGGCTGGAATGGTCCTCACACTAAAATGTGAAAGACTGCCATCAGGTCTTCCGTAGCCCTGGGACAAAGCCCACTTGGGTTCCCAGATCAGTCTGCTGAGCCAACTCTACCCCAGACTAGCTTCCACAAGCTGTGTCTTGTCCTGATTTCTGACTCAGAGACCCCCCACAACACAATCCTGACCATCCGTGGAAACAGGAGGCCCAGGCCAGTCAGAGGCCAGGCAAGGAGAGTGGGCGAGCTGGATTGTGCAGGGATTGGAAGGCTCTGTGCGGAGGCCTGAAACTGACGCTGAACGAGGAGCTACAGCCCGTCCTGCCAGCTATCTGGACACTGAGGCAGGAGGACCACAAGTTCAAGGCCAGCTTGGGCTACAGGATGACTTCAAAGTTAGCCGTGGGATACCTACCTCAAAAGACACAGAGAGCATGGGGTTTGGTTCCGTGGTGGAGCATCTACCTAGGATCCCCAGCGAGGGGCTGGTGGCGTGACTCGGTGGTAGAGCACCTGACTTAGCATGCTCCAGACCAGACCCTGAATTCCTTAGTGTCTCCCCCCAAAATAAAACAGAACAAAGCAAATATAGTAGCAAACAAAAGGCTGTGTCTGTAGAGCTTGCTACACGCTCATGTGTTAGGTGGAATCTCTGACACCATTTTGCTCAACTGCAGTGGATGTTGAAGGCTTGTCGAGGGGCAGGTGTAAATAGAAACCCCCTTCCCATGAATTCTGCTGCCCCCACCCCAGGCCTTACTGCCCTGAGATGCCCTGGCTCCCAACAGCCTGCGTCTGACCCAGCCACCTCGCACTTTCCCCCAGACCCGCCTGTTTGTGTGTGTTGACTCATTTATCAGTCTGGGTCCTTGGCGGGGGCCGTGAGCCTGGGGGGGTGGGTGTCCCACAGGACTGACTGTTCTGTCCCGAGGTTGTTTCACATCACCTCACGGGCCATCGGCTGCTGTCTGGGGGTGCGTGTGTGTTGGGGGAGAACTAAGGGAACATCACGAGTCTGGCTGTTTTGTGCACCCCTCCCCAAGGGACCCTGGACAGAGGAGTCCAGAACATGCCTCTCTTGTGTTTGACACTTAACAGTTTACAAAGAACACATCTCCAGTTTTGATCGGGGTTATTATTAACCCGGTTTATAAACAGAAGGGTTAGGAGCCCTGCCTGCAAACCCCCAGAGAGAATTCTGTCTCTGTCTCTTGAGGTCTATTTAATTTTCACTCTAAGCCCCTGTCATGGTAGGCAGGCAGTAGTGAATTCCACGAGTTACTCGGTATTCTTTTAAAAAATATTTTATTTATTCATTTATTTGAGAGAGAGAGAGAGAAAGAGAGAGAGAGAGAGAGAGAGAGAGAGAGAGAGAGAGAGAGAGAGAGAGAGGTGCATGAGTGGAGACCAGGAGACAGCTTGCAGAAGTCAGTTCTCCCCTCCCACCATGTGGACTTTTGGGGGTCGAACTCAGGTCACCAGGTTTGTAGGAAGGTGCCTTTCTGCCGAGCAGTCTCATGGGGCCTAGTTACTGGGTCTTCTGGGCTCTGTAACCTTGACTTAAATCCAGGCACCTTCTTCTGAGGACAGTAGGATCCTGCCTCCTTGATGCTGCCATCCCCTTTTAATTTATCATTCATTCATTCATCCATCTATCCATCCATCCATTCATTCAATTTATAGAGGAGATAAGGTCTCAGGTAGCCCAGACTAGCCTAGAGCTTGCTCTGCAGCCAAGGACATTTTTGAACTTTGGATCTTCCTGCCTCTGCTTCCTCAGAGTGTTGGGATTTGTGCCGTGTTTGGTGGAGGTGGAGAGGGAGAACCCAGGGGGCGTCATGCCTGCTAGGCAAGCCACTCTGCCAACTGAGCCTCCTCCCCAGCCTTTGACCTCCTCCTCCACTTTGGGAACCCATATGCTTCTGTACGCCCCGAGACTGCAGGAGTCTTGCTGAGGCTGAAACCCTAGCATGGGGTCACCTCCGGGGATGCTCCCAAGGGAATGGAATGCGCTTAGTCTGGGGGCGTGTCATTCTGGGTCTTCCAGCTGTGTGTGTTTGGGCAACACGCCTGTAGGTGCATGTAAAAGCCAGTGGCCAGCTTTGGGCATCTTTTTCAGTCACTTTCCATCTTATTTTTTGATACAGGGTCTCTCGCTGAACCTCGAGCTCACTGATCTGGCTAAGTCTCTTGTCATTGCCTCCCAAGTGCTGAGACTATAAGTGCAATGACTTTTTTTTTTTTAATGTGGACATGGAGGATCTGAACTCAGGTCTTCATGCTTGTCTTGCAAGCACTTTACCAACTGAACCATCTCCAAAGCCCCCTCATTATTTTGATGTTGGGGACAGGATCTTGCTATATAGTCCCAGGTGGCTTTCAACTACTGAGTCTCCTGCCTCGGCCTTCTGAGTCTTGTGGTTCCAGGGGTGTTACCATCAGACACTTGGTCTTAATTAATGTCATTCATTCATTCATTCATTTTTTTCTTGCTTTAGTTCAAGGAGGAGAGACCTTCATGCTGTTGTCGACTTTCCCACCAGGACGCCTCTTAGAAAGTGGCCGAGTGGGGAAGGAGTCAGTGTGGATCCACATACAGTAATGCAGGCATACACACACGTGTGTGTATATGTGGATGCCCACATATACATACAGGCGTGCACACGCGCGCGTGCACACACACACACACTCATGCGCACACCCATGACATACATATGCTTACTCAGCTATCCTTAGTTGAGTAAGCATCTCAACTATCCGAGTCTTAAGGAAGCACTGGACTGGCTCACAGTCAGTTAAAGGTCTAGTGCCCAAGGTGCAGTGCTATACACCTGCATTCCCAGCATTTGGGAGGGTTGAAGCCTGAGGCTTACAAGTTCAAGCGCAGCATGGGCTAGACAGCGAGACCCTGTCTCATCATGCCCACCCCTAAACGAATATAAAAGGCACAGCACAAAGTTCTTGGGGTCATTTACTCTGGACTAGGACACTAGGGTCCCAACTTCCCTGAGGCTGACCGGCAGTTCCCCTGAGGTCCCAGAGTGGGCTCAGGAGCTGGCTGGTAGCTGGGCAGGGTTAAAACTTGCATGCATGCCTCCTGCCATCCCGTGCTCTCTCCCTCGCCTGGGGTGCTTATCAGCTGCTGCCTCCCCAGCCTGCTCCGTGCCCAGGAGCCTTTCCAAGCACCCAGGGCTGGAACCCTGCCCTGTGGGGTGTGGAGCCCTCTTCCTCCTGCATTCTGCTGGTCTCCATCCCCACACCACGTTTAGCTGCTCCCCACCCTGGGCAGCAACCTCCACCCATGCCCGGAACCCTCAGCTGGTCTGATCCCTATGGCGCCGGGCGGGGCAGGGATGGGGCTGGATGCAGTGTAGGAGGCTGGGCCAGGGGCTCCCGCTGGGCACAGAGTTATCCTCCTAGATTCTAGTTCCGCATTCCTGACCGGTAGCTCTGGTGAGATCAGGCCTCCGGAGGGACCTCAGCAGGCGAGGCAGGCAGAAAGGAACTCAGTACCTCTCATCTTGGGAATGAATGGTCCCAGTCTCCAAGACTTCCTGGAGGAGCTGGCTGTGGATGGGAGATGCTCTCCCCATGTGCTAAAGAGGAAGGCTGAAGGCCTGTCTCGACCTAGCGGCTGGTCTTTGCTCTTCAGGTCACCACGCGGCTGCCTGCTGCGGGAGCTTCCTGAAGATGATTCCGTCCTTCCAGCACGGCTGCAAGCAGCCGGCGATAGGACACTGGGGCCTCGCTGCTCTGCCTAGACACCCCCCCCCACAGGCACACACTATGTAAGACTCACTTTGGTTTTCCTTTGTCCTTTTTCTCTTCCTCCTCCTGTCGGGATAGGAGCCAGGGCTTCATTCATGCTGAGGCAAGCCCTCAACCACTGAGCCACGCCCCCAGCCCCTCGCTGGGGGATTCTAGGCAGGGGCTCTACCACTGAGCCACGCCCCCAGCCCCTCGCTGGGGGATTCTAGGCAGGTGCTCTACCACTGAGCCATGCCCCAGCCCTTTGCTAAGGCAAGCCCTCTACCATTGCCTAGTGGTGTGTGTGTGTGTGTGTGTGTGTATGTGTGTATGTGAGAGAGAGGGAGAGAGAGAGCGAGAAGATACAGAGATGCATACCGTGGATCAAACTCAGGACAGCAGGTTTGCACGAAGTGCCTTACAATCTAAGTCATCTTGCTGGCCCATAAGGCCCATAAAGTCCTTTGCAAATGATAGGTTACAACCAGCCAGTGAAGTATATAATGGGTTTAGTAGTTCACAGCAGCATCTTCAGATCAGATGGAACAGAATTTGACAAGAAAGGCACATACATCATCCCAACTCAAGATGGTTTCACTTGTAAAACAACTTCTTTGAGACAGGGCCTCACCTTGTAGATCATGCAGGCCCACACTCATTATGTAGCCAGTTTGGCTTTGAATTTATCATCCTTCTGTCTCAGTCACTCACATGTTGGGATTCTAGACCTCGGATTTTTAATGAACTCAAATATATTGCCTATTCTCTAGTGACTGTCACGTTTTCTGTCCTATCTAAGAACGCTTTGGGTCAGGCCTGGTAGCATACACCTGTAAACCTCACTTGGAAGGTGGAGGCTGGAGGATCATGAGTGTGAGGATGGCTGGTCTACTCAGTGAAATCTCGTCTCAAACAAAGGAAAAGGGGGCTGGAGAGATGGCTCAGGGGTTAAGACTCTGCCTCGCAAGCAGAAGGTTCCGACGTTTGGGTGCTAGGTGGAAATGGTGGTGGCCTGTGCTTCTGACCCCAGTGGGCAGATCTAGGAAATCCCAGAGCAAAACAAAAAGGAGGTAGAAGCAATCTAGAATGATTCTTGAAGTCACCCTTGGGCCTCCACAAGGATACATAGTGCCCCACCCCCCCATGTGCTAAATAAATAAATAAATAAATAAATTTAAAAAACTAAAGAAAAAGGCCAGGTATGTGGCACATTGGTAAAGTGCTTACCTAGAGTGCATGAAACCTTGGGATCCATCACTAGCACTACACATGTAAACTAGGTTTGGTGGCACATGCCTGTTATCCTAGCACTTGGGAGGGGGAGATGGGCAGATCAGGAGTTCAAGGTCATCCTTAGCTACATAGTGAGTTTGAGCCTAGGCTGGGCTATGTGAGACTTTGTGTCCTAAATGAGCGAATGAATGAATGAATGAATGAATGAATGAATGAATAGGTATGAGGAAATAGCTTAAAGATCAAAACCTTTGCCTTGCAAGAAAAAGGATCTGAGTTCAGATCCATAGATCCCATGTAAAAATGGGCAGGTGCTGGGGCTGGAGAGGTGGCTCAGGGGTTAAGCCTCTGCCTTGCAGGCAGAAGGTCCTGAGTTCGGATCCTGGACCCCACGTATAGACGCTGGGCGGAAGTGGGTGCGGCTTGCCTTTCTGGTCCTGGTAGGGCGGAGCCTGTGAATCCCGGGACAGAGTAAACAAGGAGGAGGTGGAGGCGTCCATGGTGGTTCCCGAATTCGTCCGTGGTTCTACACACGCACGCACACACACACACACACACACACACACACACACACACACGCACACACACACACACACACGCACACATGTGCACACCATACATGCAAAATTGAATAAATAATAATAAAAAATTTTTTAAAAAAACGGGCAGGTGTTGCTGCCTACCTTTTATTCTAGTCCTGGAAGGCAGAGCCTGGGATCCCCCAGAGCAGGCTGGCCGGCCAGATCAGTCCTAATGGTGTACTGTGGGCTTCGTGAGACCCAGGCTCACAACAGCAAGGTGGAAGAGTGATGGAGCACGATTCCTGATATTGTCCTTGGACCTCCACAGACACACACACTCGAGAGCACTCATGCACATACACCCACTCATGGAGGCCCACCCACATGCAAACACACACATACATGAAAGAAAGAGAGAGAGAGAAAGAAAGAAAGAAAGAAAGAAAGAAAGAAAGAAAGAAAGAAAGAAAGAAAGAAAGAAAGAAAGAAAGAAGTCATTGAGTTGGTTCAGTATGTTAGCCTGACAATTTGAGTCCTTCAACCATTGGAACCCACGTGGTGGGAAGAGAGAACTGACTTCTTTCACAAGTTGTCCTCTGATCTCCACGTGTGCTCTGTGGCACGTGCATACCTGTACACATACAACACACACAAAAAGATAATAAATGAATGTTAAAAAAGGAATTTCTACCTTCCCAAAGGTGATGCAGATGTAGTTCTGCTGTGTTCTACTCTGTCTGGAAGGTGTCTAGCTTAACCTCTGACATTTAGCAGAGGTTTAGCGCTATGTGCCAAACGGAGCACTTGAAACCTTCGCATGCCTGAGTCCTCTGCGAGCTTGGTGGCCTCTGTGTTTGGATAAGCACTCTTCCCTCCTGGGTTACCAACTTAGAGCCCGTCTCCTGGCCCTTCCCTCCAGGACCTGGAATTAATAAAAAGCCTGTGGTTTTCAATCAGGCCAGGATTCAGGAAGTCGTATGTGTGTGTGTGTGTGTGTGCGTGTGTGTGTGTGTGTGTGTGTACGTGTTGTCATTCCCTCTTTGCGCGGGATTCTTTGCCCATGGGATGCAGGACAAATTCACCTGTGCAGGCTACTTGGCAGGTCTCCGGAGCAGCCAGGAATGCCTCAGGAGCCTTCGTACCGCTCAGCATCCTCCCAAGCCCCGCCATAGCCAGGTTTGTTGCTCTAGGCTTTTCCAGTTGTTTCTCTCTCCCTCCACTGATTTCACAGATTTTTTTTTTTTGCCTCCCTAGTACTAGGAATTGAACTCTGGGTCTTGTAAGAGCTTTGCTGTTGAACCACGCCCTCAGCCCTCCACGGGTCAATTCTCAAAAAGCACTTGCAAAAAGAAAAGAAAAAGAAAACAAAAGGTCCCTCAGGGACCGTTGTGTCCTAGTCAGTGGCCTGTCCCCTGTTCTGCGTGGCCGTGTTATCTTCCTCCCTTGAGCCAGCTTGCTTTCTCCACCTCCCTCTTTGTTTCTCTGTTTCTGTCTCTCCTCCTCTTCATCCTTCCCCTTCTCCTCCACTTTCTCCCTCCTCTTCCTCCTCTTCCTTCCCCCTCCTCTCATTCTTCTTCTTTCTTTTATTGGCTCTCATGTAGCCCAGGCTAGCCTTCAACTCGCCATGTAGCCTGAAGCAACTGTGAGCTCCTAGTGTTGCTCTCCTGAGTGTTGGGACGACAGGCCTGCGCCATCGCACCCAATGTATCCAGTACTAGGAATAGAACTCAGGACATTGTGCATGCTAGGCAAGAGCTCCCCACTAAGCTACAAGCCCAGTCTTGGCTCTCCTCTTTCGAAGATAAAAATCCAAGGGGGTCCTGTGTACCTCAAAGCTGTAGCTCCTACAGCTTTACTTCAAGTTATCTGACCTTCTGTGGGGGGCTCTCCTTGAATCTCGGTTTCCCATCTGATACAGAGGGGTGTGTGGCTGGGAGCTGAGGTCCCAACGCGTGTGGCACATGTCGCCCTTGGGTAACAGCAGCTCCTCCTGCAGCCCCTCGCCTTGACTTGCTGGGTCTGGGCCTCTCCGAGGAGTCTAAGCAGTGGGAAGGGGCTGTGTGGGGAATTTGTATCTGCAGCCCTTACTTGGCGCGGAACTGGGGACATGGCGGTGACTCAGGGGAGGCCTATTTGGGGAGCTCTCCTCTAAGCCTTCCTATTCTCTCCCTCTATGGGAAATCCTGATTGCTTTCAGAAGAACTTGGGGGTGGGCAGAAGCTGTCTGTTTTCATGGCTGGGTAGACTGGGAGAAAATCTTAAGACGTTCACTGCATGAAGAGGGAGTCTTAGGGGTGAACCTGTTGCCCACTGACCAGAGTCCAGGCTGGGCCCCCACTGCCCAGCCCAGATCCGTGGTCTGGCTTTTCGTAATGTCCACCACCCTTGGCCCAGGCTGGGCCGTTGCCAGGGGCTCACTCGTTGGTAGGCACAAAGCCCAGGCTGTGCCAAGCTCAGAGGTGGTCCTCGGCCAAGAACAGCAAAGCCGTTCTCAGGAAAGCTGGGGGGATTAAGCCAGCAGGCCGGCGGGGACTCAGGTAACAGCCTTCTGCTAACAGTCCAGAGAATATGGGGACATGTCATGGCTTGAGCCGGTGTTGGGGACTCGTCCAGATCACGGCGACCTCTTGACTTCTGCTTAAGATAGACACAGGTCTCATACACAGAGCACCCTGGATGTCCAGCCCAGTGCGTGCTCTGGGTACTTGACTTTCCCCCGAGCGACAGGTTCCAGATGTGGATGGCCCAGTGGGCACATTCTTTTCTACTGGGTTCCTGGTGCTCAGCTGAGGTTGACAGGCCCCCACGGACTGCCTGGGACAGGGTCATTTGAGACGTCTGTGTCTGACAGCCAAGGGACAAGAACGTCCTCACTTTGATTCTGGGGTGAATCTCTGAGCTCTGGGGTTCCCTGACCCTTGTGCCCCTGTTGAGGGGTTCCTATGTTTCCTTTCTTTCCCACTGTCTAGGATCAACCTATTTGATGAAGAAGTTCTTCTCTCCTCAGGATGGGCTGAGGGTCCCCCCAACCTTGCTCTACTCTTTACTTCTTTTTTCATAGCTCTTTTTTTAAAATTATTTTTTATTATTTATTGTTTATTCAATTGTGGGTATATGCGTGTGTGCGTGTGTATGTGTAGAACCACAGATGAATTTGGGAACCATCATGGACCGCCTCCACCACTTCCTTGTTTACTCTGCCCTGGGATTCACAGGCTCCGCCCTACCAGGACCAGAAGCGCAGGCTGCCCCCGCTTCCGCCTGGCATTTACACGTGGGGTCTAGGATCTGAACTCAGGACCTTCCACCTGCAAGGCACAGGCTTAACCCCTGAGCCACCTCTCCAGCCCCGCTCTACTCTTTACTTCTGTCTGTGAGATGGACTCATCTTCCTGAGTCCCAAGCCTTTTGTGTGGTTTGTGGTTAACTCGAATCCTGTTACTCTCACAGGGCCTTCTAGCGCATATACACTAGCATAGACCCCTGCTCACAGACAGGGGAACGCGACACCCTCTCCTCTTTCTTTCTCCTGGTCTCCCACTCTGCCCCTTGACCATCTTGTTTAGCCTCTTAACCCTTTTGGCCACTGACTGGGGTCCGCAGAGCCAGTGGCCTCCTGACCTGCCTTGGTCCTCTGTCTGAGGCGCCTCTGAGCCCCTCCCTTGAGGCCTGGTGTTTAGGGGTATCTTCAGGGTCACTGACTCAGATGTTATTTTGGGCTCCCCTCAGGCCCAATGAGTTCTACCTCAGACCTGTTTAGACGGCTGGGCAGGATGTGACCGGTTCCAGACCCTCAGTTTTTCCACTAGCTCTCAGCGGGCTGGGAGGGGCCAGGCAGGAGGCCCGGTGGTCCAAGAGATTGGAGGTGTGGCCCGGCCTTCCTCTTGGACTCCCCGCTAACCATGACCAGGAGCCCTGTCTACTCAGGAAGGGTTCATCTTGCTCTTGCTGGAGTCCTTGAACCTGGGAACGGTTACACCACACCCCGGGGCTGGGTGGAAATCTTTGATTGGAGGATTTAGGGTCCCAAACTCCCCCCAAGTTAGAGGTCAAGCACCAGAACCCAGGTCTCCACGGGAACCCTCCAAGGCTTCTAAAGACGTGTACCAGTGCCCCAAGGCACTTGAGAACAGAAAGGCCCATGGTGACCTGGGTCACTGACCCCCCCCCAATACCCCCTGCACAGACACAGACACACACACACACACACACACACAGACACACACACACACACACACACACACACACACACACACACACACTTCAAAGCTATACCTTGCAAGCTGCTCAGATGAAACCCAAGAGAACAGCACAGAGACGGACTCTGTGGGAGAAGTGCTTACTCGCCCAGCATGCTCGAGGCCACCAGTTGCATCCCCAGCACTGTGTGAGGGGCAGGGCCTGGAATAGAAGGTGGGAGTGACTTCCCGAGAAAGCCACGCTGCACTTGACAGTAGACTTAAGGATGCTGTCCGCCTGAAGTGACCTCGGAGGCTGGGGAGATGGCTCAGGTGTCTTAACAAGCAAAAGAACCTGAGTTCAGGTCCCCAGATCCCACATAAAAATGCGGAGTAGATATGTCAGCGACCTGCATTTCTGGTTCTGGAAGGTCAGTAAGGAGGGAGATCAGAATGATTCCCTACGTCACCCTTGGGCCTTCACAGGCACACACGCTCAAGCGCCCTCTTGTACACACACACACACACACACACACACACACACACACACACACAGTGACTTCATATCTACTAGCTGCAAGGTCATATTCACAGAACACACCCAACTTGGGAAGGGGGGGTCTTTTGCTAGGGGAGGGCGACACTTAATGCTCACCCAGGGAGAAGGCCACGTGGGAACAGGTAAGAACAGGACATTCATTGGCTCTGTGTACCTACGTGGCTGCCGCAGACATTCTCGGTCCAGTCACACTGACCCAGGTGGCTGGAGCGGCTCCGGAGCTGTCGTGGCTGGCTTTCCAAGTCAGGACTGCGCATGGGCGGCAGAGCTCGGGTCCCTGCAGCCAGTTCCGGCCGAAGTACACCTCACTGCCCCAGGCGGGAATGTAGGGCTTGGGATAAAGACTGTGTCATCCAAGAAGCATTCCATGTTTTCCTTGGTGTGTGCTCTGGGAACACTGTGGGAACAGCCATCCACGCTGCCGTCCACACACTTGGGTGGCTGCCTGCCCGGACGAGCCTTCTCGTGCCAACTGTGACTTGGTTCAGTAGAGCTCCGCCACGTGAAGCCGTCTCCTCCACATACCTGCCTGGTGAAGGCAGGTGGGAAAACCTAGGGTGGGGATCTAGTTGGGGGAAACGGGAGCTCTCTGTCCACACCCACCCATGAAGTTTTGGGTCCTGATGAAAAACCATTCTCCGTGAGCCTGGAAGAGGAAGAAAAGATTGCTTAAAGACACGCCCCTCCCTGAGTTTCACCCTGACACCCTGAGCCGCAAGCCACGTCCTTCTCTAAACCCGAAGCCACACCCCTTTTATGAACCTCAACCTTACCATCTGTACAACGGGCTGCTCTAGGCCTTTCCAGCTCTGCAGGATCTGAAGTTACAAACTTCTGGCTTTGGGTTGGGAAGATGAGTCAACACTTGCCTCACAACAAAAGGATCAGAGTTCAGATCTCCAAATCCTATGTGAAAATGTTATAGAGGCACACTTGCAATTCCAGCAGAGCCTGGACATCCCCAGAGCAATCTGACTAGCCAGATTATCCCTATGAGCGAGCTCTGGGTTTGATTAGAAACCCAGGCTCCAAGATGGAATAGTGGTCGAGGATGATTCCTGATAAAACCCTTGGGCCTTCCCATACACATACTCTCATGTGTACCTGCACACGAGTACACGTGTACCATTGACATGAGGACATGCATAACATACACACAGTGCATATACATGATCCACATGAAAATGAGGATGAAAAAAGAAAGAAACTTCCAGTCTTGGGCTGGACCATTCAAAACAACAAAGGCAGAATTTGCACCATGTCATACCACAGGACCACCGGGACCCTTGGACTCTCTTCCTTGGGCAACATCTCCAGTCCCCTTTTTACTTATCATTATTATAATATTATGCATTATGTTACTAACATATTACACATTTGTTATGGTGGCACACTTGCAATTAGTGTTAATATATGTTCTTTGTGTGTATACATGTTCATTTGTGTGTATGCACGTGCATGGATGTGCATGCGTATGTGTGCCCTTGAAAGCAGAGGTCAGAAGTCAACACGAGGGTCTTTGGTGACTCTTCACCTTAGTTTTTGAGGCGGGGTCTCTAGCTGAACCTGGAGCTCACTGATTCGGTGCGACTGGCTGATGGGCAAGCTTCAGGGATGCCGAGTCTCCCCTTCCCCAGGGGTGGGGTTAGCAAACATACATTGCAGTGCTCAGCTTTTTGTGGGTGTTGGGGATCCAAACCCCGTTCGTCATGCTCACGTGGCAAGCACTGTATTGACTGAGACCATTTCCCCCAGATCCTTTATTTTTCACTTGGAGACCTAAGCTGGCCTCAAAATCATAACTCAGACAAGATGTATGTGGCATGTCTGTGGAGCGACTGTCTACATTTCTTCTCTCAGGCCTAGCCCTCAGCTAACTCTAAAGTTTGTCCTGTATGGATGGGCTGCCCTGGTCACTCCAGGCTGTTGGGGGGGGGTGGAGGGGTTGGGCAGTCGCTGACTCTTCCATCTCTCTCAGAAATGCCTCCATGTCAGGGAGGGGGCCTTAGGAGAGGACAGGAGCCCCAGAGGGACTAGGGGCTTTCAGAACATAGGTGGGCTGGGACAGTGCTTAGACCAATCTCCCTCCATGCAGGTGTTAATTGCTAGACAAGAATTCTACCACTGAGCCACTAGGGTTTTAAAGATGGAGTAGAAATTTGCCAGCTTAGAAAAAATCAGAGACTAGATATTCCACATATAAAGTCCCAGAGGTGTTAAGAAGTGCTGGGCATATGTCGAGAAGGATAAGAAGTCGTGAAGGCAGAGTTGTGAGGAGGTAGGAAGGGGGATACACTATTGAGGTTTGAACATGAGGTTTTGAGTCCACCCTAAGAAGCTTAAGCGTTACTTTGAAGGCATCAGAGACCAAGCCATGGGAGAAATATAATCAGGTTTGGAAGATGGATATGAGTGTCTAGATACCCCTGCTGCCTGGAGAACTGGGCAGGGTTCACCTGAGGCTGTGATATCTTAGGGGGGAAGCACAGCGGTTAGGCCATGACAGGATGGGGAGGAATATAGGGTCCAACCTATTGCAGGGAGGAGAGACCTCAGGGCCTCTTTTCACCTCCAATGGGTGCTATGTGTCTCCAGCTGGTACGGGGAGCCGGGTGCCCTGCGTCTACTTGTTTACATCCTTCACATACCTCTAGCCTCTTATCTTGGAGGGTCTGTCCTTCATGGCCACCTTGCCAAGTGGTCCCGTCAGTACTTGTATCATAGATCAGACGCCACTCCCAAATGCATCTCTGTTGTACGCCGCACCCTGTCTCACCTGACTTGGGAAGTAAAGAGGGATCAGCATCTGGCCTGCAGCTGTGAAGTATATCAACTCATTCCTTCTAGGCAATTTTCCTGCAAGTTACTACTTGCGCTCCACAGAGGACCCGACGGACTAGCTCCAGATTCAGTGGGAGAACGCGAACAACAAGGTGGAGAGAGATAGAGGAAAACTCTAATGTTAACCTCTGGCCTTCGCATGCATGTTTGTATACACGCCTGTGCATGCACACATAAGCGTGTACATCTACATGCAAAAAAGAACACACACAGCAATTATATTGAGTTCAAGATCAGGAAAATTGGGGCTGAAGAGATGGCCCAGGGTTAAAGTCTTTGCCTCCCGAGCAAAAAGGACCTGAGATCGGATCCCCAAAGCCCATGTAAATTGCTGAGAGGAAATGGTGACGGCCTGTAATTCTAGCCATGGAAGGAATCCCCAGAGTAGCAAAAAGGAGGAAGGGCAATCCAGGATGACTGCCCATGTCACTATGTGGAGGACTGAGGTTGATATAAGGGATCTCCCTCAATCTTTCATCTACCTTATTTTTTTATTTCTTGTATATGTATATGGGGTATATGCATGTGCATGTATGTTTACATGTGTGTACATGCGTATATATATGAATATTCTTGAGTGCTTGTGTCTGTCCAGGCCCAAGGGTGATATGAATCGTCCTTCATTGCTCTTCCACCTTGCTGTTGTGAACCTTGGTCTCTAATCAAACCCAGAGCAGCCATTAGGACTAGTCTGGCTAGACAGCTTGCTCTGGGGGTCCCGGGCTCCATCTGCCAAGGCCAGAATGACAGGTGTGGTACCATACCCACCCAGCATTTTCTTTTGTGCTTGTATATGTGTGCACAAGAGGGCACTTAAGTGTGTGTCAGTGGAGGACGACTGCAGGAAACTCCCTGGATGCCTCCACCTGCTTTCACTTTGCTCTGGGGTTCTGTAGGCTCTGTCTTCCAGGATTGGAGTCACGGGCTATTGTCATTTCTACTTGGCATTTTAAAACGTGAGATCAGGGGACTGAAATTCATGTTCCTTTGTTTGCCAAGCAAAAGATTTGACCACTGAGCCACCTCCTGCAGCCTCTTACTTTACTGTTTTGAGTGTAAGTCTTCATACCCAAAGCTCACCTATAGCACTAGTTTGGTTAGGCAGCTTGCTCTGGGGAATTCTGGGTCTTTGCGTTCCAAAACTGAAAATACAGGTGGGCTACCACATTTCACCCAGCATTTACATGGGATCTGGGAATCGGAACTCATGTCTTTTTGTTTTGGAGACAAGTGCTTCAGCTGTTGGGCCATCTCCCCAGTTCCACCTTGTTTGTGAATAAGGCCTTTCGTCAAGAGCTGGGGCTTGGGGAGCAGGCTAGGCTGGCTGACCTGGGAGCCCCGGGATTCTCCCATCTCTGCCTCCCCAGCAGTGGAGCTATAGCTCCGTCTTTTATGTGGGTTGTGGGCATTGAACTCGGATCTTCCCGCTTGCCGGACAAACACTACAACCTCTGCACCGTCTCCCCAGTCTCGTTAGTTAGCAAGAAAGTTAAGTGGGAAGGAGCCTGCTTGTGACCCTGGCAACCTGAGCTCAATCCCCAGAAGTCCTCATGGTGGAAGGAGAGAACTGACTTCTGAAAGATGTCCTCAGTCCTCCACCTGCGCACCTTGGCATGCATTCTTTCTTTCTCTTTTTCATAAATAAAAAACAAATTTAAAAAGAAGGATCTTTACTCAGCTGGGTATCTTAACTGTAGATGGCCAGCTCCAAAGAGCCTCTAGACAATGGGAGAGGATGTAGGGAGGGACACCAGGCTAGTCATTCTAATATGGGGTCCCCTGGTGTCTACCTAACCTACCTCCCTTTACCTGCTTGCCCCAGAAGATGAGGTGTATTGCTGCCCTTAGTCCTGGAGGCTGACTTGGGGTCCCCCAGAGGCCTGTGTTGCTTTCCATCCAAAGATGGGAAATTTTGTCAGTGACCCCTGACCTCTTTGTGACCCCACCCCCACTGTCTCCAGCCTCCCACCGTCCTCACATCCCTGGCCCTGACCTCATGTCTCCAGGCTGTGGGTAAGAGGGAGATAAGGAGAATATTACATGTAGCTCCCTCCTGGGTACCGACAGGAAGGGTGGGTCACGCTGCCAGTCCGGAGGGGCCATGACTCACTTAGTGGGCAGGGCCCCGGCCGTGTTGGAGAGGAAAGCCACTTCCTGTGGATAAGGCTAGAAGCCGGCTGCTCAGGCCTCAGGGTTTGTGCCTTATGGGTTTTGTTTTCAAAGCATTTCCCCACGCCTGTGTCTCAAAGGCGTTCTTCACCAACTGAGTCTAGTGATGTCAAGGTCTTGCGTTCAAGGGTGCCTCGGCCTTCAGTCTGTCTGAAGGGTCTGCTCATGAGAGGTCAGGTACAGACCCAGGTGCTGTCGTACGTGCTGTGAACTCATTTCCGGGGCATCGGTCAGGAAGGGCCTTCGTTCTTGCAGCACAGGAGTTGGAACCCAGGGCCTCATGCACCCTGGCAAGTACGCTACCATCGAGCCACCAGCCAGCCCCTCACTGGGGGATCCCAGGCAGGGGCTCTACCACTGAGCCACACCCCCAGCCCCTCACTTGGAGATGTTCAGCTGTACAGCTGAGAGGCCCCAGTAGAAAGTTGAGCCGGTAGTGTGCAGATGAGAAACAGGAACAGCTAAAGAACATGGAAAGAGATTCAAACTCATTGCAAGCCAGAAGTGGAGACGAGCACAGAAGTGCAAGGGGGTATTGGGTGCCAGCAAATAGGGGAACCTCAAGTGTTGACGGGGTATGGAGCAGAGAGGGACCTCCAAGAACCATCTAACAGGACAGACAGTCTCTTACTCGTGATTAAATCCGAATTCTATTTCTGATGGTGCTAAACCAATATGCATGTTTGGGTGAATTATGTGTGTATGTACGTGTATGCAAGTGGGGGCATCCGTGTGTACAGGTGTGCATGTGTGTATATATGCATGTGTGTACATATGTACATGTGTATGTGTGTGTGCATGTATGTGGGGGGAGGTGGAAACCAAAGCAATTGAGTGACTCTACCACTCCCCCTTATCCAGTTTCACTTTCTGTAATTTCAATTCATTGTGGTTAACCACAGTCTGGAAATATGAAATGGAAAGTTCCAGAAACAAACAATTCATGTTTTCAATCATGTGCTGTTCTGAGTAGCATGTCGAAATCTCCCATGCTATTCCACTCCATCCTATACAGGATGTGAAATATGCTCTGTACATTGTGTTGTATATACCGCCCTCCGACTCGGCTCTAGGGACTTATCTCATTTATTAGCTGCATCATTGTCCAGCGTATCTGCATTGAATATGCCATTCTCCTGCTATTGTTACTTTTTTTTTTCCTGTGAGACAGTACTCAATCTCAAGCAACTCAAAGGAGAGGGGAAACAATCCACTATGGTGGGATCACACAGCAGGAGGCGCGGCTGGAGGCAGAAGCAGGAGGCTGGTTCAGGTCACCACAGCCGTCAGGAGGCAGAGAGAGCAAGAGAGTGAGAGGAAGCAGGGCCGGGCCACCAAACCCCAAGGCCCGCCTCTTGTGAGGTGCCTTCCTCTGGCAAGGCTCCACCCCTTAAAGGTGCCACATCCTTCTCAGACATGAACACCAGCTAAGGATTCAAACACACAAGCCTGTGGGGAGCGGCTGACATTCAAACCACGATAACAACCATTATTAAGTATCAGCCTCAGCTTGTTGTCAGTGTATCCACGATGTGCACACTCCCCACCACTTAGTCTCTTACTATCCACCTCCATTTTCAGAGCAGTAGTTGTCTGGTGCATCTACACTGTATACGTTACCTTCCCATTAGTCATGCAATGCTGATTCATTATCCAAGCAACTCTCCAGATAAACCCTTATTCTACTTCATGATGTCTCTAAGAGCTCGAAATTAGAGATGCTGGCCACCTAGATATGTCCAAGAGAAAGTCTGAAGTATTTTCTAAGTGAAAAAGGGGAAGTTAATCATTGTTATGCATATGTATTAATAAGCATAGTACACACAGAATTCAGCATACTGAGTTTTTAGAGCTCTACTGGGGAGTAGGGTGTCTTGGCACGTGAACCCATGCAGAAAAGGGGGAACTATTTTAAAACTTCAGACCTAGACTGGAGAGATGGCTCAGGAGTTAAAGTCTTTGCTCCACAAATTTGGATCTGAGTTTGGATCCTTAGATTCCACACAAAAACTCCCAGCAGAAATGGTGATAGCCTGAAATTCCAGCCCTGGAAGGTGGAGCCTGGGAAACCCCAGAAAAAGCAATAAGGAGATAAAGCCACTCAACAAAAGATGTCACCCTTGGGCCTCCACAGCCACACATACTCAGTGCCCTCGTGTACACACACAAACGCATACAACACGCGTGCACCCACCCATGTATGCGCTTGCAAAAATAGAAGTTGGAGATTCAGTTTCCCTGAATTCTAGGCATCTTGGGAGCAGCCCTAATAGGTCACACCTACCTGCCTCTCCAGCCTCCTGAACAGGTCACTGGGCATGACAGACATAGGAGGAACTAGAATGGGGGACAGGATAAGCAGGACAGAAACACAGAAGACCCTCTTGGGGTGCCCTGCGTGATGCATCTCAGCCAGGTGAGAGGTGTGGGGATCTGAAATACATTGGGTCATTTTCTCTCTGCTGGTCCTTGGACTTCAGGACATGACTGAACCTTGTTTTCCAAGCCAGAAATACAGACGTGTGGCTTGCCAAAGGGCCTATTTTTTCATTCGAGAATTTATTTATATGAAATGTCTTACTGAGGTATAAATATTCTGGGCCTTTGCACATACTGACGGCTTCACTGGAATCTTCCCCCAGATCCCCCTCCCACTGCGTTCCCGCCTAGTGAGCTCCGAGCTACCTACCCAGGGTGCATCTCTTTCCAGAGCCCCCAGGGCAGTCCCTCTGTCTCTGGCTGTCCTCTACTTTCCCACTTGGAAGTGGGTCCTTTTCTGCCACGGTCAAGGTTTCCAGCATGTGGAGCTCTGCAAGCGATAGGGAGACAGATCCCTCCACCTGTGTGAGTGTGTGTGTGTGTGTGTGTGCTCAGGAGGGCACATGAGTGTGTACCTGTGGAGGCCCAAAGGTGACGCAGGGAATCATCCTGCAGAATTGCAGGCCGTTGCCATCTCTTATGCATTTTCACATGCGATCTGGGGATCTGAACTCGGGTCCTTCTGTTTCAGAGGCAAAGACTCCTCTCAGTATCGTGTGAGGGGAAGTGGAGGTTCAGACTTTATGGAGCCAGGTGGTGCGAGTGGGGTAGTCTAGTTACTTGAAAGGCTGAAGCATGGGGACTCTAACATTCAGGGTCTATCTTGGCACAGCTTGGTGAGACCCCCAAAAAGTATAAACAGTGACCGGCCAAGATGGCTCAATGGGTAAAACTGGTTAAATGTGGAACTCATAGGAAGGTAGAGGAGAGGAATCAACTTGTCCTCTGACTATCATACAAACACAATCACATTCTTTCTCAAACACATATCACACACGTACAAACACACACACACCAACTCCACAAAGTCGTCCTCTAACCTCCACAGGTGCATGGCATACACATATACCTCCACAATATATATGAATGTAATAAAAAATTTAAAGAAATTAAAAAAGAGAACTGGGGATATAGTTTAGTGGTACAGACTCTGCCTACAGGAGGGGGTGGGAGTGTGGTTCAATGGTAGAGCCCCTGCCTAGCTAGAATCCCCCTTGTGAGAGGCTGTCTAGCATGTGTGAGGTTTTGGATTCCACCCTCTTCACTCCAAAAAAAAAAAACCCAACAACAACCAAACAAATCAACCAACAAAAACCACAGGTCAAACAACAATCAAAAAACTTTAGATCTCAGAAGATCCACGGTCTTCTGACATATTCTGTCCACATCAACGGATCTAAAGCCCACCATCCAAAACCCTGTTGGGGCTGTTACACATGTGGCCCAGCCCTGGGGTAGATTCCAGATTGAGGGAACCCCCACCCCCTTTTCCCGGCAGCTTCCCAAGCTCTATCTCCAAGAGGGTCTGCTTCTCCAACAAGGGGCTGTGCAGGCAGGTTGGGGACAGCTTGTTGGAGAACCCCACACCCCCTGGGAAGCTGAGGCTCAGAGGGACTTGTCAGTGCATGTTCTCTGGCCTTTGTGTACCCGGCTCTGCTGCACACTTGGCAGCCCAGCCAGCCTTGTGCTGTTGACCTTGGCTGCGGGTCCGCGGGGGCTCTCACACCATAAATTCCTGTCTTCTAGGAATTCGGCCTGGGAAAGAAAGGAAACACGGAGGAGAATATTTGATTAACATTTTTCCAACGTGACCACATCACAGGGACGTGTGGCCGGAATTCTCGCCCTGGTCTGGGTGGAGTGAGACTCGGCTCGAGTCCCGAAGGCTGGGGAGGGTGGGCCAGGATTCAGGGAAGGTTGGGGGGGGGAGTCCGGCCTGAAGGAACAGTGAGGTCTGGGCTGGCATTTCCCCTTGGGTTGAATGGATGGGAGCTGGGCTAGGTCAGATTCCCTGGAAGGGATTGAGACTAGGAGAACTCACCTTGGTGGCTTCGTGCTGGAATCCAGGGCTGGGGGGCTGTGATCTAGTCTAAGATATCTGTTCCTCACTCTAGGCTGAGATTTCTCTGAACCATGGTTGAAGTTTATTTTTTTCCTTCCTTCTCCCTTTCTACTTTTCTTCCTTTTCCTTCTCCTTCTTCACAGGGAATGAAATCCAGATCTTCCCATATGTACCTCTGCTATAGCCTTAGCTCCTCACTGGAGGAGTATAGGCAGGTGCTTCTACCATTGAGACATGCCCCCAGCCCTTACCAGGGATTGCAGTCAAGAACTCTAGCACTGAGCTACCTTCCTAAACCTTCTCTCGCATCCCTGTCAACACTTCCTTGTAATCCACCACCACCCCTACTTTTCCCACCTAAGCTATCCCCGCTCATCATCATCTACCTCTTGACCTATACCAAGGTAATGTCACCTTTCTCACCAGACTTCGTGGAATAGCTTTTCTTGTTGCTATTACCCAACAAAAGCAACCTAAGGTAGAAAGGGCTTATTGTGGCTCACAGTTGGAGGGTGCAGTCCATCATGGTGGGGATCGCATAGTGATAGGGGTGTGAGGCAGCTGGTCCCATGGTACCCACAGTCAGGAAGCAGAGAAAGATGCATGCTTGCTTCTTTTGATGCAGTCCAGGACCCCAGTGGGGTCCACCCCCATTCAGGATGAGTCTTTCCTCAATGAACTCAATGTAGAAGCACCCTCACCTACACACCCAGAGATATGTCTCCTGAGTGATTCTAAATCTAATCAAGATGATTATGAACCTTCACATCTAGTTTCCCAAATGGTCTGCTTTCACTCAATCCTGCCCCCTTTTGATTCCACTTGATTTCTTAGCAATCTTCAGCAACACAAATCTTATAGACCTTGCCAGAAAGCCCTTATGAGCTTGTCTAGAGCTTCATAATGGTAACAAGAATCCCATTCTGTGCTCTAAAAACCCTGAGAACCTCCACAAGGTTCTGCCGACCTCCATTAGCAGCACACTGTAGGGAACAGGACCTTCATACCTGCACTTGGAGGGGACATCCAAGACCCAAGCTACAGCAACTTTCTTTTTCTTGATAGACTAGCATCCCCTCTACAGTACTGTCGATGTGGTAACTATGGACAAAATGACTTTTAATCTGTGAGACTTTTTTCTCTCTGACTGAAGGATTCCTATATCTAGTTTTCAATGCATCCTAAATGTATAAGAAGAACGTTTGTTTCTGAGTATATGTTTTGTATGTGAGTCAACGTATATGCATGTGAGGACCTGTGTACCACAGGGCTCCGATCATGTATGCTTGTGGAGGCCCAAAGGTACATCACGAATCATCCTGGATTGTTTTACCTCCTTATTATTTTGCTCTGGGAGTCCCCAGGCTCTGCATTCCAGAGCTGAAATTTCAGGTCTCCGCCATATCTGCCTGGCATTTTCACATGGGATCTTGGAATCTGAACTCAGGTCCTTTTGTTTGATAGGCAAAGGCTTTAACCCCTGAGCCATCTCCCCAGCCTAGGGGAATACTATTGACAGACCTCAAGATCTTCCACTTCAGAGATGATGAACTGTGAGTTCACTTGTCCGAGGTCACACATTTCTTCAGTGGTAAAGTCGTTACTCAAGTCCCTGCCAGTTGGACTTGCAAGTTCATCATGTTAATTACCATGCTATAAAACCTTCCGTAAAACATGGTCCAGAGGAATAATACTTGGGTAGCAGGAGACTGCAATTGGATAAAGAGCAGCAACTACATCTTGGAACCAGGCATCCATTTAAAACTCGGGACACCATGAAGCCAACATTCCAGGAAAACAGAAAACAAGAGAGCAGCCATTTGTGGTAAGAGGCCATTAGCCAGCACTTTGTATCTCACACTCAACAATCTCCAGGCCGATGATAAAGTTTCAACGTATATAAACAAGCAGTGAAATTCTAGACCAGCCAGTCGGAAATAAATCAGTTTTTTCTTTACCATCTGGAAAGTTGTTTCTAAAGATTCTTTCTCATCTCTTAATGTTCCCAATAAGTGTTCCTTAATTTCAGGTCTGTTAGGTCGATGGGTGAAGGGAATGGGGAGCAACTCTGACCATGTGTGAGTTTGTCTGTCCTGGGCTCTCATGAGGCCTGGCTCATGCTGGCCTGTAGCTCTCTGTTCTTGGCCATCCTGCTTCCCCTGGGTGAGGCGACCACCTCTGAGCACACGCTTCACTTCAGAGCATCTCCAGGGGGTTCTGTGCCCCATCTGTAGGAAGGAAAGGACCTTGGGTTTCAACCTATGCAGCAGTGGGGTGGAGGTTGAATCTCCCTGAGGTCAATGTTGTTTTGAGATTTGATGTGATCTCTCTCCATTTTTTTTTTTAATTTAAATAGTGTCTCATGTAACCCAGGCAGGCTCTTGAACTGCCTATGTAGTTGCGGACGACCTTGAAGTCCTAATCCACCTCCCTCCTCTTCTAAATGCTGGTATCACAAGCTTGCATCACCACACCCACTTTATGCAGTGCTGAGACTAGAACCAGAGCTCCACGCACACAAGGCTCTGTACCCACTAATCAACATGCCCAGCTCCTGCTGTGGACTGTGAGACTTCAAAAAGTCATTATTGTAGGTCAGATATACAGCACACCTCTGAGGGCCTCTGCAGCTTTTCTATGGTCCCACAGAAAACCAAAATTTCTTTTTTTTTTTTGTATGTGTGGGCCTAGGTAGAGGTGTTGATGTATATGTATGTGTGTGTGGGGGGTGTGCAAAAGTGGGCACTGGAATGTGTGTGCCTATGGAGACCCAGGGATGATACTGGGAATTATCCTAGATTGCTCTACCTCCTTCCTGTTTGCTCTGGGGTTTCCTGGGCTCTGCCTACCAAGTGGGAATTGCGGGCTGCCACCATATCCAACTGACATATTTAGGTGGGATCTGGGTATCTGAACTCAGGGCCTTCTGCTTGCAAGACAAAGGTTTTTCTATGTGAACCGTCTCTCCAGCCTTTCTCTGGTCATTTTTGCTTTGCTTTTTATACTGGGGAATCAAACCCAGGATTTTGTCTACAAGAGACAAGCACCTTATCCTTAAACTCAGAGCAGAGCCGTCCCTTAGCTGCAGGGGATCAACAGAGCTGACAGCTCAGAAGGGCAGCTCAAGGTAGGGGCGATATGCCTACTTGCCTCTGGGGTCCCGGATGCCTGGTTGGAAGGGGTGTCTCCCCTGGCCTCAGGGCCCCTGAGATCAGGAAGTAGGGAACAGCAATTCTTTCCCAGGCTTTGAATATAGTGATCTGTGCCCACCTCCACCCGAGACTTGGACCGGGAGCCAAGTCCTTAGGCACCAGTCTTGTTATAACCCAACCCAAGATCTTGGTGGAGGGATGGGCGTGTTTGCGAATCCTCTCAAATTGAACACTTTCTCCTGCTTGTTCAATGCCACCATTTTCAATTTCAGGGCCCCACGGCGGCTAAGATATTTATAACCCAGCTTTGGCATTTCATCCTGTCTCATTGGCGTGGCCTGGCGGGGCCCCCATCCGTCATGGTAAGTGGACCTTTCACCAGCCTCCAGCAGGCTCTTGGCCAGCCCGGACATTCCCAGGCCCAGGGGTGGAGGAGGCTGCCCTCCACCCTGCCCGCTCCCAAGGCCCGGTCCAACAGGCTCAGCCGCGCCAGGGGGAGGCCCCGAGAGTGAATATCTGACCTGGGGCCATCTGTCACCTCTCAGCCAAGGGTGACCCGGATCCTTCGCAGAATCTGCCCAGACATTCCCAGGCCTTCCTGCTGGCGGCCTCCCCAGGGTGCTCAATCACTCCATCCGTCTTAGAATGGCAGTTCTGTGCACTGCCTGATATGACCTCATAGACTGAGCTCGTGAGATGAAACCTCAGGTCTGAGCGCAGGAGCGACAGGAAGCAGGACAGAGACCAGGAGCTGTGATACCTGTCACACCAGCTGCTGGGGAGACTGAGGCAGGAGGACTGCAAGCTTCCTGACAGCCTGGGTTACAAAGTGAGGTCAAGACCAGTCTGGGCAACACAGTGTAAGACCTTCCAGCAAATGAAATTTGAAAAAGAAGCGAGGGGCATCACGCCGAGGTAGAGCGACTAACCAGAATTCCCTAGTGACAGCCACTTTCCTGGCACACATTGGGCAATAGGTATAACCCCAGAAGCATTTCAGACTGACACTTGACCCTGTCTTCCTCCTGTTTCCAGTCACAGTGAGGTCAACGCCATTACTTACACGGGAAGGTGACTCCTATGATCCTCTCTGCTGACCCTCTTCCTCTGCTCCAGGAAGCCTCTTTCACCCCTGACCCTCACTATCTGCACCCAGTTTTAGTGCTTCTCTTATCACCATCTTAGAAAGTCTTGAGTTTTCGGGGCTGGAGAGGTGGCTCAGGGGTTAAGCCTCTGCCTTCCAGGCGGAAGGTTCTGAGTTCGGGTCCTAGACCCCACGTATATACTCTGGGCGGAAGCGGGGTCGGCCTGCCTTTCTGGTCCTGGTAGGGTGGAGCCTGTGAATCCTGGGGCAGAGTAAACAAGGAGGAGGTGGAGGCGGTCCATGGTGGTCCTGAATTTGCCCGTGGTTCTATACACACACACACACACGTGCACACACACAATTGAATAAATAATAAAAAAATTAAAAAAAAGAAAGTCTTGAGTTCTCACAGCCACCAGATTCCCCATAGTCAACCTCCCTGTCTTCCCCCATCTCCCCAGAATGATGCCAGATTTCTCCAGGTTCTCTGGTACCTACAGCTCAGCTCTTGGTATTTCAGAGAAATTGTTCTTTTATTTTTCCCTGGACTGTAAGGATTTAATTCCACTCATTTTATTTTTCACACTTTTGAAACCAAGATGTTATGCTAAAATGAATTCATTTTGTATTGGCGACCCTAGTATGCTCAGCCCTGATCAGGTCATCAAAATCTCTCTCCACAGAAGAGGGGCCAGTAAGATTGTAAGAGCTAGGCTGGAGAGATGGCTCAGGGGTTAATACTGTGCCTTGAAAGCAGAAGGTCCTGAGTTCTGATTCCAGTTCCCACATTTAAAAATGCCAGATGGAAACAGTGGTGGCCTGCACTTTGGCCCTGGTGGGTGGAGCCTGGGAAATCCCTGAACAAAGCAAAAAGGAGGTAGAAGCAATCCAGGATAATTTCTGTAAGTCACCCCTAGTCCTCCACAGGGAGGACAGTGTCCTCTGATACACACACACACGATGGGGAGATGGCAAGACACTCCAATCGGAAACTCACTGCAATGGATCTACTCTCACCAGATCTACACAGTGGTTGGCACCTCAATTACTTCGTCTCTTTTCCAGTCAACCAGTGAGGTTCTCCAGAGAAACAACTACACTCAGAGAGAATCTCTGGAGCAGATTCTGGACAAAAGAAGGGGAGTTTCGCTACTTCTGGGTACACCCACTGAAGGCTCGCTTCAACTGCCACAGAGAGGCATGGTCCCTCACTGGCGCAGGCGTCCTGAAGGGAGCCAGTGGTCCACACGCAGAAGGACATGAGGTAGGACGGACAGGGTGGGATTGGGGAAGGAAGGGAAAGTTGGTAGAGGAAGGGGGAGGGAAGGAAAAGGAAGGAGAATGAACAAAGAAGAAAAAAAATTCTCAGCGAAAAATTAATTCATTTTAATTAAAAAGTTATTTCTGCATGGGTGGGTGCTTGTGCCGGCAGAAAGGCCAGGGTGTTATTCCTCGGGAGCTGTTGACCTTTTCTGTTTTGAGACAAAGTCTCTCCCTGAACTTGGAGTTCACGGATTAAGCTAAATTGGCTGAAGCTTGAAGCCCAGGGATCGTCCTGTCTCTGCCTTCTCATTGCTGGGATTCCAAGCGTGCATTACCAGTCCTTGCTTTTTTTATTATTATTATTATTATTTATTCAACTGTGCGCATGTGCATGTGTATGTTCACGCACGCACGTGTGTGTGTGTGTGTGTGTGTGTGTGTGTGTGTGTGCGCGCGTGTGTCTGTGTGTGTGTGTGTGTCTGTGTCTGTGTATGTGTAGAACCACGGACGAATTCGCGAACCACCATGGACGCCTCCACCTCCTTCTGCCCCGGGATTCACAGGCTCCGCCCTACCAGGACCAGAAGCGCAGGCCGCCCCCACTTCCGCCTGGCGTCTCTATACGTGGGATCTGGGATCCAAACTCAGGACCTTCTGCCTGCAAGGCAGAGGCTTAACCCCTGAGCCACCTCTCCAGCCCCAGCCCTTGCTTTTTATGTGGGCTCTGGAGGTTGAACTTGGATCCTTACAATTGCCTGGGAGGAAACTTACCTACCCCGCCATCTCTCTGGACCCTGATGGATGGATGGATGGATGGATTGACTGATTTTCAGAGGGATTTTGCTCTGTAGTTCAGTCCTCCTGCCTCAGCCTCTCGAATGCCAGGATTGCAGGGGAGTGTCACTGCACCCTGCTAAGTGACAGGAGAGGGCAGAAATGGGGCATCATGTAGTCGTCCAAGGGAAGAGCAGGACTCAGCTCAGACACTAGGGTGGTAGCAGAAAGGAGAGGAGTGTTTCGGGATTGATTTTGGAGGCATAACTGACAGATCTTGGCAAAGGCGGGGACGTGGGTGGTAAGGAATGGGAGGTTCCAAAGCTGATTCTGGCCCGAGCCGCTGGGCGGGCAATAGTGCCATTTCCTGAGACAGGGAAGACACAGGGAGGAACAGGCTGGGGAGGAAATGAGCACTGTACTTTTGGACGTGTTAACTTTGAGCTATTATGTGTCCTGCCTGGCCAATATCTGACAGAGCCCCACAGGGCCTCTGAGCCGAGCCGTAGAAGCGCCTCCGCCCGCCCAGGCCCTGCTCCATTCGGGATAGAATGTTAAGTCTTGGAATTGCTTGAGTACCGTTTACTCCCATTTCTCTGGCATTCCAGAGACGGTGTCCCTGAGCCTTCCCAAACCCCAGGCATAGAAGAAATGACATGTCCCAAACTCTGGTTTCTGCAGCAAAGGATGAGGGCTTTGTCGATGGGGTTCAGCTGGGTATCTGCTGAGAACTCAGTCCACTGAGTATTCAAGACTGCTCTTGTGCCCCCGCCCTCCAGCCCCCTCTGCAGAATTCTTTCAATTTTCTTTTGAATTGAGACAGAGTCTTATGTAGTGCAGGCTGGCCTCCAAATCTTCAGGAGGCCAAGGGATGACCTTGCTCCCAGCTCCAGAGTACTGGGATGTCAGGCGTCACCATCACATCTGCTTATCTGGCTACGGAGACGGAACTCATGGCTTCAAGTAATGCTAGGCAAACACTCGCTTACTGAGCTATAGTTCGTAGCCTCGCGGGACGATTGTAGGCGCCCAGCCCTCTTTCCTCTTTCTATTTTGACACAAGATCTACTAACTTGCTGTCTTAGAACTCACTCTGTAGCTCAGGCAGGCCCTGAGCCTTTGATCTTTCGCTTCAGCTTCCCAAGTAGTTGGGGCGACAGACCTGTGTCACAAGGTCCCGCTGAGACTTTGTTTGAACCCTTGTCCTTAGCAATAATCCTCTAGGACACGCTTCCAGGGCAGAGCTCCAGAACCTGTGAGTGAAAGCCAGAGACCACGTCTCACAGCCCTGAGCGACAGAACTGGGCTCTAAACACAGCCGTTGAGACCCGTGGCTTGTGAACATTAGTGCTAGAGGAAAGAGCCCGTGGGGGTTCTCTCTGGGATGGGACACTCAGAAAGGTATGATTCGGTTTCTGGACCAGAGCCGGGACCTATACGCTTCATATCTCCTCTCTGCCCTCGCCTTAGGCGCGCGCCCCATTTTCCAGTCTGTGAAATGGAGCAGGTAAGTTCAATCGGAGGCCTGGAGCCTGGAAGAAGAATGAGGTCCCATCAGGGTAGAGGCTGAAGCATCTCAGAAGAAAACGTTTTGCAAAGACAAGGTCAAGAGTTCCCATTTCCTGGGATCTTGCCAGTTGCTGCTCCAGTCACAAGGCTGGCCCTGTCGTAAGCCATAGAGCTGCCACAAATCAGTACCCTTGTTGCTTTCTAAGTGGTAGAGCCCCTGCCTAGAATCCCCCAGTGAGGTGTTGGAGGTGTGTCTCAGTGGTAGAATGCTTACATACATACCATGTGGGAAGCTCTGAGTTTTGACTCCTTATAAACTCCTTAAAACTCAAAGCATTCCCAAGGCAAGAGACTGGAGGTCTTCTGTGGCAGGTAGCTATGTCTGGCAGTGGGGAGTTGGGACTACAGTCTGTTGAGCTGGTTTCTAGGACCCCTCAATGTTCTGTTATCCGCAGGAGTCCCTGGTGGCTAGAACAGACAGAGGTGTGTGTGTTTTGTGTTTTGCTTTTTAGTGCTTTTGAGGGTCTATATAGCCCAGAATAGTGTACAATAGCAGGCCTATTCTACCATGCACAGGCCTTGGATCAGGGGTGTGTGTGTGTGTGTGTGTGTGTGTGTGTGTGTGTGTGATTTCCCTCAATCATTTTGAGATCAAAATCCTTACCGAACTAGAGCTCTGTGATTTGTCTAGACTGACTGACAAGGTCCAGATTGACTAGCAAGGTCCAGAGTCCAGAATCCTCCTGTTTTTGCCTCCCCTGCCCTGGGATTTGAGGCCCAGGCTACAGCGCCTGGCTTTTTACATGGCTCCTGGAGGTAGGGGGTGATCGCAGGTTCCCGCGTTTGTGGGGCACACACTTTACTGACTCAGCTATCTCCCCAGTGTCTGTTTGAGCAGACCTTTGAAGGTCCCCACACTATCGCACGGGGCCCAGCTTCCAGTGTGTCACCTGTGATCCAGCCGAGGCAGGCTTCACCCAGCTTGGACGCTGCATCATTTTCACTTGGGGACACCCTGACCTCTCATCCTGGAGACTCAGCAATCCAAGATGCAGGACATTAGCTGTCAGTGAGTCTTACCTACTCTGACTATCTCTATAACACAAGATGGTGACAATTCACGGGAACCTTCAGTAGAAGGATCAAGAAAGGACAGCAGAGGATAGGGAGTGAGCTTACGAAATGGCAGGTGTGGAGAGCATCTCTAGGCCCTCAACATTCAATGATGATGATGATGACGACAATGTATGTGTGTGTGATGCATGCACAAGCATGAGTTTGGAGGTCAGAGGACAACTTTGTGGAGTTAGTTCTCTCCATCCACCTTCACCTGAGTTACAGGCTAGAACTTGAGCAACAAGCACCTTCACCTGCTGAGCCACAGTATGTCTCCAGCTAAGTCATTTGGAACAATGCTTAAAATCTATTTATTTGAGAAAGGATGGAGGGGGAGAGAAAGAACAAGAGAGAGAGAGAGTGAGAAAAAGCAAGAGCGAGAGGGAAAGAGAGAGAGAGGGAGAGAAAGCAAGAGAAGCCCTCATACATGCTAAGGCATGTGGGTGGAGATCTCCCTCCACTATGTGGGCTTCTAGGGATCTAGCTCAGATCTCCGGGTTTTCACATAGGACCTTATCTACTTAGCTATCTTACAGCCTCCTTAAACTCTGAGACAGGATTTCATGTAGCCCCGGCTAGTCCCAAATTTGCTATGCAGCAGAGAATGCTAGACTCCTGGTACTTCTGTCTGTATCTCCTAGTGCTGGGATATCAGGTATGCATCACGATGCCTAGCTTCGCGCAGTGGCGGGGATGTGACCCAGGGCTCGTGCGTGCCAGGCAAGCAGTCTGTGTACTTGGCTACATCTCCGGTCTACAAGGCTTCAAGCAGTCACGAGTTCCTCATTTCATGGCCCCAAGCATGCAGCCTGGGCAGACCTATTTCCACATAGCGGTTCTCAGGCCAGCTTCTCCCTGGCCATTCCCCAGGCACACAGCCCATGACTCAGGTGAGGAGGAAGGCGGGCCCACCGGGGTTCCAAGCTACGGAGTTTCCCTTGGCCTGGGCTTTCACGGAGGCTCCAGTCCCAGGGTGATAAACGGGCATCAGTGGGAGAGACAGGATGAAGTATCAGGAAAGATATGAACGGCCGTGCCTGGCCCACGAGCCTGCCCTGCCCTGCCCGACCAGGAGGCCTTGGAAAAGGACAGTGTTTTCCCTTGCTTCGATCGGTGCCAGGCACCAAGGGAGAGAGCTTAACCCAGCCAAGCCAGGAGTGGTCCAGGCCTAGGATGCAAAACCCTCTTGAAGAGTCTCTCTCTGTCTCTGTCTCTCTGTCTGTCTCTCTCTTTCTCTCTCTCTGTGTGGAAGCCAGAGGCTGACACTGCATATTTCCCTCAGTCGTTTTTTAATCTTATATATTTGAGAGAGACAGAGACAAATACATACACACAGAGCAAAAGACACACACAGAGCAAGAGAGACAGAGACAGAGTTATAATGTGTGTGTGTGTGTGTGTGTGTGTGTGTGTGTGTGTGTGTGTGTGTCAGGCAGGGGGGACAACTTTTGAAAGTCACTTAACTCCTTCCACCATGTGGACATATGAACTTGAGGATCGAGCTCAGGTTGCCAGTTTTACGTGCAGGCGCCTTCACCCACTGATCCCAGCGGCCTTGATTTGTAGACAGAGTTTCTCTCCGCTTCTGGAGCTGGCCAGGGAGCCACAGGAATGCTCCTGCCTCTGCCTCCCCAGTACTGGGATCACAGGTGTGTGGTTGCTGGGGATCTGAACTCGGGTCCTCATGCCTGCATGGCAAGCACTCTACTGAAAGCCCTCAAAGAGGCTTTGCGCCTTGCCTCAGCACGACTGCCTCACTGCCCTACGTAGCCGGACTCATCCCCTAAGCCAAAATCTCCTCGGAAGAACCGGGGTGTACAGCTCACTACCATGTGAAAACTGAGAGCCCAGAGCCACCCAGAGTGGTCACATGGTTCAGCCAGGGCCACAGAGCCCATCATGTCTCCAGGGGTTTCCTCCCTTGGTGTTTATACCCCAGGCCTCCACCCTAGACCGATGCCAGTTTCTTACCCCTGCAGACTTGGCAACGTCATAAGCTCTCCTGACCACGGCTTCTCTCCCATAACCCCAGGAAAGGAGTGGCTCTCCAGGGCCAGATGGAAAGCTGGCACCACTGACCCAGCCTGGACACCGACCGAGCTGGACTCGAACCTGGTACCTTCCCCTGCTGAGATTCAGACAAAGAGCATGTGTGCCCGTGGCATGGGGCAGGGTTCCCGCTGTAAAGATGCCAAGGACCCGGAAACCTCACTGAGTCAGTGATCTAGCTGCGGAACTAAACGGCTCTCTGTCTGCTGAGAACCCCACCCTGAGTACCCACTGGCTGGACCCTGAGCTGAGTACCTGGCACAGATGGGGCTGCAGATTAGGTGCACCCCAAGGACTGTCTGCTCGGGTCTCTCGTCCTCAGCTTCCTTCAGCACACAGCTGGGCTGTGGTTCAGTGGGTAGAGCACGCTTCTAGCACGCAGAGAGCCCTGCGTTCCATCCCCATCACCTAAGATAGGAGGCGTGGGGGTGCACGTCAGTCATCCCGCACACGAAGCAAAGGTGGAAGATTGGGTGTTCAAGGTCATTTTCAGTTATGTAGTCAATTCAAGGCTATCCCCTGAGCTATATAAGACCCTGTCTAAAAAGCAGGGGTGTTGGGCTGGAGAGATGGCTCAGGAATTAAGATTCTGCTTAGCAAGCCGAAGAACCTAAGTTTAGACCCTGGATCCCACATAGAAAAATGTCAGGTGCAAAAAACAAAAGTCAGGCAGAAACGGCAGCAGTCTGCACTTCCAGCTCTGGAAAGTGAAATTCTAGAACAAAGTAAAAAGGAGGTAGAAGCAATCTAGGATGATTCCCGAAGTTACCATTGGGCCTCTTTAGGAATACACAATGCTCTCTGATACACACACACACACACACACACACACACACACACACATGAATAAATAAACTTTATTTTAAAAAAGAAAGCAAAGCAGGGCTACTGAAACTTGGTCTAGCAGTCCTGGGGAGCTGGGCCCCAGAGCACAGGAAGTAAAGGTCTCATTAGGGTCAGGGGAGCGACAGGAGCAAGTGGAAGTTAGCTTCTACCTCTGGAGACCGTAGAGGGACACAGTCACAACCCTAACTACAGTCAGGCGTGAAGACAGTCCTATCTTCTGGCTCCTGCCACTAGAGGCCACAGACAGAAGGGACCCTGGAGAAAGGTGGAGAGCCAATGGGGGCAGGGCAGGAGACCTCAGAACCTAGGGACCTCAAATACATCACACCCATCATCCTTTGTGCTGCCAGCTCTCTGAAGCAAAGGGATTCGAATCTCAGCGCTCAGGCCAAACTTCCAAAGTGTCCTGCCTGGCTGAGACTCTGTGGCAGGTGGATGGTGGTGAAAACTGACCCCAGGACCCTGAACTCAGCACCGTGTGAGGGTCACTCCCTCGGGACGGCGACCTCAGCCTGTTCTGCCCTCTGAGCCAGGGCCCCAAGCCCATCTGGCTGTCCTCTGGTGGTTCGCTCGGGGCCGTGGCTGGACGCCGGCCGTCATGCGGCCTGTGCTGACAGATTGGGTGTCTCCGGTGCGCCGGCGGCTGCCGCTAAGTGGCTTCCTGGCAGGGAGTCAGGGGTCACCTCATCGCCTTTCTGATCCAAACAGCTTTGGCCTGTTTTGGGGGGTGCCTCCCACGTCTGTCTGCTGCACGCGGCTGTGTTTAGTGTCAGGTCAAATCCAGGCTCTGCCTAGAGGCTCTCAGGGGAAAACTGCCACGGGAACCAGCAGGCCCTGGGGACAGATGGCGCCTTGGCCAGAGGAGCTCTGTATCTCAATGATTTGCAATGATTTACGTTCACCAGGGGACACATGGGCAGGTCTCCAGTTCCCGTGTCCCCCGTGGACACGCTCTAGTTTGGGCCAAGGACTCTCATTCTGGGCCTCAGCTCTAGATAAGACCTGAATTCAAAATTCATTCTCACTGTGTTATATGTGTGTGTTTATATGAGTGCAGGTGCACGTGGGTGTGCGTGGAAGCCACCACTCGACATCAGGTATCTTCTCATCCATGTATCTTCTGAGACAGGGTCTCTCACTGATTTGGTTCTACCAAGGCCAGCTCAACGGTGAGCCCCAGGATCTACCTATCTCTACACCCCTGGAGCTGGATCATGAATGTGGGACCCATATTCCAATCTCCAAACCCATGTTAAAAAAAAAGCCAGGATAATGTCATGTGCTTATAATTCCAGCACTGGGGAGTTGGAGATTGGTGGATTCCTGGAGTTCGATGGTCAGCCAGACTTGCCTACTTGGTGAGTTCGGGTCACTAAAAGATCCTGTCTCACAATCAAGGTAGACGACTCTAGAGGAATCCTACCAGAAGGTGATCTCTGACTTCCATATGCTGCATGCACACATACACACTACACCCACATGGGTAGGCACACATACTTATAACATACAAGAAAGGGAGGAAGAGAGGGAAGGAGGAAGTGAAAGAAACAGAGGAAGAGAGGGAACCGGAGAAACTGGAAAGAGGAACAGTTCTAGAAAATCAAGTTCTTTTCCTGATGGCAGAATCTGGTGCACAGAAGCAGCCTGCACGTTCATGTGTGCGTGCTTGCGCGTGTGTGTTGGAACTTGTGAGTGTAAGCTAAGAGTCTTCATTTTGAAATCTGTGGGCCTGGGGACGTGCGCCTGTCACTCAGGAGGGTCTGGGCTATTCCAGCTACATCTGGGGGTCCACAGTAAGGGGCAAGGATGGGTCTGCCCGTGCACACCCTCAGTCCGGCATCCCTCTCTCCACTGGCCTTCTTTTCTAAGAAGAAACGAGGCTGGAGAGTTCCAAGCCTCCGGAAAATCTATAAAAGCACCAAGAACCATTCATGTTCCTCAAAAATAACATGGTCAGAACAGGTCCTGGAAGAAAGAAACGGCATTTTGCACGTCTTAAATCACAGTCCCGAAGAATCAAGCAATAAACTTCCACTTTCCGAGTGCAGAAGAGGTCTCTGTCTCCAACCAGACCCTCGCCCCACCCTGTCCTGCAGTCCCGTTTCGATGAGACACCCATAAATCTCTCTCGTTCTCTCTTTCTCTCTGTCTCTTTCTCTCCCCACGAGATCTTCCTGGGAAAGGCTCTCTTACTATGTCTGCTCCGCCGTCCAAGTGCTCAACGCCTCGAGATTTTATGATTTCGGGTTATTGACTTGGCCTCCCGGATCTCCCTGAGAGCGAGAGAGCTCAGCGAGCGGTTTCGGGTGACCTCAGCTTCACCCCTTGTCTGGCCGGAGCTGGAGGATCCTTCAGGATCCCAGTGGCCCCGGAGAGGCCTGGGGGGGAACAAGAGGATCAAGGACTTTGGGCTCGTCTGTCTGGGCCCCCATTTTGATTTATGTATCTGTTTTTAGACTGCTATATTCTTTGACAGTTTCATGCGCGTACATAATAGATTTTGATCCCATCTCTCCCCCATTACCTTCTCTTAACCCCATCCTGATCCCTCTGGACCCCTTTATCTTCCCAACAAGTGCTGCTTCTACATCAGTGACTTTTTGTTACAGTTTTGTTTTTAAGTGGGGACCCACTGAGTTTCCGTGGGGTGGCTGACATGAGTGTGGGTAAGGTCGCTCCCAAGAGCACGGGCGACTTTGCAGTGGTAAGCCACTGAGGGAAGTAATGGCCTATGGATCCTCAGGGAGTGGGGAGCTCATGAAAGCCCTCTCAATAGACATAAATTCTCAGAAGGGGGAGACCTCAGCCCATCCCCTAGCAAGCACTAACTACCTATAATCATCAGAGGAGGTAAGGTCTCAATAGCCCCTCCCCTAGGAACCATTATCTATATAAATTCTGGGGAGGGGGGCTAAGCCTTCATTAGGCCCTTCCCTAGAAATCATTAACAGTATAACATTTCAGAGTAGGTGGGGCCTTATTAGACCCTCCTCCTAACAACCGTTAACTGTCTGTAATGCCTCAGGGAAGAGCGGAGGGGGGGGAGGGGCGCGCTTTTGAACCCATCCTTATTAATGACCGTTGACTGCCTGTAAATTCTCAGAGTGGGTGGAACTTTGCAAGTCCTCTCCCAGCGATGTCTAGCTGCCTATAATTCCTTAGGGAAAGGTGGGCTTTTGTGAGTGGCCCCCCAGCAACATTTGCTTATGGATCCTCTGGGTGGGAGTTTGACCTCATAGCCCCTCTCCCTAGCAACTCCTGTCAAAGCATGAAGCCCACCCCTGGCAACCACTGTCTAAATCCTCAAGGAGGGGCGGGGCCTCCTGAGCCCCTCCCTCACGCATGATGGGATGTTGCCTGGGGGTCTGGAGCTGGGGGTCTGGAGCTGTCTGCTCCACACAGGCTTTGAGCTTCTGCATGGATTTACCCTCTACTGAGATTTGCACCGCCAACATCTCAGCCTCTGCACTCCTTCCTTGGCCCTAGTTCCCTTTTTCCACAAGGGACCCCTAAGGGTGCAGAGACCAGGTATGATGCCCGGGGTTACATTCATGCTCCAAGCAGCCCTGGATGTCCTCTGACCTAATGCTTATGCCGCCACCAAGACCCAGATAAAGATGAAGCTGAATGAAGGCTGAGGATGTGTCACAGTGGGTAGAGGGTTCGCCTGGCATTCATGAAACCCTGGGTGTCAGCCCCAACATGGCATACCTGGGGCACGGTGGTCACATGCTTCATATCCTAGCACTAGGGAGGTGAAGCAGGAGAATCAGAAACTTAAGGTTGTCATCAGCTAAAGCAAGTTGGTGAGCTAGTCAGCTTGCCCTGGGGAGTCCTGAATGCGGGGATTACAGGTGGTAGATACTACCTCATTTACTTGAGAGAGAGAGAGAATGCACATTGTCATGACATGGTGCGTGGGTGGAAGTCAGAGGACAACTTTCAGAAGTCAGTTCTATTCTTGCAGCACGTGGGCTTCTGGGAATCAAACTCAGGTCCCCAGGTTTTCAAGCAGGCACCTGACCCACTGAGCCATCTCACCAACTCCTGCCCAGCTTTTGAGTGGGATCTGGGATTTGAACTCTGGTCCTCATGCTTGCAAGGCAAGTGCCTTAGCCACTGAGCCATCTTTCCAGCCCTTTCACCACTTTTGAAAAACACTCTGATGATCTAAGGTGCTGAACATCTGTCTGACACTGACCCAGTCATTGTATTTCAGGATGTTTCCCGAGAGAGATAAAAATATCTAACCACACACAAGAGACATAAATATTTATAACATCAGCTAAAAAGCACAAACAGCCTGAAGGTTTGGTGGGATAGAGGGTCTTTGCTGGTGGTGTGTCTGAATATATGTACGGGGGTGAAAATTAACCCGTATCCCTTACCTCACACCACACATGAGTTCAAGGCGTGCCAGAGACCTGAACATGAAATCCAAAAACACGCAGACAAAGATGTGTTCGTAAACAGGGCATAAATAGCTCCCCGTGTGAGAGAAAGCAGAACACAGAGGGCACTTCATAAAAATGGAAAGTTTCTGTTCATTCAAAGACACTGATAATGGCAAAACTAATCTGCAATGATTAATCATAGGCTGGCAGGCTGGAGACAGGCACGAGAGAACTCTCGGGTATGACTGAAATATGTCTCCATATGTATGTGAGTTATGTTAATTATAAATGTATTCTTTTTTCTTTTTTTCTACCTTCTTTCTATATTTCTTTTTGCTTTCTTTCTGTCTTTCTCTATATCTTTCCTTTCTCCCTTCCTCCACCCTTCCATCCATCTTCCTTTCTTCTCTTTATCTTTCCCCTTCCCTCCTATTTCTCTCTCTCTCTCTTCCTTTCACAGGATTTTGCTGTCCTGGAACCCTCAATCCTCTCACCTTGGCCTCTTGGATGCTTGGATTATAGGCATGCACCCACCACAGCGGCCTTAAAAAGAGGAGGATTTACACCCACTCATATGCAAAACACATACACACACAGAGGAAAAGTAAATTCTTTACTTAGACCTGTGCTGAGGGCAAATTGCATCATGATAGAAAAGAGGAGGAGGGGGTCCAGGCACTGCCTCAGTGGGTAGAGTTCTTCCTGTATCAGTGTAAAGACATGAGTCCGAGCTCCAGAAGTCACATTTTAAAACAAAACAAAACAAATAAAACAGGCATTGTGACATGTCTTTGTATTCCCAGTGCAGGAGAAGCGAAAACAGGGGGATCCCTGGGGCGGGCTGGTCAGACAGCCTAGGCAAGTCCAGGTTCAGAGAGAAACCCTGTCTCAGAAATCAAGGTGGAGAGGAATTGAGGGGAAAAATCTGAGGTTGTCTTCTGGCCTCCACAAACATGTGCTTGCACACTTTCAACCTTACATATGTAAGCACGTATGTGCACATGAACATGGACGAGAGAGAGAGAGAGAGAGAGAGAGAAAGAGAGAGAGATACTGGGGGAGATAAGAGGGAAGCTAAGAGACTAGTGGGAAACGACTGAACTCTGTGTACATTGGCTGAAGAATCAGGAAAACTGAGGTACGTGAGAATGGATTGACAAGCATCCAGAGACCCAGATGGCACACGCGCGTGCACTCACACAACGCGCAAACACACACACACACACACACACACACACACACACACACACACACACTCTCTCTTGGAGACTCCAAGTTCTTGGTGGCCACTCTCTCCCTTCCCAGCCACCACCATTCTGCCTCTTCAATCACCTAGCTTCAGAAGGCTCCGGTCGGGTCCTTGATTCCTAGAGTGGTGTATGTGGACCAAGGTGGGGGATACCCCTGGGGTGTCAGGCAGCACCCCAGCAGGGGGCTGAGGATACTGAGAATTCAGCTCCTTCAGGATTCAAGTGCCCAGTGGTGTGCCCAGGGACACAAAGAGAATGCCTCCAAAGAGCCCAGAAGGTGGTCATCTGGCCGCCATGGTCAGCCTCCAGGACTCATGTCCTCAGGGACAGCAAAGTGCTTGGGAAGTGTCTTGCGCCTTGTCAGACTGTCAGCACACCATAAAGAGGAGCAGGCTGCGCCTACTGTTCTGCTCACCCCGGCCTTCGCTCCGGGGAAGAGGCAGCCCCTGTTCTGACATCTCTGGTCCCCGGATTTATCATCCTCCCACCACTACTCCCTCCCTCTCCGTCAGTTGAGAGACCTGTGGAGGGGAAGCTTCAGACTTTGGCTGCTCAGCAGCTTGAGGACACAGCTCCCCAAGGTGTCAGTGGTGGGAGGGCAATGACTCACATCCCCCAGCTCGCTGGGGGATTCTAGGCAGGTGCTCTACCACTGAACCACACTCCCAGCCTTCTTTTAACTTTTTGTCCCTGTCTCAGTCTCTTGGGTAGCAGGGATGTCAGATCTGTGACTAGGCCTTGCTCAGGGAGGAAGCTGAGACCCAGACAGGTGAACACATTAGCTAAAGCCATACTCTTCAAGTGGGGTAGAGGCCTGACCAACCCCGTGAGTGTGTATTTATAGTGCTCCAGGCTGGAATGCCAGCAGTAGACCCTGGAGTTCAGCCGAGGGGGAAGCCTATTCTAATCCTGACATGCACACGTGCGTGCGTTCGGACAAACGTGGGTGCAAATGTGCATGCACACTTCTGCACCCGGTCCACCTCCATGTGCAGGAGAAGGAACGGCTTGCCAGTGCTGTGCACTAACCTAAGCTGCTGCTGCTGCTGCTGCTGCTGCTGCTGCGAGGCTTGGAGATGATGGATGGGGAGCCCAGGGCCCGGGCGATGGAGAGTCTCAGCCGGATGGCATGCAGGCCCCTTCCAAACCAGGGCGTCACCCAGAAAGAAATCATGAGGCAACTCGCACGACCTTGTAAATACAGGCAGACAATAGAGGAGACAGGCCCTGGGGCTTCGTAAAGTGTGTCCGGCCAGGCCACAGCTCAGGGCCTGTTGGCCGGGGGCAGCTGAGGGGATGTCGGATGGGGGGCTGCTCCAGGCTTGGCGAAGACAGACGTCTCGGGCCATGGCTGGCCCGTGCAGCCTAGGAGTTGGCCGGGAGGCTTGGCCTCCACACAATAAACAACACAGCAAGATAAATCGCAAATGTGTCTCGAGCTCAGTGGGGAATGGGGAGAGGTGAATAAGGGTCAGCAGGAGGCCCGGCTCTCCCTTTCTCTCTTTCCTTGGCCACTGCCCCTGGGGGAGGAGGGCCCAGCACTCCAGGGGGACTTGATCTTGGAACCTGGAAGACCGCTGGGGGTCAGAAGTGGTGGCTCAGAGAATTACAACAGGGCTTTTGAGGAGACACGCCACCTGGAAAATTCCAGATGGCTCAGTGTTGAATGGAAGGGCCGGAGGAGAGACGGGGCTCAGCTGGGGCAGGTGGGATCTGGGAAAGGGGTCTTTTGAGTGTTTTCTTCCTCCCCCTCCCTCGGTCCCCAGACCCCACATTGGAATAACCCCCTGTTCTAAACACCATGCCTATAACCAGGATGAGACCAGCTCTCCAATTTCTACCACCAGAGTCTGAATCTCTTGATGATACACGCATCCCGTAGGCAAAAGCCTTAACCCCCGAGCCATCTTCCCACTGAGCGTCACCCAGATCCCCAACTCCCCAACTCCCAAACGTGCCCCCACCCTGAGAATCTGCCTGTGGTGACACCACCTTAGTTGTCCAGCCAGGTAGCTTGTGCTGGAGAGGATAGGGCAGTGTGCAAAGCGCCTGCCAGGCAAGCACGAGAAGCTGAGCTCAGATCCCTGATACCACGTAAGTAGGTATGGCGGGTTGTGCCTGTAAGAACAGACAATGGATTCTCCGGACTTGCTGGGTGACCAGTCTAGCGAATCAATGAGTGTTGGGTTGAGCGACAAACCCTGTCTTGAAAGACGTAAAAGAATCTGAATTCAGACCCCAGATCCCACAAAAATGCCTTCATCTTGGAATTCAGGGGATGACTGGGGGTTAGAGGAGGTGGGCTGCAGTTTCAGCCCTGAAGGAGGAGCCTGGGAGACCCCAGAGCAAAACAATAAGGAGGTAGAACATTACAGAATGAATTTTGATGTCACCCTTGAGCCTCCGCAGGCACACACATTCAAATACCCTGTCACACAGAGGTACATGTGCACAAAGATAAAAGCTAAAATTTAAAAAAATAATAAAATTTTAAAAAAAGATGGAGAACAATAGAGAAAGACACCCAGAGTCAAACACTGGCCTTCACAGGCTTGTGCAAATGTGTCTTCTCCACACATGCATGTGCATATGCACAAACACACATAGCCCTGTACATATGGAGACACACACACACACACACACACACACACACAATCTACTACACCTGTATTGGTCGCTTCTGTGTCACTGTGACCAACCTATATGACAGACATAAGGAAAGAGGAGTTCATTTTAGCTCACAGTTTCAGAGGATTCCCTGCATCATGGGGGGAGTCACAGTGAAGTACATGATGGGACCTGTGGGGCAGCAAGTGTTCACGTCACAGCTGAAGAGGAAGCAAGGACTGGTGGGAACAAGATGCGAACATGACTATCAAAAGTCTATCTCTAGCGACCCATTTTCTCCAGTTAGTGCACCTCCTAAAAGTCCATTTTAGTGAGTATGATTTCTCAAAATAGCACCACCTGCTGGGTGTAATGGACATTTCGAATTCCTGCAATAAGCATTCAGTATTTCCTTCTTCCCCCAGACTCTCCCGTGCTTCTTCACGGCCCACTGCCTCTTGGGGATTCAGCCACAGCCTCCTCGCAAGCTCCATCTTCTCCCACTCACTCTCTTCAGTCCTATCTGCGGCAGGCCCAACTGGGTCTCTTAATCCTTTCTCTTCTTCATTCCTCAAAGTGGCATCCCCAAAATACCTTGGAGGGTTTTGAACTCACCATGTCCACCACTTAAAGTTCTTCTCATGCCACTTCTTTCTAGAATGCTCTTGCCCTCTCTCACCCCAGTGTGAGTGGGAGACAGGGATAGGTTCTGAAAAGTAAGTTGTAGAAACTGATCTTTAAAAATAAATACTTAAGTAATTGTGTTAGTTTTCTCTCGTGACCGAATGAATGCAGGATCCAAACAGTACAAGGGAGCAAAGCGTTTATTATTGGTTTATGATTCTCAGTTTTAGGTCATCAGCATGGCCCAAGAGTTCACAGCAGCCGAGAAAACTGGCCACACTATATCGGCAGGATATGAGATCCGCAGGATATATGAGAGAGGGTATATTTTCTTTCTCGCCACCCTGCCAATTCCAATCAGCGCTCTTCTCCACATCCTGCACCTGTGCAGGAAGTGATCCACACACCGCGGGTTGGGCCTTCCAAGATCAATTCGATATTCTCCCCAGGCCTGAATAGATCTTGAACATGCCATCAAGCCTAGCTATTTTTCTAATCTCTGTGTGTGCGTGTATACGTGCACGTGGGGGTGCGTATGATGTGTATGTGTGCCTGTTCGTGTATGTGAGTGCACGACACACATGCCACAGCCCACATGTGGAGGTCAGAGGGCAACCTTCCACCTGAGACGGGGTCTCTTGTTCTTGCTATGTACAGCAGTCTGCCTGGCTGGGAGGGTCCGGGGAGTCTCCTGACTCGTAGGAGCACTGACATTCCAGTGCACATGGAGTCTGTGGTATCACGTGGTTATAATGCCAGTGCTGGGCAGACTGGACGCAGCCAGCTCCCTGGGACTTGCTGGCCAGCTGGTCTAGGCCATTTGGTGAGTTCCGCCAGTGAGGGACCTTGTCTCAAAAAGACAAGTGGGCAGTATGTGAAGAAGGACAGCAGAGGTTGCCTCCTGGCCTTTACTTGGCAGTAAAGAGTTGACACCAACTGGCAGGAGTTGAGGGAACAGGCCACACCATATCCACAGGAAGAGGAAAGAGTAGACTTTCCTGCTTGCCAGTCTGCATATGTGTGCAAACATGCTCACACATGAACACACATGAATGAATGAAGCAGTTAGCTCTCCAGGACACAGCATGGGAGTTAGTGGATACACTTCATGGAAATGGAGTGTGGAGGCTATTCAGCCAAGGGCTGACAGCATTCTGGTCCCCCCCCTCAGCCGCTTTTGAGGGATCCAAGAGCCTTGCTAGGGGACACGGTAAGGAACACAGGGAGGAGTCCAGCCCACAGGAACACCTCTGGGGCCGCTGCTGAAGAGACCTTGGTGCCCAGCCAAGGGAGTTTCCTCTGCAGGTGGCAGGGAGGCAGGGAGGGGAGGGAGGCTGAGAGGATGAGGCCCAGCTGCTGCCTCTGCAAAGCCTGCCTGATCTCCAAAGGGGTGAAGAGCTCTGGGGATGGAGGCGCTGGTGAAGGGCTGGAGAAAGCCAGGACGGGAGTAACCAGTAGGGGAGAGGAGAGAAAGGGGGGAAAGAAGGAAGCAGAGAGAGAGAAGAGAATAAGAGAGAAGAGAGGGGAAAGAGGGGAGATAGGGGAGAAAGGAAAGAGGAGAGAAAGGGAGAGACAAAATGAGAGACAGAGGTCAGAGGAGAGATCAGAGGAGAGATGAGAGAACAGAGAGAAGAAAAGGTGAAAGGAGAGAGAGGAAGAGGAGAGTAAGAAAAAGGAGAGAGAGGAAAAAGACAAAGAGAAGGGACAGGGAGAAGAAAAGAGAGAGAGAAGAGAGGAAGAGAGGAAAGGGGGAGAGAAGAAGAGAAAGGAGAGGGGGGAGAGAAAGACAAAGAAGAAGAAAAGAGGAGGAGAAAGAGGAGGAGGAGGAGGAAGAAAAGGAGGAGGATGAGGATAGGAAATTATGGCTAAGAAAATTGTTTTGTGACCAGGTACCACTGAGAGGCCGGTGGCAAGGTGGGACCTAGAGCCCTTCTGGGGCTCACTGATTTGGTCAGGATTCGCCCCACCAAGGAGCAGTGGGGAGGGATGCGAAGGACCAGGGCCTTTCTGTGGGAGATGTCTCCGGGTGCAGGCCCCCCTTCCCTCTTTGGTTCTGGAAAAGCTTCTTCAAAGTGCCCTGACTATAGGGCCCTGACTCCCCTTGTGTGCCCAGGCAGGCAGTGGGCAGCAGGAGAGGGGAAGGCCCAGATGCCAAACCAGAACCTGAATGTCGGCCTAGCTTGTCCAGAGATCCGTCCTCAAAGGTCTGATGCCCCTGCTCGGCAGGTCCCCGAGCATCCTGGTGCCCACGGCTGGGGATGGCTGGTCATAGTCCTGTGCTTGCTTGCGAATGGTGCCCTGATGACGTGACATGGGGAACGATGCCAGGGCCACGGGGAGAGTGACTGGCAGACCAAGAACCTGGGTAGCTGGCCGCCCGCGGTGTAGCCAACAGTGGGCCCTGGCAGGGGTTGGCTGAAGCATGGGTGGCAGGGAGCCCTGGCTTGTTGGTGGCCGGCTACAGAGCTAACTTTCTGGTCTCTGTTCCCTCCTCCCCCAAGCGCCTGTCAGCTCATCCTACCACCCCCCCCTCCCCGTGGGCCTGGAACAAGCACGTGTCTCCCATCAGATGGGATCCAACCAACCCCAGCTCTCTATATTCCTGGGCAAGTTCCTTATCCTTTCCAAGCCTCAGTTTCCTACCATGACCCGAAGATGACAAAGCAAAGAGCAACTTTTTTTTTATTATTCAATTGTGCATGTGTGCATGTGTGTGTATGAATGTGTGTGTGTGTGTGTGTGTGTGTGTGTGTGTGTGTGTGTGTAGAACCACCGGCAAATTCGGGAATCACCATGGACCGCCTTCATCTCTTCCTTGTTTACCTGCCCTGGGACTCACAGGCTCCGCCCTACCAGGACCAGAAAGGATCCGAACTCAGGACCTTCCGCCTGCAAGGCAGAGGCTTAACCCCTGAGCTACCTCTCCAGCCCCCGCAAAGGGCAACTTTTGATGGAGAATCGACGTCAGCCCATAGCCTGACAATGGGGAAGGAGAGGGAAGGCCTTTGGAAGACCCAGGAACAGAGATAATATTGTTCCACTGTTGCTTTCCAAAGGTCTCCTCTAAGGGAAGGGATCTGGGGGATGAGTTCCTACAACAAAAAGTTCAAGTGTCGGGAAATGGTTTAGGGGCTACATTCTTCATCTCATGAGCAAAAGGATCTGAGTTCAGATCCCCAGATCCCACAGAAAATGCTGATTGGATATGGTGGCAGCCTGTAGTTCCAGCCCTGGAAGGCAGAGCCTGGGAAACCTCAGAGCAAAGTGATAAGGAGGGAGAGCAATCAGGATGATCCCCAAGGCACACACATTGACGCTCCCTCTGGACACACGCGCACACACACACACACACACACACACACACACACCACAGTTCAAGAAGGGAGCAAAGGCTGGGGAGATGAATCAGACAATAAAAGGCTCGCTCTCAGGGCTGGAGAGGTGGCTCAGGGGTTAAGCCTCTGCCTTGCAGGCGGAAGGTCCTGAGTTCGGATCCTAGACCCCACGTATAGACACCAGGCAGAAGCGGGGGCAGCCTGCGCTTCTGGTCCTGGTAGGGCGGAGCCTGTGAATCCGGGCAGAGTAAACAAGAAGGAGGTGGAGGCGTCCATGGTGGTTCCCGAATTCATCCGTGGTTCTACATACACACACGCACACATGCACAATTGAATAAATAAAAATAAATAAATTTAAAAAAAAAGGCTTGCTCTCCGGGTGTGAGTACTTGTCGACAGTCTAGAAGAGTGTTCTTCCTCTTTGATTCTGTATGTGCTGTGCCACTCAGGTAGGGAGAGTGTCCTTCCTCATCTCATCTTGTTGGTCATTTCCCAACTGTTCCAGGTTCCCCAACGCTCACCCAAGTCCAGTGCTTCTTAAGATCCTTCCCTGATCCACTATTGTACGGCGTTTTTCTCGAAACAAAGAGCTGCTATTTTGTCTGAGATCATTAAGATGGCACTTGTTGGCCTCAGAGACAGAGGGACTGGGAAAATCACCCACATGCCAGTGCGCACGCACACACACGCACACACACACCTGCGCATGTGGCCTCACTTGGTTTGCACACTTGAGATCTGAAAGGGGTTAGAATGCATGTGTCCCCACCCATGTGCTAGTGCTCATGCCTGCACATGGGCCCTCCCACAAACCTGTGTCTCTGCCAGGCTCATGGGAGGTGGAGGAGGGGCCCCAAGGTACATAAACCCAGGAAGATTAGCTGAAGGGGATTCCATCTATGCAGCCGTGGAGAAGCCATTAGCCAGGCTGGGGTGGGCTTTCTGGTAATGTAGCTGCCTCTGAGTGTCCCTGCTCCTGTCAGTAACCCTCACCCTACCCCTGTAAGGGACCTCCATAAACTCACTAGTTCATCAAGTTGGAGCCTGGCGTCACTGTCAGTTGGTCCTGGAAACTCCTATCTGGGGTGGAAAGACGGTCTTGTGTTGTCTCCATAGGAGAAGTATTCATACCCACCCAGTACTTCCTGCTGAGTCATGCTCCAAAGGAGGAGTTGCCCACTGTCTTGCAGCCCACTCTCCTGGCACCGATGTAATTGTCTTTATCCTCTGCTCCAGGCTATGGGCTCCTGGGCAGAGTCTGGGTATCTGTGAAGATGGAGATGGTGGAGAGGCCTGGCGCTGTGTGTCAATCCTCGCTGTCACTTCTGTGAAGACCTTAGTCAATTGTCCTCACCGACCCGCTCTGAAAGGCCCGAGCATACCCTGTTCCCTGTATGCTGGCTCACCAGCAAGGATGTAAACAGTGCTGAACCCAGACGGGCGCAGTTAATCCTCACAGTCGTCTCAAGAGGTGGATTCCATCGCTGATCCTCTGTTTATGGATAGATGGAGGGAGGCTTAGCAGAGGCCATGAGCAGCTTCCTCAAGGTATCCAAGCTTGGGGGGCAGGGAGGAGGGCTTTAGACCCCACTGGGAGGTCTGAGACGGGAACTCTGCTGTGCAGGCCCCCCGCAGGGGACAGGGTGCAGACTCTGTCTCTGCGGAAGGAAAGAAGTGCTTCTCTTGCTGTTCCTTGAAGAGGTGAGAAAGGTCTAGAACGAAGCAATGCAACCAGAAGGACCTGCTTCTAGCCTGTCCCTGGATCATAGGGTTTCCTTGAGGTGTGAGGACAAAACCCCTGGATCCCAGATCACGTGACCCAGTTGATGGTGATGGTGAGTGGTGCAGCCCCGGGCTCTTGGGCACCAGTTGCTCGGTACCATCAGCTCAGGTGTCGCCATTGCCAAGCAAAGGAGGAGTCCTGGCCCTGAGCACACGAGAGCCTCCAGGAAGCCGGGACTTAACAGCAGTCAGGAGCCCAGACCAGGAGCTGGAGCAGTGATGGCAATGCTGGCGCCAGGAGTGGTGCAGGTGGCAAAGGAAGGGGAGCAGAGGGGGTTAGAGAGGTGAGGGGCGAGGGGTGAGGGGGAGAGAGGCAGAGGGAAGGGTGGAAGTGAGGAGGGAGGTGTGCGGTGAGATTGGATGTGCAGGAGGTAGGGGCGCAGGTAAGGAGGAAGGAGCCTGGCGGGAGAGATGGCAGGCGTAGTGGTGAGCCTGGCGGCAGTACTGTGGTTAGCACTGGTGGCCGCGATGCTGCTGCTGTGGGCGGCGGCCGGAGATTCAGAGCAGCTCCTGAGCAGGCCCCTGTGCGGAACAGGGACGCCCCTCTGCGGAACAGGGACGCCCACCCCGCAAGGTCTCTTCCAGAGGCCTCTCTACTACTCAGTGTCTCTAGTGAGCATTTGGCTGCAGACCAGAGGAAAGAGGAAGGAGGAAAACCCTGCTGCCGCTCGAGTTAGATCATGCGAGGGCAGCATCGAGCATGTCCAGGCGGTGTACAGGAAATGGGTTGTCAAAACAGAGATACCCGGGAGTCACAAGTGAACCTTGGGGACAGGCTTGCTCAGTTCAGGAAGGGAACAAGGTGATACCACAGCCATGTGGTTTAGCAGAGATCTTACTGGGCCTGCAGGGCATCCTTGAGCCCGAGAGCGTCTTGGGGAGGGGACCCAGCCTGCATGGAGGTCTTCAGAGAGTGACCATTATGTGGAAGGACACATGGATAATGATTCTAAGCTGTGTTCATGCAGGAAATATTGAGCTTGATGGAAGCCTCACGGCCTGAGGTGCTTTGGGATGGAGTGGGGGGGTCTCACTGGCAGTGGAGCTGGGTCAATCGCAAAAGGAATGTTCCAGAAAGGGTCCAGACATGTGTTCTGAGGCAGTCACTGGGAATCCCAGAATCTCTGGCAAGAACGTATAAATTCCTCCTTTATTGCGAACATCAACACACGAAACACTGTCAGGCCCGCCGTGACCAATTTCAGAGCATTTTCATTACCCACGGGCGACCTGCCACCCACAGTCCCCTCCGGGGAGTGCCTGCTCTGGCCTCTGCCAGGACCCCAGCGAGGTGCTGGCCTGGCCTGAGCCTGGTGTGGAATGTGGGCCAGGCTCCCCGACTTGTTGCCCGGGCTAAAGACCTTGCCAGGTGTCAGGTTCAATTTCCCACCCCTCCTGCTCAGAGAACCAAACGTCTTGGTCCTCCACCCAAACTTGGCAAGAAGATACTCCCCAGGGGGTGTACCAGTCACACTCACCAGGCAGGGAAGGGCGGGATGGCACACAGAAAGGTGGTTCATCTAATTTGTTACCCATGGAGGCCATTCCGTGGACTAGAAAGGGCCAGGAGGGGATAACTACAATCAAGGCAAGGAGAGATGGTGCAAGGCATGCTGGGAAGATATGTTCAGATGCAAGGCATGCTGGGAGGTTGAGTCAAGAGATCTTGCCTCCTCCTGCCTCATGGCAGTCTCCAAGGCTGGTCCCACTGGAAAATAAAGTAGATTAGAAACAAGACCTTCCATTAGTCAGCAAAGTCCTTTTCCAGAGCCAAACCCCGTACCCCTGGCCTAACTTCTCACTCACTACTTTTATTAAAAGAACAGCTTCATTGTGACTTGATGAGGACATAACTCACACGCAGTGTGGGTAACTTATTAAACTGGATAATTCAATAATTTTTAGAGAGTTGTGCAATATCTCAGTCAGTTCTAGAGCTTTCTCATCCAATCTCTCCACTCTTGCATCAGTTACTTGTCTCGTTTCTCTGACAAGAGTAACAACTGCAGGGAGAAGGGTTTATTTGGGTTCATAGTTGGAGGGTACAGTCTATCATGGTGATGAGGCATGATAGCAGGACTTCAAGCCAGATGGTCATGTGGTATTCAGTCAGGAAGCAGAAAGAGATGCATGTTGGAGCTCCACTCTCCTCCTTTGTATTCAGTCCAGGACCCCAACAGATAGGATGGTGCCACCCACATTCAGGGGGGTCATCCCTTCTCAATTAACACAATCTAGAAACTCCTTTGCAGGCATGCCCAAAGTATTGCTTCTAAAGCCCATAAATGACAATGAAAAAAAACTATCTTCCAAGAAACCAAGGACTTGGGGTACATGGGAGTATGAATTAGAGATGGGGGGAGAGCTGGAGATCACCTCTCTGGGTGAACTCGGGTTGGGATGGCGACTGTTGGAGGAGTCACTTTGAAAGAGTCTGTTGAGGGACACCAGGGCAGGAGTCAGCCTGGAGTACAGTCTACGAGGGATGGCAGGTTCAATCAAGACATTAACAACCCAGCATAGGAGCTGGAGAGATGGCTCAAGGGTTAAGTCTCTGCCTTACAAATAGAATGTCCTGAGTTTGGATCCCAAGATTCCACATAAAAATGTCAGGCAAATATAGTGGCAGTCTGCAATTATGACCCTGGAAGACAGAGCCTGGGAAACCCCAGAGCAAAGCAATCAGGAGGTAGAAGTAGAGCAATCCAAGATGATTCCTCACGTCTTCTTTAGACCTCCACAGGGACACACAGTGTCCTCTTCTACAAATGCAAATATACACACCCATACCAGTACCTATGCATGCATGCACATGCTCTTGCATGTGCGTGCGTGCGCACACACATGAACCCAGCATACACTGGGCTGGGACTGGGAAGATGGCTCAGGAGTTAAAGCCTTTGCTTCACAAGCAAAAGGACTTAAGTTCAGATCCCCAGATCCCACCTAAAAATGCCAACCAGGTGGATATAGTAATGGCCTGCATTTCCAGACCTTGGAAGGCAGAGCCTGGAAAACCCCAGAGCAAAGCAATCAGGAGGTAGAACCATCCAGGATGACTCCCAATGTCACACACTCAGCATGCACAGGTAGAATGCTAGCAAAGGATAAATGTGGATGAACATTCAGAGAAAAAAACTCAGGTCTGCCAACTAAGCATCATATAAACTGGGTGTGATGTCGCATGATGTCATTTCAGCACTCAAGAAGCAAAAGCATCAGGAGCTCAAGGACATCCTCAGCTACACAGTAAATACAAAGTCAGCCTGATCTACATGAGACCCTGTCTTTTAAAAAAACTCAATAAAACCATACACATACTGGGAATGATACTTGACAATAAAAAGAAGTGAAATATCTACATGTGGTGTGACATGCATGAGTCCTTGAAAGCTTACGCTAAATCACAAAGGAAGATACATGATGGGGTGCCTTTTATATGAAATATCCAGAGTAAGAAAATCTAGAAAGGCAGAAAATAAATTGGTCAATATCTACAGTGAGGCTGAAAGTGGCTGAAGAATGAGAGGTAAAGGAGAGGGTTTCCTTTTGGTGATAATGAAAACTTTGTAAAATAATGGTGATGAATATGGAAACTGCGTGTACATTTTAGGTGACTTAGATAGCTTTAGGTGGGTTAATTTCAAAGCAAATATAGTCCAATGAAAATAGAAAAATAAAATATAGCAAAAAAGCACAGAAAAAAATCTATCAAGAGGTTCTAAGTCAGTAATGATGGCTCATACTCGAAATCCCAGCACTCAGGAGGATTTCTACGTGGTTAAGGCCAGCCTGGGTCACAGAATGAGTTCTAGGACAGGCTGGGCTATCTACACAGGGGGGACACTGTCTTCAAAATAAAAATAATCTTGGGGCTGGGGAGATGGCTCGGGAGTTAAGACTCTGACTTGGAGGCTGAAGGTCCTGAGTTCGGGTCCCAGATCCCATATAAGAAACGCCAGGCAGGAATGGTGGAAAGCCCTAGAGCAAAGCAAGATGGAATGATTCCTGAAGTAACACTGGGACACACACACACACAATAAATAAAATTTAAAAAAATAAAAATAATCTCTAGATGTGACAAAGTTAACAATATGAGTCTATAGAACTTTACATAGGCTAAATACATCTTTGAAGGGAGCACAACATAAAAATGAAAATATAAAATGGAAGAGCTGGTTGGGATTGCTAGAGTGGAGACGGTAAATGCAGCTATATAAGGAAAATGACAGCATATGAACTCAACAGAAGAAACCGATAAACTCAAAATTAGAAAAATGGAGTCTATCCTGTAAAACATAGGCAGAGAAAAAAAAAATGAGCCTCAAGAATTCTGAAGTGTGTGTGTGTGTGTGTGTGTGTGTGTGTATAGGATAGAGGTCAGTATTAGGTGTCTTCCTCAGTCACTGTTCCGTTGTGATGCAGGATCTGTTAACTTTTCTTGGGGACACATGGTACAAAAATCATTCTGGAGTTTTCTTATATATTGAACAATATAGAACAACAAGATCAAGAAAGATGGATGAGGAGCAAAAATCAAGAATTCAGTTACACAAATCAGACATTACCTTTACTTTACAAGAAATACCTTATTATTAAGAAGATTAAAAATCCAAAGGTGACATGGGTAAAATTTGGAATGATTAGGGAAAAGTATAAGCTTTAATTCAGAGGTCTTTTTTCTTTGGCATTGAAAAAAAATGCTGAAAGTTTATTATGTTATCAATGAACTTTTGTTTATACTCTTGAAATAAAACATTTGTTAAAGCAAAAAGAAAGCCATGTCAAGGTGTTGTAGTTAGCCTGCATTGTTGCTGATAAAATCACCTTCAAACAGTTTAAGGGAATAAGGGGTTTGTTTTCTAATGGTAATCCCATTACAGTTCTTAGTCCTAGCAGGAGAGTTCACACTAACACCAGGGCCGAGGGAACTTGCTAGGCCATCTCCACATAAAAGCTGAGAAGGAACAATCCTTACTTGTAGACCAGCATGTCTAGCCAAGTACATACAAGAATGCCCACTTTCTCAAACAGTTCCCACATTTTATTCACTTGCCCGGGGACTAGTCCCACCCACCACGGGCTGGGTCTTCCCTATCCACTAGACAATCTCCCGCAGGGTCACTCTGGACTTAACTACAGATTCTCTACAAATGTGCCCAAAGTCTGAACCTTCAACCATCAAGTTGACACTTGTACCTAACTCTGACGCAAGGTATATCATAATACTAAAAAAATGATAAAGAGAAAAAATTCTAAAATGTGCCAAAGTGGGTATGTTATATTCTGTAGAGGGAAAAAGATAAGGATTACTGCTAATTTCTTTCGGGAACAATTAGAGGTGGACAACGGAATATTGTTTCCTGGGTGTTGGAAGAACTGTCACCTGGATATCTTCATTCATTGTAAATAGCCTAGGGGCCAGTGAGATGGCTTAGTGGATAAAGGTGCTTGTTGCTAAACCTGCCAACTTGAGTTTGATCCCCAGAATCCACATGGTGAAAATAGAGAACTGACTCCATCAAGCAATCCTTTGTCATGGTTTGAAATGTGAGTTGTCCCGCACAGGTTCATGTGTTTGAATCTTAGTTGTTTGGGAAGGTTGTGGTACCTTTAGGAGGTGGAGCCTTGCTGGAGGAAGGACGTCACAGGGGATGGGGCTTGAGACTGGTTAGCCCCACCCGGCTCCAGTTAGTCTGCCCCTGCAGTTTGCAAAGAGCAGTTTTGCAGTTCTCAGCCTCCATGATGAATGTGACTCAGGCCTCCTCCAGCTTCTGCCAGCTGCCATGCTTTTCCCACCATAATGGCTTGTATTTCCCTGCTGGAGTCGTAAGCTGAAATAAATTTCCTTTTTGTCCCTTAAGTTGTTTGAGCCTTAGTGGTGTCTCACAGCAGCACAAAGAGTAACTGGTGCATCCTCCGATCTTCACACACACACACACACACACACACACACACACATACACACACACACGCACATGCACAGACACATGCACAGACACATATATACACATAACCACATAAGAGCAATAATAAATATAAATAAATAAGGAGTTTTGAAATAAAATAGCCTAGAGATTAGCATGGCTCAGTGGATAAAGATGCCTGCATGCAAACCTGGTGACTTGAGTTTGAACCTCAGAGCCCACGTGGCAGAAAAAGAGAACCAAATTCTGAAAGTTGTCCTCTGACCTCCATACCTCCATACATATACTGTGGTCTCTCTATCTGTCTCTCTCTCTCTCTCTCAAACAAATAAAATGTTTCATAAGAGAAAATAACCAGGCCAGTGAGATGGTTCAGAAAGTAAAGGTGTGCTCTAAAGCTAGCAACCTGAATTCAACCCCTGGGAGCCCACATGGTGGAAGGAGAGACTACTTTTTTTTTTTTTAATATTTTACCTGATTATTACACTTTTCACCCATGTGCTGGGTATTGCGCCCGTGTGTTCATGTGTGGAGAACCCGGAGAACACCTACCCTCCACCTCCTTCTGCCCTGGGATTCACAGGCTCCACCCTACCAGGACCAGAAGCGCAGGCCGCCCCCCCCCCCTTCTGCCTGGCGTCTATACGTGGGATCTGGGATCCGAACTCAGGACCTTCCACCTGCAAGGCGGAGGCTTAACCCCTGAGCCACCTCTCCAGCCCCGAGAACTAACTTTTGACAGTTGTCCTCTGACCTCTACTTATGTGCTATGGTGTGCATGCATATTCTCTCTCTCTCCCTCTCTCTCTCTCTCACACACACACACACACACACTTTCCATCAAATATATATTTAAATAATATTTATATATAAATATTTATATATATATATATTTTAAAAGGAGATGACCATCTGTTTAAAGGATGAAAAGCACATTGTGTTTTTTTAAAAAAAGTTTATTTATTATTTAGAAACCGAGAAGAAAATGGGTCATGCTATCAAGCATCAAGCCCCAGTGCCCTGCCTCCTCCTAAGCTCCCCAAACATCACCACTAGCTGCCACTGCGTTTCACACACATGAGCCTATGGGAACCATGTATATTCAACCATGATGCCCTGTTTCAAAAATAAAAATAAAGGAAAGTGAAGTGTGAGATGCAGACGGTCAAGTCCATGCAGATCCAGTCCCGGAAGGAAGCAGCACAAAGTGGAGATAGGGCGATCCTTGTGGAGAAGCTGCCAAGGGCTGGACCTCTCTGTGTTCAGCTTGCTGGGATGTGGGAAGGGAGACAGATGCGCAAAGCAATCTTGTAGCAGGACTAGCTACGTGGCAAAGAACTCTCAGTGCTGCACGGTTTTCAGTGAGACACAGGACCATACAGATGGCCTTAAGAGGAATTCCAAACCCAAGCAGGGTGTCAGGCCTGGAAAAACCACAGCATGGCTTTCAGACAATTTAAAGTAAAGGCATATTTGGAAGAAGAGACTGAGAATGTATGGAAGGAGGAAAGGTGCTGCAACTCCTTAGGACGATGGGAAAATATCCTCCAAACAAGACACCCTGAGGCTTGCTCTCCTATCACAGACCAGAGGCCCAGGAGGGCAGGTGGGCTAGCGGCCTTAATGCGAGTGCTCATTGCTACCTTGACAGGATCTGAAGTCACCTAGGACATAAGACCCCAGGCGCAGCTTCCAGGGATTACTCAGCCTCTGGCTACACCTGGGAGGGGTGCTCATTAGGTGAACTGAGGTGATCTAAGCTACCAGGCTGTATAAAAAGGAGACGGTGGGACCGGAGGGATGGTTCAGGGTTAAAGCCTTTGCCTCACACACAACAGGACCTGAGTTCAGATTCCCAGAAACCATACAAAAATACCAGCTGGAAATGGTGGCAGCCAGCATTTCCAGTACTGGAAGGCAGAGCACGGGAAACCCCGGAGCAAAGCAATACAGAAATAGAGCAATCCAGGATGATTCCTAAAGTCGCCCTTGGGTTTCTACAAGTACACACACTCAGGTGCCCTCTGATATGAACACACATGCGCATCACACACACACACACACACACACACACACACACACACACACAAGTCATGAGCTGAGCGCCAGCCACCATCCCACCATCACCTTCTGTTCCCTGACTATAATTGCCCAGGTGCCTCATGCTCCTGCCCTGTGATTTCCCCACCAAGATGGACTGTGCACCCTCAAACTGTGAGCCAAAATAAACCCTTGCCCCTTGAAGTTGCTTTTGTGAGAGTATTTTATCACAGCCGCAGGAAAAGACACTAACACCAGGTTGTATTAGTTTCCTCAGTACTGTGACTAAATACCTGACACAAGCAATCTAAGGCAGGAAGGTTTACTGTAGTTCACAGCTGAAGGGTGCAGCCCATCATGGCGGCAGGAGCCCGAGGCATCCGGTCACGTGGCCTCCACAGGCAGGAAGCAGAGAGAGATGCATGCTGGGACTCAGCTCGCTTTCTGCTTTGTGTGCAGTCCAGGCTCCCAGCCCATGGGATGGTGCTGTCCACATTCAGGGGGGACCTTCCCTGATTAATGAACCCGATCTAGAAACTTTCACAGACATGCCTAGAAGACAATCTGGTGATTCTAGAGCCTAGCTACTTCTGCTTCCCTAGGGCAGGGATTACAAGCATGATTTACCACACCTAATTTTTTACAGGATTTCTGGGAATCTATTGAATTTTCCTGCTCGTAAGGTGTGCCTTTTTTTTGACTGAGCTACCTTCCCTTTGTTTTGTTTTGTTTTTGATTGGGGGGGGTGGTCTTGTTATGTACTTCAGGCTAGCCTTGAACTCCCAGCCTTGCGGTTTCAGCCTCCAAAGTACAGGGATTTCAGGTGTGTGTGTGTGTGTGTGTGTGTGTGTGTGTGACAAAACCTTGCTTTTGGGACTCTTTTTAATTTATTTGAAAGATGAGAAAGACAGACAGACAGAGAACACATGCCATGCATTGGTGCATGCCCTGGTGCATTGGTGGAGGTCAGAGGAAAAGCATTCAGAAATCAGTTCTCTCCTACCATGTGGGCTTCAAGGAATCAAACACCATGTTTGGGAACAGGCGTCTTACCCACTGAGCTATCTCATCTGCCTCTCTTGTGCCTCTTTTTAAAAATTTTTTTAAAGACAGGGTCTCATGTAACCCATGGCAACCTTGAACTCACCACAAAGCTGAGGATGATCTTGAGCTCCGAATCCTCCTGCTGCTACTTCCCAAAGACAGGTGTCTGTCACCGTACCTCACTGTCACTGCTCTGTTCTTGCCTGTCTCTCCCTTTTGGAAGGGTACCATCTAGCCTATCCCAGGCTCGTCACTGTATTTTGGAAGAAGATGCGTGTTTTGATTTCATGGGCCGACAGCTGGAATGGTTTTTGTCTGGGATGAATCATGCGTTGAGTCCCATCCATATCTGATTCAGATGAGACTGTGGGCTTTGAACTTTCCCGTTGATCCTGGAACAAGTTAGGACTTACGAGACACTGGAGATAAAATTATATCTTATGTTTAAAAAAAAAGAACAAGGGGCTGGGGAGATGGCTCGGTTGGTAAAAAGCTTGCCACACAGGCATGAGGATCTGAGTTCAACTTTTTTTTTTTAATTTATTCAATTGTGCGTGTGTGTGTATGTATGTGTGCGCGCGTGTGTCTGTGTGTGTGTAGAACCACGGACGGGAACCACCATGGATGCCTCCACTTCCTCTGCCCCAGGATTCACAGGCTCCACCCTACCAGGACCAGAAACGCAGGCCTCCCCCGCTTCCGCCTGGTGTCTATATGTGGGATCTGGGAACCGAACTCAGGACCTTCCTTCCACCTGCAAGGCAGAGGCTTAACCCCTGAGCCACCTCTCCAGCCCCTGAGTTCAACTTTACAGAGCCCGTGTAACACAAATCTTGGATGTGGGGCTGAAGACACAGTTCAGAGGTCAAGCCTTTGCCTCGTAAGAAAAAGGACCTGAGTTTGGATCCCCAGATCTCACATAAAGCACCTGGCAGAAATGGTGATGGCCTGTGATTCCAGGCCTGAAAGACAGACCTTGGGAAACCCCAGAGCAAAGCAATAAAGAGGCAGAACAACTTAGGATGATTCCTGAAGTCACCCTTGGGCCTCCATAGGAACACACAGTGCCCTCTTCTACACCCATACAAACCAACGCACATTCACACACATGTACACACCCACACCTACACACAAAACCAAACTAAACCAAACCAAACCAAAACAAACTTAGATCTGTGCTACTTGTAACCCCAGTACTGGGAAGGCAGAGACAGATGAAACTAAAGAAACTTTTAGGTTCTAGTCCTGGGTAAAGTAGAGGGCATCTAATGTCCCCTACCCCTCCATATTGGTGAATTCTCGTGGTCAACTTGCTGAATTTAGAATTACCATGGAAACACAACCTCTCAACCTGTTTCTAGAAAGATTTATCTGAGCAGAGAAGACCCACCTTGATTGTAGACAGTATCATTCCACAGGCCGGGGGCCTAGACTGAACACAAAGGAAAAGGCGAGTTGAGGCCCAACATGCAGCTCTCTTTGCTTCCTGACTGCGGGTGTCACGGGACCAGCTGCCTCAGGCTCCTGCCGCCATGCCTTCCCCGCCATGATGGACGGCACCCTCAGCTGTGAGCCACAGTGAACCTTCCTGCCTTAGGCTGCTTGTGCAACCCTATTTATTTATATATTTATTCATTCGTTTATTTATTTATTTGAGAGAGGGAAAGAGGGAGGGAGGGGCAAACAATGAAAGCAAGCAAGAGAGAGAGTAGGTGCATGCATGCCATAGGACATATGTGTGGTCACGGAGCAACTTTCAGAAGTCAGTTCTCTCCTTCCACCATGTGGGCTCTGGAGAAGGAACTCAAGTTACCAGGTTTTCACACAGAGGGCACCTTCACCCACTGAGCCATCTTGCTGGCTCTAGGAAAAGCTTCTAAACATCATGTCTAAATGTCCCTAGAAAAAGGCAGGAGTTAAGCTAGGGATAGAGGCTCAAAGGTTAGAGCCTTTGCTTCACAAGCACAAGGACCTGAGTTCGGATCCCCAGATCCCACATTAAAAATGCTAGGCAGAAAAAGTGGCAGCCTGCAATTCCAGCCTGGAAAGCAGAGCCTATGAAACCCCAGAGTAAAGCAACAAGGAGGAACAATCCAGGATGATTTCTGATGTCACCACAGGCACACACACTCAGGTGCACTCGTGTGCATTGACCCACACCCACACACCCATGCATGCACACACACAAGGTAGGGACCAGATACAACATATACGAGAAACCCTCCCCAGCCATGTGAAGACACAGATCAGTTATAAATAAAAGAGTAAGAACATATTTCACATCAACACTGGTCAAAGTGACAGTAGAGTAGTAAAATTAGTAATAATGATAAAAAAAATAGACTGCAGGACAAAGAATGATAAAAACAAGAAAATTCAGATCATCTTAACAAAATACATAAAAGGTTCTTCGAGTTCTAAATGTTTATGTTTCTGACAACAGCATTGAAAACAGAGGAAGCAAGAACTCTAAAAAAAAAAAAAACCCAGATGTGTTGACAGCTATGATGAGAAACTCCAATAATTGGTAAGAGACAAACAGATAATCAGAAGGGAACAGTAATTTGGAACAATGCTATCAAGCCAAGTAACTAATTGATGCATAAGTGGTACAGTGTTATATCATTATAACTTACTTTGAGTAAATGTTAAGATTATTTAAATTTACAAAGTGTTTTCTCAGACCCTATGGAATGGAGTTAGAAATCTTTAAACAGGCTTCTGAAAATTCCCCTTATGCAATACCCAGAAACCCACATGGAAAAGTTTCATGATGAACTGCTGTGTGGCTACAGCAGGATAAGACAGTTTAGATCTACGAGTGCCTTGTAAAAACTCAGAGCAAACATGGTAGCAGCTTGCATTTCTGGTCCTGGAAGACAGAGTCTGGGAAACCCCAGAGCAAAACAGTAAGAAGGTAAAACAATCCAGGATGATTCCTGATGTCACCCTTGGACCTCCACAAGCATATACACTCAAGTACCCTCACATACACACACACACACACACACACACACACACACACACACACACACACACACACACATGCATATACATGTAAATATCAGTTTGTGTTTGTGGATACATAATAAACATGCATGTACTCATCTGTCAAGAAGAATCTTAGCTGAATCTGAAGTAGTTAGTTTTGATACCAAGAGAAAGAGCAAGGAACACAATGATCTCATGGGCTTTGCCTATGCTGTTGGTGGAATTGCAAAGTCTTACAAAGCACGACCCTGTCGTTCCTTCCCATTCAAGATTTTAATACTAGCTAATCATAGATCAAAGACAAAGAAATGACAGAGAGATGAGGGAGAAAACTAAATACCACTGTCATTTTAGTTTTCTCCCCCATCTCTCCCAACAGATGAAAATGTTGAAATTAATACCCCAAGGAGAGGAAAAGTTTATTTACTTCCTCAATATCCAGGCTTAACGTTTTATATTAAAACCGAATTTATTTTCCCAGGACAACCCAAATTACTATTGGACACATTTTTCTAATGTGAAGCAATGCGCATAAGATTTGAATCACACTCGCCAGAGTTATGTAAGCTACAGAGCTTCCTGGAAAAAAATAATTTGAAGAATTCTTTGTTGATATGGATGCACTTAAGATTGTCTTTCGATGTGCAAAATGCCCTTTTGAGTTCAAAGTTGACACTCCCAAGGTGACACAAGAAGTAATACAATTGTTTAGTTCAGACAAAAGGGATTTGAAGTCGATCGCTTCAAGGTTAAATTAATTTATCTGTAAACGATGAGCTGTAGTATTGGTTTGGATAAAGATGCTGAAGAAAATGCTTGCTTCACATGAGAAAACCTTCAAGCAGGACTGACTTTGAAGTTGAAGTTCTTGCTACACAAGCAAGATCAGAGTTGGGATCCCCAGTGCCTACATAAATTCTGGACAGGCCTGGTGGCTGCTTGAAACTCCAGCATTCGAATGGTGGAGTCTGGGTCTCTGGAGCAAACAGGCTAGCTAGACTAACCTGTCCATCAGCTCTGGGTTCAACTGAGACATCCTGTCTCAATTGATAAGATGGAGAATGATTGGGGAAGATACCATATGTGATGCCCCCTTGGGCTTCATATGCATACTTGTGCATGCACAATACCCCACGAGTACCCTCACTCATGCAAACATGCATACATATGCATGTATAGCCCTTACACACTACCCTCACTCGTGCAAACATGCATACATATGCATGTATAGCCCTTACACACTACCCTCACTCGTGCAAACATGCATACATATGCATGTATAGCCCTTACATACTACCCTCACTCATGCAAACATGCATACATGTGTACACACCACACACAAGAACACATAAAAAAATTTTGGATAAAGCAATTTTGGATGAATTGACAATGTGGATTATTTCAATTTAAACTTTTTTCTTTCCCTCTCTCCTTCCCTTCTTTTTCTTTCTTTTTCTCTCTTCCTTTCTTTTTTCTTTCTCTTTTCTTTCCTTCCTTATTTCTGTCTCTTTTTCTTCCCTTTCTTCCTTCTAGCTCTCTCTTTCTCTCTTTCTTTCTCTCTGTTTCTTTCTCTGTTTCTTTCTCTCTCTTTAACCCTCCCTCCCTCCCTCCGTTCCTTCCTTCCTTCTTTCTTCCTTCCTTCCTTCCCAAGATAAGATCTTAGAATTATCCCAGGCTACTCTAGAACTCAGAATTTGCCTACATGACCCTCTTACATGCTGGGATTATAGACATGTACCGCCATGTCTAGTTTCAACTCAGGTTTCATTAAAAACATGCATGTAAATTTCATCAAAAAGAACATAAATACAGATGAAATGTTTCTGATGTTGATGTATTTTTAATTGTGTATGTGTATGGGAGTGTATGTATGAGGAAATGCTGTTACTAACAACAAAGAAAAATTTATAGACAACAAAAGTATCTGTGGCACAAGAAAATATAACAATTGTGAACACACACGTACCTAAAAACAATGTCCCAAAGTATATGAAATAAAAAAGGAGAGTTGTAGAGATGGTTCAGGAGTTAAAGTTTTTGTCTCACAAGCAAAAGGACTGCGTTCAAATCCCCAGATTCCCATGTAAAAAGGCCAGGTGGATATGACAGATGCCTGCAATTTTATTCCTGGAAGCCAGTCTGGGAATTCCCAGAGCAAAGCAATAAGAAGGTAGAGCAATCCAGGATGATTCCTGATGTCTCCATAGGACCTCCAGAGGCACACACACTCAAGTGTACTCTCTCTCTCTCTCTCTCTCTCTCTCTCTCTCTCTCACACACACACACACACACACACACACACCGCACGCACGCACACATGCTTGATAAATAAATAAACACAAAACAATTAAAAACATAATAGCAAGCAGATGTAAAATCAGTGAGGAATTAGAACATCTATCAAATAGACTCAACAAACATTTCTAAAACAGTCTACTCATTGCCATCGGGGTAGAACATTCTTCTCAAATGCACATGGAATATTCCTGAGGATAAATTCTATGGTAGGTTATAAAATGAGCCTCGGTAAATTTAAAAATACTGAAATGGTACCAAAAAATGTTTTCTGGTGATGGCATGAAATTAGAAATCTATCATGGAAGAGTATTTGGAAGTCTCGAAAGTATGTAGCAATTAAACACAATCCTGAACCACTCCTTGGAGAAGAAATCACAAGGCCAATTAAGAATCATTTTCAAATGAATGAAAACAAAATGGTTGATGGGCTGATGTAACACGTACCTTAGCATGAAATTCATAGTCGGGAAAATCTACCCTAGAGAAGAGAAAGCGCCATGTACTGGAGAAATGGCTCGTGGGCTGGGGAGACTGCCACAAACAATAGACCAGAGTTCAAATCCCAATTAAATTGCTTGCCATACAGCATAAGGATCAGAGTTCAAATCCCCAGATCTCAAGTTAAAAAAAAAAATCCAGGTAGGCATGATAGCTTATTTGTCATTCCAGCCCCAGAAGGCAGAGCCTGAGACTCTCCAGTGAGACAGCATGGTCCAGTTTTAATTAGAGACCCGGTTTGGAGAGATGGCTCGTGGGTTAAGATTCTGCCTTACAGGCAGAAGGACCTGAGTTCAGACCCTGAATCCCATGAAAAAATGTCAGACGGAAATAGTGGCAGGCTTGAACTTCCCACCCCAAGGTAGATCCTGGGTTTAACAGTTACTCTGTGAGACAGCATTCGAAGTCAAGCAACTTAAGGGAGAAAGGGAGATTTATTCAGCTTAGGGTTCCAGAGGGCAGAAACAGTCTTTTATGGCGGAGGTGATATGGCTCATGGCTGAAGTTGGAGGCAGCTAAGTCACTACAGACATCCTGGAGTTTCTCTTCTTCCAAGTCTTCTGTTCTATGGTTCCTTTTATCTGGTCCACTACTGGAAGGTTTCCATCAGACGTAGAGAGGTTCCAATCAGATCTAGGGCTGGTCTTTTTATTGTAAATGCATTGATCTAGATAATCTTTTCAGGTAATCTGACTGCGGATTTTAGTTAATGCCAGGTGTGGTCAAGCTGACACTCAGGATTAACTATCACACCGGGATGTCCCAGTTTAAAGCAAAAAGGAGTTGGAACAACCCGGGATGATTCCTGAAGTCATCCTTGGACTTTCACAGGCACACATAGTGTCACCTGATACACACACACACACACCATGGAAAGTTAATTATTAATTAAAAAATTAATTAGAGACCCAGCCTCAAAACAGAAAGGTGGAGGAGCAGTAGAAGGTGATTCCTGAAGTTATCCTTGCGCCTCCATTTAGTCATGAATATGTATGTGACCTGTGTGCACTCACACACACCCACACCCATGGAAACAGCATTCACATTATACACACAAAAGAAAAGAAAGGAAAAATTGTAGAAGGCGGCATGAGCTTGTAGTCAGAAGCTGAGGCAGGGGGATTATAAATTTAAGGCCATCTTGGGCTAAACAGTGAGACCCTGCCTCTCAGTCTTAAAAAGCAAAAAAACCTCTGAGATGGCTCAGGGGTTAAGACTCTGTCTCACAAGCAGAAAGTCCTGAGTTCATATCCCAGGTCCTACGTAAAAACGCCAGGTGGAAACCTCGGCAGCCTTCATTTCTGGCCCTGGCGACGGAGCCTGAGAAATCCCAGAGCAAAGCAAGGAGGTAAAAGGAATCCAGGATGATTCCCAAAGTCACCCATTGTCCTACACACATACAGACACACACACACACACACACACACACAAATAAATAAAATATTAAAAATGCTTTTAAAAAAGCAAAGATAAATAACCATCGGCATAAGGACAGACATTATAGACCTATAGAACGGAACAAAGAAGCCCCAAGCAAGTCCAGCACATAAGTTCAGCTCTGAGGGGCAGTTCCAGGACTCTGGGTCCACTGCCCAGTGGATCAATTTTTGATTTTTGTTCTTTTCAGCAATGGAAAGAACAGAATCTTCTGCAAATAGTGTTGGGCCCAATCAAGGTCCAAAGATAAGAACGGGCGCACATACAACCTCTTCCACCTCACACTGTAAAGCCGTCCTCACACTACAACTCAAAATAGATCAAAGGTAAAGGAAGCCGGGCAGAGTGGGCACCACTGTCATCCTGAGGCTGCAGTGGGGGATCGGAACTGAGTTAAGCTTGGCTATATAGTGAGTTCTTGGTCAGTCTAGGCTACATAAGAAGATAGATAGATGATAGATAGATAGATAGATAGATAGATAGATAGATAGATAGATAGATAGATAGATAGATAGATATTTTAAAACAAATGAACAAGAAAAAACTAAGGTTTGAAGTGTTAGCAGGAAACAGGCACACTTCATGACCCTGGATGAGAGCTATGTCACCTAAAACTCAAGAATCTAAGTGAAATACATTGGACTTTGTTAACTTTAAAAATAGGTTGTGGTGGTGTACACACCCTCTTTCTCAGAGCTCAAAGGGCTGAAGGCAGAAGGAGCATGTGTGTGAGGCCAACCTAGACTACAAAGAGAATCCCGGGTTATATAGAGAGACTTAGTCACATTTTTTTAAATAAAAAGCAAAATGAAACAAAAAGTAAGTGAAAGAAGAAAAAGAAAGGAGAAAAAAGGAAGGAATGGAAGCAGGAAAAAAGGGAGGAGAGATAAGGAGGAAAGGAAAGAAGAGAAGGAAGAGAGAAAGAAAGAAAGAAAGAAAGAAAGAAAGAAAGAAAGAAAGAAAGAAAGAAAGAAAGAAAGAAAGAAAGAAAGAGAGAGAGAAAGAAAGAGGAAGGGAAGGAAGGAGAGGAGGATTGGATGGAGAAAGGAAGGAAAAGTGAAATGGAAGGAAGGCAGGTAGAAGGAAAGAAGGCAGGAAGGAAGAAAAGAGTGGAAGGAAGAAAGAAAGGAAGGGAGGGAGGAAAGGCTGGAAAGAGGGAAGAAGGAAGGGAGGGAGGAAGGAAAAAAGAGAGGGAGGGGCAGGAAGGGAAGAAGAATCCCTCGTGGCTCAGGACTCTCTGGAGAAAGTGAAGACACACCCCACAGAATGCCAGCCAGCAGTCACCTGGAATCCACACCTGGCCGCATCTAGTGTGGCAGCATCTAGCAACACCGCCTGGAGCTCTCAGAACGGGATCAAACATCAAGTCTCCCAGTTTCCAGTGTCAATTAAGACACTCCAAACAAAACGGACACATGGACCATAAGCGTGCAAGAAGAGCATGCTCATTTGCTATTAGAGAGAAGTCAGTTACAGCCACAGGAAAAGGCCACTCCTACCAACGAGAATGACCATGTGCAGAACAACAGACAGCGACAAGCATTGCTTGACATGAGGAGAGAGCAGGGCCTGCGAGACAGCTCTGAGCCTGCTCAATCTCCGGAAACCCACATGATAGCTCTCTCTCTCTCTCTCCACCCCCCCCCATTCTTCCCTCCATCTCTCTTCTTCTCTATCTTTCTCAAGTAAATTAAATTAAAAAGACATGGATAAGGGGCTGGAGAGGTGGCTCAGGAGTTAAGCCTCTACCTTGCAGGCAGAAGGTCCTGAGTTTGGATCCTAGACCCCACGTATAGACGCCGGGCAGAAGCGGGGGCAGCCTGCGTTTCTGGTACTGATGGGGTGGAGCCTGTGAATCCCCGGGCAGAGTAAACAAGGAGGAGGTGGAGGCGTCCATGGTGGTTTCTGAATTCGTCCGTGGTTCTACACACACACACACACACACACACACACACACACACACACACCACGCACGCGAACACACACATACACGCACAATTGAATAAATAAAAAAAAAAAGACATGGATAAAAAGAAACCCAATGTACAGGGCCAGTGGGTGGCATGGCATATAAAGGTGCCTATTCAAACTTTATTTGGTCCCTGGAAGCCCATTTGGTAGAAGGAGAAAATCAATCCATGTGCCACGGCATGCATATGCCCTTCCCTGCTTTTAAGTAAATAAATGGAAGGAAGTGTGCGTGCGTGTGTGCGTGCGTGCGTGTGTGTGTGTGTGTGTGTGTGTGTGTGTGTGTGTGTGTATCAAGAGGGCACTGTGTCCCTGTGGAGGGCCAAGGGTGACTTCGGGAATCATCCTGGATCGCTTCTACCTCCTTTTTGCTTCACTCTAGGATTTCCCAGGCTCTGCCCACCAGGGCCAGAAGGGAAATCCAATGCCATTTCCAGCGTGAGACCTGGGATCCAAACTCAGGACCTTCTGCTTGCGAGACAGAATCTTAACCCCTGAGCCATCTCTACAGCCCGAAATGCTATTTTTTAAGGATGTGGAGGAATCGAATCCTACACGTTTTGTTGGTTGGAGTGCAAAATTGACAGATTTATTTAACACGCTTTGGTGGTCCTTCAAAAAGCCAAAAACAGGCTGTCCACAACTACATACAGAGGCAGGAAGATGCTTGTTCACACAAAAGTGTGCATGTGAACATTCATAGCAGCATTATTCCTAAGTAGCTACCAAGTAAGTCAAAAATCCCATGTTTGTACATTTAATGCTATTATCACAGAATGCCAGGGGCTGGGGAATTTATAATGAATAGAAAGGTATTTGGCTCAATTTCAGAGGGTGAAAAGCCCAAAGGCATGGTACCAGCATCTGCTCAACATCTGCTCAACATCTGCTGAGGGCGTTCGTGTGGCGTTCTCCCACGACAGAAGGCAGAGAACAAGGGGGGGGGGAGCAGAAGAGAGGGGGAAACAGATACAGACGCACGGAGATCAAGTTCACAGTCCAAAGACTTTCTTTGTTGTTTGTGTGTGGTATATGTGTGCTTGTGTGCAAGGGTGTGTAGGTGTGTGTGAGTGTGCATGTATGTGTAGGAGTGTGTGTGTGTGTGTATGTGCAAGCATGTGTGCTGGTCCGTGTGTGTATGTGTGGGTGTGCAGGTATGTGTGCAGGTGTGTGTATATGTTTGTGCAGGTATGTGGGGGCAGATGTGTGTGTGTGTGCATGTGTGCGTGTGTGTATCTGTGTATGTATATGCACCAGTTACTCTTCTCTGTTGCTGTGAAACACCACTGAGGCTCAGACAACTTAAAGGGAGAAAGGGAGATTTATTCAGCTTAAGGTTCCAGAGGGGAGATACGGTCCTTTGTGGCAGAAAAGGCGTGACCGGCAAAGGCCAGAAGTGGCTTAGATCACTGCAGACATCATGAGGCTGAGAGTTGCTGCAAGCTCAAGAGCAGACTCGTTTTCTCAAGCAGAACGGAACTAACCAGCTTGAGGTCTACCCCCCACGACTGCCTCCACTTTGAAAGGTGCATAACTTCCCACACAACCAAGGGCTCAAGCACATGAGCCTGTAGGAGACAACTCACACTTCAAGCCATGACAGTGAGTGCATGTGTGCATGCGCTGATCTGAGTGAGTGTGTGTGCAGTGCATAATATATGCATGCAGGTGCGTATGTGCATTCAGGTCGATGCATGTGTGTGCACAGTCATGTGTGCCTATGCAGATGGGTATGTGCGCAAGTATATGTTGGCAGGTGTGTGTGCAAGTATTTGTGCATTGCACACTTGTGTGCATGTGTGTGGAGACGTGTGCAAGTGTGTGCGTGAGTACGTGTGTGCAATTATATGTGCTGGAGTTAAAAGACGTGCCACTGCGCCTGTTTTGTTCCGTTTTATAAACATGGGATCTGTGGGTCTGAACTCAAGTCTTACAAGGCAAGCACTTTACTGGCAGACATCAATACACACTGAAGGACGCTGGCTTCTTTTTCTTTGATTCCTGATCCTTATGAAGGGAGAAACTTCCTCCCATGAAGCGCTCCCCAGCAAGATGTTCTGACTTACCTAAAGCAAGAGACAAGATCTGAAGCCTTTGAAGTCACGATCCAAAGAATCCCCTGGTGAGGGGCTGGGGGCGTGGCTCAGTGGTAGAGCACTTGTCTGGCATTCACAAGACTCTCTGGGTTTCACCTGTCACGCAGAACTGAGACTACAATGTTTTTTTAAAGGTAATTGCTTGCCTAAAACAAGATAGCAGTCATGACCGTACACTTACAGTATTGTAAAACTGGAAGGAATGGCTCACAGCTGTGGTAGTGCACACCTGTCATCCAAGAGTTAAGACCAGTATGGAGTACTAGTAAACCCTCGAAAAGGAGTCCTGATAGTAGGAATGAAGGGGTGTTGAAATTTGAAGCAACACTGTGCCTATTTAATTTTTTAAATTCTCACATTTATTTATGTATCAAGTGTATGTGCCTGCATGTGCACAGGTGCCACAGATTGAACGTGAGACAAGTCACAGGAGCTGGTTCTCTCCATCTGCCATGTAGGTTGCAGGGATCAAACTCAGGTCGTCAGGCTGGGCACCAAGCACTTTACCCATTGAGTCATCTCACAGACCCTAGTGTAAATGCTCCAACATAGTTGACGAGAATTCTAAAGGATTGCCTCCCCTTTGGAAAACAGACCAGCAGTCAACATTTCTAAATTAAAATATATGGACACCACCAAAATGGGAAGTGAGGAACTTGGAAAAGAAAGTGTTTCTGTTCTTAAGAAAATGGTGGTTAACCAAGCCGGCCACAGATGCCAACTTCTGCTTGTTTTTAGAATTGTGAGCTGTAATAAGAGCCTAAGAGCTAGCGAGGGGGTGCTTAATTAAGAAAGATGCTAGTGACATTCGGTGGATATCAGTGACAAGTTCTATTTTTACTTGCTGCCTATAGTCCCTTCACCTCCTCCCCGACTGAGAGGTGACCGTGGACATCGAGGCTTCTGTCCCTGGTCAAGGTTGCTGGTGGCAGAAGGGCAAGAGCAGACTCCCTCTAGGGGTCGGGACTTAGCTCAGTGATCCAGCACTCACCCAGCAAGCATGAAGCCGTGGAGTTCGTCCCCAGCACCACATAACCCAAGCTTGGTCATGCCCGCCTGCCGCAGCACTCGGCAGGCTGAGGTGGGAAGACCGACAAGATACATGCCAAAAGAATTCTTTGTACTATCCTAGTGACTTTTAAAAATGAAAATGTGTGTGCGTGTGTGTGTGTGTGTGTGTGTGTAGAACCACGGGCGAATTTGGGAACCACCATGGACCGCCTCCACCTCCTCCTTGTTAAACACAGGCCGCCCCTGCTTCTGCCCGACGTCTATACGTGGGGTGTAGGATCGGAACTCAGGACCTTCCGCCTGCAAGGCAGAGGCTTAACTCCTGAGCCACCTCTCCAGCCCCAGGAAATTCTTTTAAAATAAAAATTTCCCAATATTTGAACATTTAAATGGATGAGGAAGGACTACAGAGTATAGGTTTGTTTCTCAAAATTCTCTTATCCAAGGGTACTTACAAAGGGAAGACACCCATTGGATGCTGATGTCACATGACCATGAACCCAGAATTTGGGAGACTAAGGCTACAGGACTGGTGCAGTGTTTGAGGCCAGCCTAGGCTCCATAGTAAGACTTGGGTGGGAGGGGAAGACAGAACTGAGCCTTAAGCTCAGGAATTCAGGGTCACTCTCAGGTACACAGTAAGTTTTGGGCCAGCCTGGGCTACATGGGAAGGTGTTTGATAAAAAAAAAAAAAAAAAAAAAAGAGCCAGTGAGATAGCACAGCAGGTAAGGTGGTACTTACAAACCTGGTGACCTGAGTTTGATTCCTGGAATCTCTCTCTTTTTCAAATAAATATTTTTAAAACTAAAAATAAGGTTAGAAAAAGAAGAGATGGGCAGATGTTTGCCACATGCAAGTGTGCAAATGTTCACACACACACACACATCACCCCAAGTCAAGGAGTATCGCCACGTGGATTCTCCCATCTGGAAGCAGCAGCAGCCACCTGGCAGAAAGAAAAGAGGCCGGGCCACCATCCAGGACACCTGGGCCTCCGGTCCAGCTTCCCTGTCCCGTGGCAGACAGACTCTGGTCTCTGGACCTCACGCCCTGTCCGAACAGCGAGGTGTCCAGAACCTCCAGCTCTTTCTTTTCAGCACTGCCGAGGCTGCCAGAGCCAGCTTGGGCCTGCCAGGGGCTCAAAGACGGGAGGCCTCCCCTCCTGGGGGTTTCCACTTTCCAAGAATGACTCTTTCCCCTGCCCTGGCTGCCTCCCGGTCCATCGGCCTCTCAGCACTCGGCCTGTCTTGTCCCAAGGCCAGCGACAGGCTCGTGATGTGATTTTCCAGCCCAAAGCATCTCCTCCCTGCTTCGGTTCCCATTCTTTCCAGTCGCGGTGGGAGGCAACTCTTTCCACACTCCCCCCACTCTCCCTACCTCCCCCCACCCCTGCAAGCCTACAGCTTCGGTGGTGGCATGGAGGGACCCTGCGCTGGCCAGGCACCCCCATTTCCAGGGCTCAGGTGGGTAGGAGCCACCTGCCAACTCCATCAACCCACACCTCACTATTTTCATGGAAGATTTCCTGCGCTCTCCTTGGCTTCCCTGGACCAAAAAAAAAAAAAAAAAAAAAAAAGCATTCCTTCATTCATTTGACACCTTTTTATTGAGTGTTCTGGGTCAGGGTGAGCACACACAGGCCCAGAGAGCTTACATTCCTAAGACACAGGAATGTGAAGTTTTGTAACAGGAATCGTCCTCTACAGGAGAGGATGTGAGACGTATCAGAAGTCTCAGGAAACAGGGAGTGCAAAGGCCCTGGGGCCATGTCAAGATTGTTTAATATTTATTTATTTATTTATTAGTGAGTGCGTGAAAGAGAGAAGAGAGAGAGAATGTGTGTGCCATAGTCTACACATGGAGATCAGAAGTTGCTTTGTTAGGCTTGGGAGACAGTTTTGCAGCTAAAGTACTTGCCAGGCAAGCAAAAAGAACAGAGTTCAGATTCCCAGATAATCACATAAAAATGCCAGGCATGGGTGGGCTGGAGAGATGGCTCAGGGGGTTTAAAGGCTTTGCCTTGCAAGCAAAAGGATCAGAGTTCACATTCCCAGATCCCATGTGAAAATGTCTGACGAAAATGATGGTGGCCTGTATTTCTAACCTTGGAAGGTGGGACCTGGGTAACCCCCAGAGCAAAATAATAAGGAGGGAGAGCAAACTAGGGTGCTGATTTGAGAAATGGAAGAGCACCTGTCTAGACTCCCCAATAAGGGACTGGGGGCGTGGCTCAGTGGTAGCGCATCTGCCTGGAGTCCTCCAATGAGAGGCTGGGAGGAGCGAAGCCCTCCTGGGTTACATCGTTAGCGTAGACCTAACGTCTTGCCACTGAGGGGGGGAGATTCTTCGGTTTCTTATGGGGAATTCATTTTGGGACAGGTGACATGGGCTTTCTGAGCCAAACTTCTCAAGTCACAGACTTGCCTCAGAGGCTTCCACAAACACCGGGGTTGGGGGCAGCAGAGTAGAAAGCTTGGAGAGACAGACAGAAAAACCCAGTGACACAATTTCTGACTCAGAAATCAGCCACTCCCTTTGACTTCCCAGCCACCAGGCCAATAAATTCCATGTTTTGCTTCACCCACATGAGTAAGAAAAATTGCTTGTGATCAACACTTGCCGAACCAGCCAAAGGAGGAGTATTCCGGAGCCAGAAGAGAAGCAGAGCTAGGTGGCCCTGAGGGCCCCTTGAAGTCGGGATCCCAAAGCTGCCATGTATCCCAGAGTGTCAAGGCAGCCCTTCCCTGTCCACCTTTGTATCCCGAGCCAGCACAGTCATCCCGGATCCACACCTAGGGCGTGTTGCTGGCAAGACAGACCTGCCCCTTATGCCCAGCACGTTCTCCCTGTCAACCACCAGGACGCCTTTTGTTTCAGTGAACCGCCCTTTGGCTACTGAACCTTGCTTCCTTGTGTCTATGGGGAATCCAGGTGCCAGGAAATTTATTCCCCACTCCCCTAACCTACCCTCACAGGGGTAGCTCTTAACCACGAATGACACGGGATCTACAATCACCTGGGAGACAACTTCAGCAGGTGTATGTGCGGGTAGAAAGATCCACCCTGAACCTGGGTGCCCCATCCCATGGGGGGGAGTCCTAGTCTTGGATACAAAAGACAAAGCAAACCAAGAGCCAGCATACATCTCTCTCTCTGTTTCCTAACTGCCGATGGCCAGGACAGAGGCAATGCACACTCAGCCCAGCCTGGGCCTGCTGCTTGGGGAGACATGGTCCCCTGAGCCACTTTCTCTCTCCACCACCCCACCTCACCAGGCGCCTTCGTTTTCCAAAGCGAATATTCATAACTGAATTATTTGGAGTTCGCTGGCAGCCCGCTTCCCCATCCAATCTCTACGCTCTGTTTACCCACGGGTGTTTATATTTTGACGGTTTCTAGCTGGGCTTTGAGTAAGGCAAAATTTCGATTGTTTTCCCCTTCCGCCGCTCACATGTGTCCTCTTGTGTCCTCTGGCTGAGTCTCCTTGGACCTCCGTTTCGAGCCCTCATGTCTGGCAACCAGTTCCCTGGGTAACTTCTTCAAGAGACCATCTGGACATCTTTAGACTGGGAGCCGGGCCGGAAATCACTCCACAGGGTCTCCGCTGCCACCGCCACCACTGGCGATCCTGCAGGCCATCTGGAAGCCAGGAAGACCCAGCGGCTTCAGGGCCAGCGCCCACCCGAGACACACACACACACAAGTCTCCCCAGAGACGAGGTCCACAGGGGGCTGCTCAGCGGGCACCTGGCCGAGCCCAGGCTCACCCATGGGTGCAGGTTGGTGAAATGATCATTTGCGAAGCAAACCAGCATCCGTCAGGAACCCACACACAGCATCCTGAGCTTTTTATAGCACACAAGCATTGTCACGTGCAGAAATCCTGCCCCAGGAGAAGTCTGCTAGGGAGGCGTGATTGTAACCAGCTTGCTTCGTTAAGAATGCTCTCTGGTGCTGGGGATGGAACCCAGGACTTTGCATGAGCTTAACGAACACTCTACGGCTGAGCCAAACCCCCAGCCCCTTACTGGGAGATTCTAAGCACACGGTCTACCACCTCACTCAGGAATCCATGCAGCCCAGGCTAGCCTTGAACCAGCTAGGAAGACTGAACTCGTGATCCATCTGTCTCCAGCTCCTGAGTGATGGAATTATATGCATCAAATCTCATACCAGGATTATGGATGAAACCCGGGACTTGTGCATGCTAGGCAAGCTCTCAACCCACTAAGCCACATCCCCAGCCTGACTTTCTTTTTGTTTTGCTTTGTTTTATGTGTTTGTTTGTTTGTTTGTTTTTAACACAGTGTTTTCTGTAGCTCGGGGTGCCTTCAAACTCCTTTAGTAGCTAAGGACAACTGTCATAGTTAGATACTGGTGTCCACTTGGCAACTGAAAGCTCTGCACTCTGGGCACAGTTGTGAAAAATTGGTAGTTGACTTAAGCCCCCAACAAGCCTGCAGTAGATTGTCAAATTGATGGGAAAGACCCAGCCCATAGTGGCAGGACTAGTCCCCAGGCAGGTGAATAAGACAGAGGGAACTAGTTAAGGAAATTAGCATTCTTTGGTATGCTTGGCCAGACATGTTGGTCTGGCAAGTAAGGATTGTCCTCCCGGCAGTCTATGGATTTGGTGTGGCCAGTTCCCTCAGCCCTTGGTGTTGGTGTGAGCTCTCCTGCCAAGCTGGACTAAGAACTCTAAGTGGACAATCATAAGCCCAAATAAAATCCCTTGTTTCTGTAAGTCCTTTGTTGTGAGTTTATGGGCAACAATGACCTTGAAATACTGACCCTCCTGCGTCCACCTCCCACATGCTGGGATGACAGACATGTGCCATCATGCAAGACAGCATTTTCCTCTCTCCATTTTTGCCAACCAGGGAAGTGATGCTCAGAGTTCTGGGTTCAGGGATCTGGGATCAGAACTTTGGTCCTTTAGCTTGCAAGGCAAAAGCTTTAACCCCTGAGCCATCTCCCCAGTCTCTCCACCTTATTTTTTGAGACAGGGTCTCTCACTGAACCTGGCACTCATCAGTTCAGCTAATCTTAGCTGACTAGAGAGCCCCAAAGATCCTCTTGTCTCTGCTCTGCCACAGCTGGGGTTACACGTGCATGTAAGCTCGCCTGACTTTTTATGTGGTGCTGGGAATCAAATTCAGATCCTCATGTTTAAAAGCAAGTACTTTACCCACTGAGCTATCACCCCAGCCCACCCTTCTGGTCCTCCTGGTCCTCCTGCCCCCACTTCTTAAGTGCTGGGATCAAAAGCCTATATCACTAACTATACTCTTTTTATGCAGTGCTGAGACTCAAACCCAGTGTTTATACATGCCAGGCAAGTATTTAATCAACTGAGCTATACTTTCAGCCCAAGGTGAAAGTTGTTCAAACGATCGATCCAGATGAGAGGTAGATGGATGGGAAGTGCATCCATCTACTTCAGAGTTTACCAGCACTGCCCAACCGCCCCCTGCCCAACAGAAAGGGTGTACTACGGGCCCTTCGAGGCACTGTTTCCTTAGCCTCTGGACTGACCATCTGTTGCTCTGTGCGCCTTGGATAGATGGGCTTTGTATTTGGCCCACAAAGGAGATGGAGGACAGACAGAAAGAGAAGGTTTGTTTCCAATTGGTTTCAGAAGACAGGAGTAAGACATCTGGTTTTCTTCCTCCCACAGCCACAGCAGAGCCAATCCATATCACAGCAGACATACTCTGCCATAAGAGTTCCATGCGTTGTTCCAATAGTCTTCACCATTCTCGTTTCGTATGTGAGTGCCTTCCTTAGATGGGGAAACAGGTTCGCATTCTGTAACTTTGGACTTCTTCAGGAGCCGGTGGGTGATCGGTCTGTGCTGTGTCTTCCAGGAAACCTGGCTTACCACCACCTACAGAACCTCACACAGCACCTGGGCTCTGGATACTGGCACTACCACTCCATGCATGGCAAGCCATCCATTTGAGAACTTAATATCAGTGTTTTTCATAAAGTGTGTGTTTTAATCATGTATCACAACCTTTCTTCAAGTATTGATAGACCACACAACAAGAACTCCTATGCAGTGAATCCTGGAACATGGAGATACAAGGAGCAGTTTGTTTGAACTGGTGGACAATGCTAGACAGGTAAAAAACATGTGAACATTAAAAAGGCAGCATAACAGTGCAGTCGGTAATGACATTTGCCCCCAAACCTGATGACCTGAACTCAGACTCCATTGGATAGAAGAACAGAATCAATTCCACAAAGTTGTTCTCTGACACTTGTATATGTATTATATTATCTCCATATAAGAACACAAACACGGGCTGGAGAGATGGCTCAGGGGTTAAGCCTCCGCCTTGCAGGCAGAAGGTCCTGAGTTCGGATCCCAGATCCCACGTATAGACGCCAGGCGGAAGCGGGGGCGGCCTGCACTTCTGGCCCTGGTAGGGCGGAGCCTGTGAATCCCGGGGCAGAAGGAGGTGGAGGTGTCCATGGTGGTTCACGAATTCGTCCGTGGTTCTACACACACACAGACACACACACACACACATGCACATGCGCACAGTTGAATAAATAATAATAAAAAAAAATTAAAAAAAAAAGAACACAAACACATACGCACACACGGAATGGACAAATACGTGTTAAAAAAATTAAATGAAACAAACACCACTCTTACTTAGTACAGTTTTGTCATCCCAGTAGCTCAGGAGGCTGATGCAAGAGGATCAAAAATCCAAGTAAAGCTGGAGTTATAGAGTGATCTCAAGAATAGCCGAGAAAATTAATGAGACCCCGTCTCAAAATAAAACAAAAGAAGATGTGTGGGGATATTGCTCAACAGTAGAGCACCTGCCTAGAATCCCCCAAGAGATTCTGGGGACTTAGTTCAGTAGTAGAGCACCTGCCTAGAATCCCCCAGTGAGGGGCTGGGGGGTGGCTCAGTAGTAGAGCACTTCCCTGGCATTTCACCCAGCTAGCCTGCTTCGTAGCTGGATGTTAGCTTCAGACTCTGGCTGGAGAGCCTGTCTCCTAAACATGATAAGGTACACCCTCTCTGGGGTGTATTACTGCCTTTCTTCCAGAGAGCCACGGACCTGTTACAGCACAAAAAAAAAAAAAAAAAGAAGAAGAAGAAGAAGAAAAGAAAAGAAAAGAAAAGAAAAAAAAAAAACGGAGCATTCTCAATTCCAGTGATCAACACCATCCCGCCTGCCTTCCCAAAAAAATAAAGTTCTGCCAATCTTGTTCTCTTAATTTTTTTCTCTTGTGTACCTTTTATCCTCTTAGTATGGGCCTCTCTTAGGGGCACAAGTCTTATTGGGGGGTCCCCTGTATGGAACCTCTGTTTATGACCTTTGTGGAGATGGCTCCAACCCCCGCAATCCTGTGAAGTTGACAGGATCCCAGCGGCTCGACGGTCACCTGAGCTGCCAAACCCCCAGCTGGCGGGCCAACAGCGAGTCCAGCCACTAGGCCCCAGGAAAGATGAGCTCACCCACTCAAGGTCTCTCCTGTCTCTCGGCCTCTGGACTCCAACCAGTGCCGCAGGGGCCCCTTCCAAATCTATAACTGGAAAAACCTGTCTGAGAGCCCCGGCCTTGGAGCGTGTCTGCCACGCACGGTCGGTGCTAAGGAATGGAAGCCGAGACCAACTCAGGCCGCAGCCCAGGGCCTCCGGCGTGGCCCCGCCAAGGCAGACACATCCAAAGCCAGCTGTAGAGACTTTGTCTGGTGAAGATGAATGCCCGGGACCCAGCAAAGAGGGCGGTGAAGGAGGAAAGATCTAGAAAATTGAGCCAATGCCACACCATTAGATGGAGAGGTGGGGGTGGGTGCCAGAAAAGCGTGTGGCTAGGCTTGGATCCTCCGTTCTGCTGGAGGTGAGGATACAGGGTGCCTGGACACAAGAAGGGACCCAGAGGCAGATGGCCAGAGTGGTCATAGTGTGGACGCAGCTGAAGAAGGAGCTATCTAAGAGACAATGGAGAGGACAGTTACACGTGTGCTGACTTTGGGGAACCTAGGGACACCCAAGTGGATGTACCCACCCATCTTTTGACTGTTGACCCAGTCAAGAAGAGAATGATAGGCTGAGAGAGAGCCGAGACTGCCATCTTTGTGGATTGAAGGTCAGAAGACCTTGGGGCAGATGGATGTTGGAGAGGGTTGAGCGACCAAAGCGGATAACTGAAACCTACTGGAGACAGTGCCCAGAAGGGTCTCAGAGGTAGGAAAGCCATCAAGATGGAACACATTGTAATCCCAGAAATCAGAAAATGAAGACAGAAGGATCGTGAGTTCAAAGTTAGACTGGGCTGATAGTGATTTCAAAGCCAATCTGGGCTATAGAGTGAATTGAAAGCCACCCTGAGGTTACATAACGAGTTTAAGTTCATCCTGGGCTACAGAGCAAGGTCAGGGCAAGTTTAAGGCCAGTCTGAGTTACACGAGGAGACTCCCTATCTCAGAATACAAAAAGCAAAAACAAAAGGACACAACTCAAGAGAGGTCAAGTGGAAGAGGCGCACTGGGCCTGGTGTCTGCTATGTGGACCTGCGAAGCTCCTTAGGCGCAGACTCCCCTAGTGCCTCGATTTGTTGACCAAGCCAGAAATTTGGTACTCCATCATTGACGGCCATTTGTGGAGGTTTGGTTACAACGGTTGTCTAAATCATTGGCCATTAGTGACTCAACTCAACCTCCGTCCCTCTCCTCTCTGCACAGGTGGGAGGTTGGTACAGAACGTGTGGACTCTTGCTGGGGAGATGGGAACACGAATGTGTTTCCCAGGCAGGGCACCTACTCCGGTCTGGAAACAAGATTCTACCCAAGTCTGGGGAAACGGTTCAAGGGTTAAAGCCTTTACTTCACAAGCAAAAGGACCTGAGTTCTGATCCCCAGATCCCACATAAAAATGCCAGGCAGTTACGGTGCTGGTCTGTCATTCCAGCCCTGGAAGCCATAGAGCCTGGAAAACCCCAGAGCAAAGTAATAAGAAGGTAGAGTAATCCAGGATGATTCCCATAGTCATTCTTCAGGCTCCACAGGTGCACTCGCGTGTGCATGCGTGCACACACACACACACACACACACACACACTTTCAAATGCCTTCTTGTATACATATGTGTGCGTGTGTGTGCAGTGGGTCCTTGTTCTCTGCTCTCGCTGCAAATGTGATATGACTAGTTCCCTTGGCTCTCAGTGGTATGTCTCTCCAGTCATAAAGGAATGTAATCTTGAATTGTAAGCTAGACTACAATCACTTTTCCCCCTAAATTGTCAGAATCATGTACTTATTCCAACTCAGAAAACAAAAACATGCAGCAAACACTTGGCCAAGAGCCTCATCCTCCCCAGCACCCAAACACAGGTTTCTTGTAATGTCACATGCGCCAAACCAGAGTTCAGGACCGCAGGTTCCAGGAAAGGCCCTAGGGCACAGAGAGGTCGGTCTGGGCCGTAAGGCCCAGGGAAACCTGTTTGGAATGTATATCACAAAAGGAGTGAGTTCATCCATCGTATCCACCAAACAATACGTGCAGGAATGCTCAGAGACGTCCCATCCATGTCGGTCACAGATGAGAAACCACCCACGTGTCCATCAACTGATGCACGGATAAACAAATCATGCTACATTGGCCCAGTGGAAACATCTCCGTAATCAAAAAGGAATGAATTTCAGGAGTAGTACAGATGAATTCTAAAACTCTGAGGCGGAGCCAAAATCATGTAACAGAGAAGACTAGAGCCATGTCGTAAGAGTCAAGCCGGGTGCGGAGGTGCAGTCCCAGCACTCGGGAGGTAGAAGCAGGAGAGTCAAGAGTTGGAGGCAGCCTCAGCTACATAGTGAGTTGGGGCTAGCCTGCCTACAGGGGGACCTGTCTCCAATTGAAAAAAGAATTTTTTAAATGAATAGTCCCACAGCAAACTGGTGTGGTGGCACCGTCCTGTAATTTCAGCACTGGGAAGACTGAAGCAGGAGGACGGCAAGTTTGAGTCCAGCCTGGACTACACAGCAAGAGTCTACCTTTAAAAGAAAAAGAAAAAGAAACTAAAATAACTGGGTCCTCAAATGCAACTATTTGAATTAGCATTGACCTGAACTAGTTTTTAGTCTGATACTGAATTCAAACTGTATAGCCACAGGTACTGCTTACAGAAGAAAAAAGATCCCTCCCCAGTGAGGGGTGGGAGACCCAAGATCTCCCAAAGCACTCTGCCACAAAGCCTCACTGGGCAGGAGCTCTACCACTGAGCCACACCCCCAGCCCTTCACTGGGGGTTCATAGGCAGGTGCTCTACCACTGAGCCACACCCCCAGCCCTTCACTGGGGGTTCATAGGCAGGTGCTCTACCACTGAGCCACACCCCCAGCCCTTCACTGGGGTTCATAGGCAGGTGCTCTACCACTGAGCCACCTACCTGGCACCTCGGTGCATGATGTTAGGCAAGTGCTCACTGGGGAATTCTAAGATCAGGGTACAGTGTGAGTATGTTATTTTGTCTCCACCCCCTTTCCAGTGCAAAGGCTCCAAGTTTGTCAGTAAGCTGGCACTCAGACCCTTTGTCCATCCCATAATGCCCAATATGGATTCCCACCTATGGGGTCCCTGCTTCCCTGTAAAGGACATGATGACTCCGTATGTTGGTCAGTTTTTCATCACTGTGACAAATCCCTGATATTGATGACCTAAAAGAAGAGAAGGGAGATTTTGGCTCATGACTTCAGAGACATCTGTCTCTGTAAGCTTAGATCTGTGATAGGCAGAGCATTATGGCGGATTGGTGTGGCAGAACACAGCTGCTCACCTCAGAGTGGCCAGGAAGGAGAGACACACAGATACATAGAGAATGAGAGAGACAGGCAGATAGAACGAGAGAGGCAGAGACAAAGAGAAGAGAGACAGAGGAGATACGAGAATGAGAGAGTGAGATGTGAGACTTTTCCTGAGGAGACACCACACAACCATCTTTTATCCATTCCAGACATGAGTTTGACAACAGGTCAAAGTAACGATGATGCCAAGGTCCAACTCGATGAATCAATTTATTGGGGTTCCTTACAGGAGTTAAGGGTGAGGATTACTAACAGGAGCAGGGACGACGTAGGAGCAGCTACATCACCAAAACGTCCACCCCAGATAGATGGAATCCCTTTCAATGAACCTTCCTCGGTCTATATACCCTAGTGCCCCTCCCAGACCTCAAGGTCTGAGGGCGAGTGCGTGGGCATGTGTAATTAGGGCAGAATCACCTTCTAATGGCTGGGAGAGGCTTCAAGACAGGTCAGAACCCCAGGTGAGGTCCAACGACCCTCTTTACCCCCTGTCTCTATGGACAACAGGTCTCGATGGTCTCAGACAGAGAGAGAGAGAGAACACAAGGGAGAGACAGACAGAAAATGAGAACAATAAAGTATGAGAGAAACAGATATATGTATGGAGAGAGTTATTGGAGCACGTCAGAGACATACTTGCTCCAGCCAGGCCTAGCCCCCTGGTAGCCCATTCGTTCGCCATGAACTCACCACGGATGAACTCGCAAAGTAAGCTCCGCTGGGATCCAGGTCTCTCTCAATAGCGCCACCAGCTGGGCACTAAGCCCTAGGAGTCTTTGGGAACCTGGACACTTCCTGGCCAAACCATAATTCGCTGAGGGGTCACAAGCAGCTGGGAAGCACAGCTGCTCCTGAGACTCCATCCTCACTGGATCCATCTACCAAGCCTTGGAGCTAACACAGGAATTGTAGGAGTTTGGGGTAGTTGCCAAGTTTCGAAGCCCCTCAGTCCATAAGGGTCTGGAATGTCCTGGCTTACGGGGGGAGGAGGTGTTGCATGTGCACGTGCACGTGTGCAGATATGCAGGTACGTGGGAGTTTTCACGCACACATATGTACAGGGAAAGGGACAATCTCAGGTGTTATTCCACAAGTACTGTACACTTTTATTTTTGACACAAGGTCTCTCATAGGCCTGAAACTTGTCTGATTAGCCAGCTAGTCACAGGATCCACTGACCTCCATCTCCCCAATGCTGGGATCACAAGTGCATGCTGTGTGTGTGTGTGTGTGTGTGTGTGTGCGCGTGTGTGTGTGTGTGTGTGTGCGTGTGTGCATGTGCGTGTGTGTGCGTGCGTGTGTGTGTGTGTGTGTGTGTGTGTGTGTGTGTATGTGTGTGTGTGTGTGTCCAGAGGGAGCGTCAATGTGTGTGCCTTGGGATCATCCTGACTGCTCTCCCTCCTTATCGCTTTGCTCTGGGGTTTCCCAGGCTCTGCCTTCCAGGGCTGGAACTACAGGCTGCCACCATATCCAATCACCAGTTTCTGTGGGATCTGGGGATCTGAACTCAGATCCTTTTGCTCATGAGAAGAAGAATGTAGCCCCTAAACCATTTCCTGACACTTGAACTTTTTGTTGTAGGAACTCATCCCCCAGATCCCTTCCCTTAGAGGAGACCTTTGGAAAGCAACGGTGGAACAATATTATTATCTCTGTTCCTGGGTCTTCCAAAGGCCTTCCCTCTCCTGCCCCACTGTCAGGCTATGGGTTGACGTCGATTCTCCATTAAAAGTTGCCCTTTGCTTTGTTATCTTCCGGTCATGGTAGGAAACTGAGGCTTGGAAAGGATAAGGAACTTGCCCTGGAACATAGAGAGCTGGGATTGGTTGGATCCCATCTGATGGGAGACACATGCTTGCTCCAGGCCCATGGGAGGGGGGGAAGTAAGATGAGCTGACAGGTGCTTGGAGGAAGAGGGAACAAAGACCAGAAAATTAGCTCTGTAGCCGGCCACCAACAAGCCAGGGCTCCCTGCTACCCACACTCCAGCTAAGCAAGTCCCAGGGAGCTGGCTGGGTCCGTCTGCCCAGCACTGGCATTATAACCACGTGGTACCACAGACTCCATGTGCACTGGAATGTCAGTGCTCCTACGAGTCAGGAGACTCCCTGGACCCTCCCAGCCAGGCAGACTGCTGTACATAGCAAGAACAAGAGACCCCGTCTCAGGTGGAAGGTTGCCCTCTGACCTCCACCTGTGGGCTGTGGCATGTGTGTACCTGCACTCACATACACGAACATGCACACATACACATCATACGCACCCGCACGTGTACACACACACGCACACACACACACACACACACTAGAAAAACTTGAAGGTGTGTGCCTGTCGAGACCCAATGACTTTGGGAACCATCCTGGATTACTCCCCCTCTTTACTGCTTTGCTCTAGGGTTTCCCAGACTGTCTTCCAGGGTGAGTCGCAGGCCACCACCATATCTGCCTGGCATTTTACATGGGATCTGGGGACCAAACTCAGGTCCTTTTGCTGCTGAGCCAAAAGCTTTAACCCCTGAGCCATCTCCCCAGTCACACAAGTGGCTTTTTTAAAAACGTAGATTCTAGGGATGAAACTCAGCTCCTCGTGACAACTGAGTCATCTCCCCAGTTAAGAGGGGGCATGTTGTCCAGCATTGCAGGCACTTTTGTGACAGACAAAGGGATTGAGACTTGGGGTCCCCACTTCCCCGGTAAGTTTCCCGAATTGATCTCAAGGACATGAAGTTCTAGGATCACTAAGTATGGCGGGTCATGGATTGGGGGTGGGTGCTGAGCTTAGGAATGGGGGGCATTTGGGCATTTCACCCTGGGCCCTGCGCTTCCTCCCGTTCTGGAGAGTCTGCAGAACAGGACCTGGCAGGGTGGCAGATGAAGCCCCTCATAACCACGAACGTCCTCCCTGGGGCACTGTTCAAATTAAATTAACATTTTTTCCATTTCCCCTTTATTGCAAACATATTGGAGGCGGTTGCACAAATCTGCCTTCTTTGTGGTTCGCATTTGCTTGTCTCTTGGCTTGCGTTTCCAGGAACAGCCTGACAAGGGTAAAAGAAGCAGGTCTCTCCCTGCCTTGGGCCCCAAAGGCCCAGCTCATAGGCAGTTCCTGACCACACTCCTTCCATCCCTGGCTCCCAGGCCCCCATGCACGCTGACACTCACTTCCTGTGGGCTCAGAAATCCCAGAGGAGAGTTTCACATCCAGGGCTGGAGAGATGGCTCAGGGGTTAAAGTCTCTGTCTCGAAAGCAGAAGGATTCAGATCCCACGTAAAAGCTGCTAGGTGGAAATAACGCTGGAAGGTGGAGCCTGAGAAACCCCAGAACAAAGCAAAAAGGAGAGAGAACAATTCAGGATGATTCCAGAAGTCACCCTTGGGCCTCCACAGGCATACTCAGTGCCCTCTGATACACACACACACACACACACACACACACACACACACACACACACACAGAGTTCCCACATCCACTACCATCAACTCACAACAAGCAAGCTTCCACCTGAAACCTGCCTGGAATCCAGAGCTGCAGATTGGAGTTAGATGATTTCAGGGGGTCCCCAGAAAGAGAACCAAGAATCTGAGATGGAGGAGGAAGAAGGTGTTGCTCATTTATTTAGCCATTCAGGAAATTCTGTAGACATGTAGGTATGTGCACATTGGCACATTTGTACATATGTAGGTGGATATGTAAGTGCATGAGCATGTGCGCATGTGCGGACAGAGGTCAGGGATCAACTTCAACTATCATTCCATAGTTGTTTTTCACCTTACCCTTTGAGACAGGGGCTCTTGCCCATCTGGAAGTCAACAAGTAAGCTAGTCTAGTTGGCTAGATAAGTCCCAGGAATCCTCCTGTCTCTACCTGTCAAGTATGTGGATTATACGCATGTGGTTCCAAGTCTGACTATTTTTACAATATGGACTCTGGGGATTGAACTCAGGTCCTTAGGTTTGCAAGGCAAGCACTTTACCTTCTGAGTTACGACCCCAGCTCATCGTCCAGTGAATTCTTACAGAATACTCACCCCAGGCCAGTGAAATAATTGGAAGGGTTCATTGGGTTTCAAAGAACTTGGTTTACGGGCTTCAGTTGCTCACTTGGCTCCCTGTGGAGGCCCAGGTTGGAGGCAGAGCCTAGAGCCTAGGAGGCAGTGAGGCGCGAAACAGACCAGACCACGTGAAATCAGCCCAGAGTGAAGGCAAGGAGCTGCGTGTGCTCGGCAGAACGGTTGTCTAGAATACCTCACTGAGGGGTTGGGGATGCGGCTCAATGGTAGAGATGCCCCCTAGAATGCCCCAGTGAGGGACTGGGGAGATGGTTCAATGATAAGCAACTTCCCAGAATCCCCCAATGAGAGGCCGGGACCTGACTGGATCTGTCTAGTATCTCCAGCGAGGGGCTGGGGACATAACTCAGTGGTAGAGCACCTGTTTAGCAATGAGGGGCTAGGCCCTAGTTCAGCAGAAAAGTCCCTGCCTAGCATGCCAAAAACCCTAGGTTTCAACCCCATGGCAATATTAAGAAGGCAGCATGAGGGGAGATCGAATCACGAGTGGCATAGATTGATTTTTGGCAAGTGGGACCAAATATAAGAGGAGCGAGGGAGTGGTCTCTCTGCTTGAGGAGAGATCCTTGGAGTTAAACATGAGCCCATGGTTTGAGTTCAGGCCTTGTGGGTCTTGTGGGTGGGTACATCAGGCTCGTTCTAGACACGCCACTTTGGCACCTTGGTAAGGACCCAGCTGATAAACCTAGCCCAGCACGTTGGAGATTGAGTCAAAGAGGAGAGACCTGGTTCAGTAAGAGGATTCCAGGAGAAGACGATGTGGACGGAGCATCATTAGGACAAGGGAAAGAGCTCAGAGGTCAGGACTAGGGGAGGGGCATCTTCGTGGCAAAAGGTCAGCGATAAATACTGGATGCTATGGTGCTGAGGCACAGACCCCCCCCAATTAGGACTAGCAGCTGCCCTGGACTGCCACAATATTCACCTGCCCCTCTGTCTGTGGAGGGTTGGGGACAAGTCCCAGAGCCTTGGAAGAACTTTGGAGACACTTGGCAGTGGATGGATGGAGAGAGCTGGGAAGGATGGTACCTGGCCCCAGTGACAACAAAAAAATGGAGGCGGTGACGTGTGAAGGAGCAGAGAGCCTTGGCAGAATCAGGACGCAGCCATCAGAACGGGGTTTCTGCATAAGCATTGGGGGGACAAAGTTAGGAGGAGACATTGCCTAGTGTCTTTCCAAGATCAAGAGTGCAAGGGAGAAAAGGACACTTAGACTCTGGCTTTGCAGATAGAGAGACATGATAGAGTGATTGGAGGGTGTCTCTATCGTGTACGTATGTGCTCAGAGCAATGCAGGAGACAGGGGAGGTCTCCCGTCTCTCCACATCTGAGTTCCCGATCAGGTCCAACGGGCACCTCCTCCTGTCCTCTGAAAACAAGATAGTGCTCAGAGTGAAGGTAAAAGGCTGGTAGATCAGTGGTAGAACCCCTGCCTAGAATCTCCCAGTGAGGGGGCAGAGGGGATGGCTCAGTGGTCGAGCACCTGCCTAGGATTCCTCAAGTGACTATGAGAGGGGAACGTCCACAGAGTGACATGGTCACAACCACAGAGTGCCTGTAGGGGACAGAGCGAGAACAGAGCTAGAGGCAAGAGGTCTTGTCTTGGAACTTGGACTTACGTGACTGGAGCTGAACCCTCTGCCTTTAGGAGCCCCCTTTACCAGAGCCTCCATCGCCTGGAACCCATCTCCCTACCTTTCCAAGTTTTGCTTCCCCATACTACACGCAGCATGCATGCAGAATTCCACAAATCTCACATTTCACGCCTGTGGGATTCAGAGGAAAAAAAATAGCGGCTCGTTCCAGAATCTTAAAACCCTATAATATAACTTTGGTGTTCTCACTAGGGATGGGTCCAGCAGACGGTCTCACCCTCTCAAATTAGCTGTCTGTCCATCCCAGCTGCCAGCCCGCCTCCCTCCCTCCCCTCCTTCACTCTCCGTATGGCCAGCCTCGAACACGTCCCAAGTGAACACTTGGCAGGCGGGCCCCGTGATTCATGGCCTTCCAGCAGGCTCCAATGGCCAGCCGCCGCCCTGCCAGCAGTGTATGCAAAAGGCATTCTTGGACTCCACCGTGTGCCCAGGATTAGCAAGGGTGGGGGCAGCCGGACGGGGGACGGCAGACTGTGCTCGTTCTGCACAAGGCAGGGGGTGGTCAGGCACGAGAGTGTTGTCTGAAGTAGTCGCCAAGCTGGCCCGGGGGAGGGAACATGGCCCCATAAACCGAGGCCACGTCTGAGACCCAGACAGCAGGGGGTTAGGGGGGTGGCGTGGGAGGACTGTAACTACCTCATCCATGTCCAAGGAGTCAAAGATAGCCAGGATGTTGAGACGTTACCCCTGTACCCCAACCATCTGTCCCTCCGAGAGATCTTCTCATACCCACATACCTTCTTTTCCTCTCGGTCCAAACCCCGGGCTTGGCTGCAAGTCCTAAGTCAGCTGCTAAACAGCTGAAGAGGAGCAAACCTCAGACACCATCTGCTCTTCTTGGTACCTGCCTCAGAGGTCCGCGTCCCTGCCCAAGGTCAAGTTTACCCTCCTGTCCCCTAGATCTATGAAGGACTGATCTTAAGCAAACGCTTTCCAGGACAAGACTGAATCTTACAACTCACAAGCTCCAGGCCAGTGAGATGGATCCATGGATGAGGAGCCTGCGGAAACCATGGCGACCTACCTGAGGTCCCTCCCAGAAGCCCGTGTGGGGAAAGGCTCTGCGGGGCCAAGGACACACACGTGTAGTGCCAGAGTTCTGGAGGTCGAGGCAGGAAGATTGCCCGCTGAGGCCAGATCAGACTAGACCACGTAGTGAGCTAGTTGCTTACACGAGGATGTCTCCTAGTCTGTGAGATGCGATGCAAACGGGTGGCATGACCCCACAAAGTTCTTGCTCCCTCGACAACCACAGGTAATTCCAGTGCCCCTCCCAGCCTATCCCTGCAAGAAGTCCTGAGAGATAGAAACATGGACGCTCAGGAAGAGAGTAGGCCAGCCTTACAAGGCCTATGGAGAGGGGGACCCAGACTTCTTGGAGAAGGAGCTAGAATCCTTGGCCTCTCTGGAATCCTGATGGATCTATTCTCTCTCCAAGCTTCAGCTGGGTCCCTAGACAACGGCCCTTCCTTGGGAGATAAGGGGCCTGTGACCAGCTTAGAAGGGGCTGACATGGTAAGCAGACCGGTACTCTACTTCTGGCCCATACTTCGTTCCTTCAGGCTGGAAGACAAAAGGACCTAGCATTACTTACTTATTCATTTGCATGCTTTTCTTTGCTAGAAATGGAACCCGGGGCCTACTGCATATTAAGCAAATGCTTTACCATTGAGTCATACCACCAACTTCTCACTGGGGGGATTCTAGGCCGGTGCTGTATCACTGAGATAGCCTCTCAGTGGGGGGATTCTAGGCAGGTGTTGACCCCTGAACCACGTGGCCAGCTTCCTTTTTATATACTGAGACCAGGTTTCACTAAGTTGCCCGGTATAGCCTTGAGCAAATGATCCTCCTGCCTTAGCCTCCCAACTAGCTGGGATGACAGGCCTGTGCCACTAGTCTGGCAAAGAGGCCAGACTTACAGGGGTATCTGAATCTCACTATGTAGCCTAGGCTGGCCTAGAACTCAAGGGAATCCTCCTACCTTGAATCCCATAGTGCTGGGATTATAGGCATGAGCCACCATGCGCAGCAAAGGACTGGATTTAAGTACTGGTTTTGTAAACTGGATGGATATGGAGGCTTTCTCTTTGTTGGCTAACCTTCAGAAGGTATGATACAGCAATCAACAATTTCACACAGCCATGAATGCTCTAGGCCATAATAACAACCACCCTGGTGCAACGGTAGGATGTGTGATATGCGAATAGCCAATTGCTTTCTAATTGGATTAAAGCCTGCTTTTTGGCAGGGGACACATACCTGGTACTATAAACCTAACCAAGTACCTGTGGAAGGGGAAACCACAGTCCCTAAATGGGAACAAACTACTAAGGTCTAACTATAAGTTACTTGATAGCAAACTGCCGTATCAACACTCATAATATCCTTAGATTAAAGAAGTTTTCAGCACTCGACCAAGAAGCATCCTTTTACAACGGAAGATGTTTCATTCAGAGAACCACAGCTGGTCAAAGGTCAGAGAATAAGTAACTCTTGACTTAAGTCTTAAACAAGAGATCAAAATCACCTCCCATCCCAGAGCTCGGGAAATGCTGGGAAAGAGGAGATGGTAAGAACGTAAGAGCCTGAGGGTGAAGAGGGGTGCTGCAGACAGTATCCTCTGGTGACAGGGTTGCTGCCCCCAAGAATTCTTTCAACGATGTCCACTTCCACAAGACCTGAACAATAGTCGGCCTATCAACACTTCACCGTGGGAGAGGGAACGGTCTCAAGAGGCCCTACATTTCCCTTGAGAGCCTATTGATTTATTCACTGATGTCATCCGTGCCCCAGCAACTACTCAGACTCTTGCCAGTACACACATCCCAGATGAGACCCAGTGGGCCACACATGCAAAAAGATGTGACAGTAGGAGGGAGACTGGCTGGAAAGAAGAAAGTATGCAGTGGGGGAATGGGAACAGGGAGGGGGAGATGGGATTGGGTAATAAAGAATGAAAGCACATAAATTCATTATATTCATGCATGAAAGAATCAAAGAATAAAAGTAATGATTTTAATAAGGAACACTGTTTCTGTGTCTCTCCTTCCCTGTCCTCTGGAGTCAGCTCTAAGGTTTAAGGTCTAGTACTTAATAGATCGGTGCCTTAGTTTTCTAGTCCATGAAATGAGAGAGAGCTTGGGAAAGGTAGAGAAGAGCTTGGGCTAAGACCAGAAAGCAATTTGTGATCCCTGTTGCACCCAGAAACCCCTGTTGGAGACGAGCTGGGGGAGGGGTTCCAAGCTCCCCTGAGTGGGACACCAGGAGGTGGCCAGGCCAACCCAGCCAGCTTCCAGCCCAGCCTCACGCCCGGTCCCAGCGCTGAGACCTCTCTGCACTCTAGACACCTGGCCAAGTCTCTGCGCCTGGGCCAGATCCCGATGACAGCCCAGGGCCAGGCCAGAGCCCGGGGACACAACTCTTTCCCTGTTAGCTCCTTAAAAGTCCACCAGGCAAGCTGGAGGGCTGGCGCTCAGGGCTGCATTCCCAGCATGCCACGGGAGGGGGGAGTCCGGCTGAAAGGCTCCCAGAAAAAAAAATGCCTGACTTCAAACATTCCCTGGGAAAAGGCCACAGCACCGAGACCTGGAATAGAATGACAGTTGGCCGCATGGCTACTGGGTGCTCGGCTGAGCCTGTGCAGGGCTCAGAAGGGGAGGGGACTTTATAAGAGGGGAGCAAAGAAGGGAAGGATGCTCATCAGGAGCCTAAAGTTGGACTTCTTTCTTTATTTTAGAGAGACACTGAGAGAGAGAGAGAGAGAGAGAGAGAACAGGCATGCACAGCACACAGGTGGAGGTCAAAGGACAACTTTCAAAAGCCGGATCTCTCTTTCTACTACACGGGCTTCTGGGGATTGAACTCAGGTCACCAGGTTTTAGCATAGGTGTGTTTACTCCCTGAGCCCTCTCACAAGCCCACATTAGACTTTTCATTTGGTGGGAGCCTGTGCCCCCTGAGGGCATCTCACCAAAATCTCAGCATCAGGTCCTATACGGGGTCTTCTACCACAGAACACGGGATCTCCTATCAGGTAGACATAGTGCCAGGGAGGTCTCTGTTCATGTCAGTTAGGAATGTGGGACTGGAACCCATGGAGTATTGATTGGCCTTGGTGTGAGCTGACCTCATGGTGGCAGTGATCATCCCAGGTATGAGCTGGCCCTGCGTGGCCGTGGTCACCTTGAGCGTGAGCTGGTCCCACGGGGCAGTCATCTTCCTAGATGCAAACTTCCTAGATGTCAGCCTGAATGCGAACTGTCCCCCCACAGGACAGTGGTCGCCGTGGTGTGAACTGACCCTGTTTGTAGGATGAGCTCCAGTGTGAACTGGTCCCACAAGGCACTGGTCAGCCTGGTATATGTAAACTGGCCCTGTAAGCAGAGGCCATGGTCAGCCTGGCATGAAGTGGCCCTCGTGAACAGTGCTTAGCCCGAGTGTGAACTGTCTCCCACAGAGTGGTGGGCATCTTGGGGGTGAGCTGGCCCCATGGGGCACTTGTCTTCCTAGATTTGAACCTGGCCTTATAGCACTGCTCAAACTGAGTATGAACCGTCCCAGTGGGACAGCGACTGGTCTGGTGTGAACTGGCCGCTATGAGCGGTGGTCAGCCTGGGTATAAGCTGACCTTCTGAAATGGTCAGTCCTGTCCCTTCAGTAATAACCACCAGCTCCTCTAGCAACCCAAGGAGGCTTCTCAGAGCGGGGAGCTCAGTCCTCAGACGGGGTTTAAAGGCAAAAAGAAGTCAGGGAGAGAGGCACACCGTGAGTGGACAAGGGCTGTCTGCAGACTGTGTGGCAGAACTTGGGAGGTGCTGGTCACCACTGTCACGGCCTATCAGGCCGTGGAAACCTCTCGACTCTGACACACACACACACACACACACACACACACACACACGGAAGCTGTATTCTGAAAGGATGAGAGATTCCAGCGCCAAGTCTCAGAAACCCAGAAGGGCTGCGGGTGCCTGACCCTCTCAACCGTCCATTCCACAGGAATGTGGGTTACCCTGGAAATACTGTTTAGGTACAAAACACTTCTCTACAACATCCTGGAGAAAGTGGGCCACTCTGGGGGAGGTCGCGGGGCCAGAAGAGATCACTACAGGTCCCCAGGCAGTGTTCCTGGTCACTGGAGAAGAGTAGAGCAGGAGTAGCTGTCCTTCCCCCGCCCCCAAGGGAGAAGGATCTCAGAGGAGCGCTTCCGAGCCCCACGGCTTGGATCCCGCAGCCCGCTTGGCTTACCAACTCTAAGTCTCAGTTTTCGCATCTGTAAAGTGGATCTATTGTCTCGATGATACTGCCCACTTCCAGCTTTCATGTTCTAAGCTGCAGACAAGTCTGTCCCTGAGGTGAGAGAGGGGGAGGCCTTAAAAGATTCTCCCTGTCCCACTCTTTGAAGAAGCCCCTCTTCAAGTGACCCACGTGAGTAGCAGAAGTGGGTGGGTCCCCCCAAGAGTGTCATCGGGGGATGGTGAGGGTAGAGACCGGGAAATCTACTGCAAGGACAGGGTGGGGGAGGAACTTGGAAATTTTTAGAACCTTAACAACCCCAGATGGAAGCGATTAAGTTCTGGCAGGAGGCTCGCGGCAGGGTGGAGGCGGGAGGATGGTTTCAGGAACTCTGGGTACCAAGCTCAGACCTCTGAGACTGGTGGACCTGGGGACCCCGAGCAGAGCATTGGGAACGTGCTTCTGCAACCTCTCTCAGACCAGGCAGTTAAGGCCACCTCTGCAATCTGCAGGCCTTCCTCCAGTCCCACCAGTGACATGGACCTCAGATCGGAACAGCACTGGGCCCTGCCGCTTGCCAAAACCTCTGGTAGTTCCATGGTTACCCCCGACACACATACACCCAGCCACTGACTTCCATCCACTTGGGTGTCTGGCAAGCTTCTTTGTTAGTTGACAAGTGTTCTTTGGTGTGCGGTTCCCACGGAGGTCAGAGGACAACCTGTGTCTCCTTCCTCAGATACCTTGTACCATTTGGTTAACATAGGGTCTCTCGTTGGCCTAATACTTTGCCACATGGGCCAGCCTAGCAGCCCCCGGGCTTCCAGGATCCCCCGTCTCAACCATCCACCTTGAAGCACTGGGATTGCAGGTGTCTATTGTCACATCATCTTTTTACCTGGGTGCCGAGGATCTGAACTCGGGTCCTCATGCTTGGGAGGCAGATGGTTTACCCACTGAGCCATCTCTCCAGCCATTTGTTTCTCCTATAGGATCTCCTGTAGCCCAGGCAGACCATGATCTCACTATGTAGCCAAGCATGATCTTAAACTTACGATCTTCTTGTCTCCAGGTCCCAAATATTGGGATTACAGTTGTATACCATCAAACCCACTTTATTCAATGCTGGGATTGGAACCCAGGAGTTTAGCCATGCTAGGAAAGCCCTCTACCCACTAAGCTATAAATACATTCCCAGCCAGAAGGGGTGATTTATGCCCTAGAAAGATCACTTTGGTGACCTGTGATATACCAGGGTAAATAAACTAGGATTAGTGGATGACTGTGGGAACAGATCTATAGGGAATGAAGACATAACATCTAGAGAATTTAATCTCAAAGTGGAGAGAGGTAAGGAGGGAGCGGGAGAAACCTGGGAAGGCAGCTGTGACCCTGTGGGATTTGGGGGCAGGATAGAGGTGCTGAGTGGGGATAGAAGCAATGGAGGACTGGCTAGACCATGACAATAAGTCTCCCTAGAACCTAACTTGGCTATAGGTTTTGAGCATGTCTCATCAGCAGAGAAACAGTAACTGAAGTGTTTAGAATAAGGACAAAGGCCTTAAACAAAAGGCCAGGGCAAGGCTGGAGAGATGACTCAGGGGTTAAGACTCTGCCTCACAAGCAGATGGTTCTGAGTTTGGATCCCAGGTCCCATGAAAAACTGCTGGACACAACTGGCAACTTCCTGCACTTCCAGCTCTAGTGAGCGGAGCCTGGGACATCCCAGTGTAAAGCAAGAAGGAGGTAAAAGCAATCCAGGGTGATTCCCAAAGTCACCCTTGGTCCCCCACAAGGACACAGTACCCTCCCCTCAAGGCACACAGAAATATAAATAAATAAATGGCTTGATCAAAAAAATCAAGAGTGGGGCTGGAGAGGTGGCTCAGGGGTTAAGCCTCCGCCTTGCAGGCGGAAGGTCCTGAGTTCGGATCCCAGATCCCACGTATAGACGCCAGGCGGAAGCAGGGGTGGCCTGCGTTTCTGGTTCTGGTAGGGCGGAGCCTGTGAATCCCCAGGCAGAAGGAGGTGGAGGCGTCCATGGCGGTTCGCGAATTCGTCCATGGTTCTACACATACACAGACACACACACACACACACACACACACACACATACACACAGACACACGTGCGCGCACATACACACGCATATGCACACAGTTGAATAAACAATAATAATAATAAAAAAATTTAAAAATTAAAAAAAAAATCAAGAGTATTTCATTTGCAATAGCATCAAAAGGGATCAAATACTAAAAGAAAAAAAATTGTATATCTAAAACTAAAAGACAGAGACCCTAAAACTAAAAGAGAGATATAAATAGCTCAGTGAGTAAGGCACCTGCTTGTAAACCTGGCAACCTGAGTTTGTGCCTGGAAGCCCAAATAGGGGAAGGAGAGAACTAACTTCTGAAAATTGTCCTCTGACCTCCGCCTATGCACCACCGCAGAAAAGCCCATAGCCACGTCAGGAGTCAGGGGAACTGGCTGCGCCCTATCCACCAAAGGAGCTGAGAGCGAGACATGTGTCCTTGCTTAACCAGCCTGCTTGCATGCCAAAGAGCTGACCCAGCTCCTTTCCTCTTATCCACCTTTCCAGAGAATGGTCTCACCCACTAGAGTTTGGATTTTCCTACATCATCAGTTAGATCAATTCCCACAGGCTTGCTCAGACCTTGCCTTGCCTTGACTACTAGTTCTTCCCAGATGTGTCCAAAGGCTCAATCTTCAATTGACAAGTGGACATAATTGTATCTAACTGGTACAGCTGACTAGAAACCTACCCTATGGTTTAGCGGGGAGTGTACTTAGCTCCCATTGTTACACGCCACATACATAGACCCAGCCCCACCTGATACAGGGCAGGAAACGCCTGTGCGCGGGAAACTGGGGACAGCTGATTATTTCTGCGGACACTCACAGTCGCTCTCTCCTTCCGGTAGACAACTTGGCCACGGAACTCGAGGCCAACCTGGGGCTGGTCGAAGAGATTTCGGGGTTTTTGAAAGTCAGCCGGTCCTACGCGCTTCTCTCTCTTTCCTTCTTCCGGAAGCTGCGTCTTATTCGGGGAGAAGTCCTGGAAGTCGGGTACGTTGCTGAGTCGCGCCCCTACCCCTCACTGGAGGATGCTAGGCTGTCACGCTCCCTCTGAGCCCCGCCCACAGCCCCTCACTGGAGAATGCTGAGCTGTTACTTTCCCTCTGAACCCCGCTCCCAGCCCTCTCTGAGGATTCTAAGCTGTCACTCCCCCTCCGAATCACGCCCCCAGCCCTCACTGAGGATGCTAGGCTGTCACTCTCCCTCTGAGCCCCGCCCCCAGACCGTGCTGGCTAGGGAGGCTCTCTAAACCTTCCTGGCCATCATGTGCCCCATCTTCCCTTGGTATGAGTATGTCCCTGCTTGGCGCCCGCTGGGCGCTGAGGAGGACCCTCACTGAGCGGCTCGAGGCGTATGTTTCTGCAGGAACTACTCTTTTTATGCCTTGGACAATCAGAACCTGCGGCAACTGTGGGACTGGAGCAAGCACAACATCAGCATCGCGGAGGGCAAACTCTTCTTCCATTACAATCCCAAGCTCTGCCTGTCGGAGATCCACAAGATGGAGGAGATCTCGGGAACCAAAGGCCGCCAGGAGAGGAACGACATCGCCCTGAAGACCAACGGGGACCAGGCGTCCTGTGAGGCACCAGATTTGGCTGGGGCAGGGGAGGGGGTGAGGGGGTGGGACAAGGAGGGACACAACACGACACATGACACACGGCCATCCCTTGGGTCTTCAAGGGAACCATTCAGAATTGCACTCACCTCAATTGTCTCGCGTCTCCTTTTCTAGGTGAGAACGAATTGCTTAAATTCTCTTTCATCCGCAAGTCTTATGACAAGATCTTGCTAAAGTGGGAGCCCTACTGGCCGCCTGACTTCAGAGACCTCTTGGGGTTCATGCTCTTCTACAAAGAGGCGTAAGTGTAAAGACAGTGTGTGCATGACTTTGCAGCATCCTGCCCAAGCTGGGGAGCTCAATGCTTGCTGCATACAGAGGTCCTAGGTCAAGTCCCCAGGATCTAGATGGGAAGCAGATGTGTATGTGGCTGTAATCCCAGAAGCTGAGGCAGAGTCAGGCATATCTCTGGGGTTTGCCCACCCATCAGCCCGGATTGGAAAGTTCTGGTTCCTGTTAGAGAGACCTTGTTGCAAAATAGAGACCTTGTCACAAAAAAGATAGAGCAGGGAGTGATTGAGGGTAATGCTAGATGTCAAGTGCTGGCCTTCTTGCACATGCACACACATGTGCCCCAACACATAAACACGTGTACACACTGGAATTTTCAACTGTTGGGCTTGGTGGTGTGTGTCTTGTAATCCTTGAGGTGGGGCGGTTGTAACAGACAAGCTGGTAGGACCTGTTGGCCAGACAGCTCAGCCTAACCCCATGAGAGACCCTGTATCAGAACATAAGTTGGGGTTGGTGAGATGGCTTATCAGCTCAGGCACCTACTTGTAAACTTCGTGACTCAGTTTTGATGGCCAGGAAGCTCATATGATAGAAGGAGAGAATTGATTTCTAAAAGTTGGCCTCTGACTTCTATCTGTGCACCATGGCGTGTATTTACATGCTTTTTTGTCATAAATAAATAAAATACATGAGAAAATATAGGCGGCATCTGATATCATGCTGAGGTTGACTACTGGCTTTCATGTAGATATGTATATCTGTATACATATACACTTACCATGCATATATACATACCACATATAAGCACTTACATACCACACACACATTACATATGTATATACCACCAACACACATACATATATATACACACCACATGTATACACATACAGACATATATGCAGACATAGACTGACATGCAAACACAGTCACACACATACATATACACTCACATGCATATACATATACATATGTATACATTCTCTCTCTCTATATCACACACATTCATCCCCCCACATACACACAGCACAATCACATGACACACATATATACTTACACATGCACACAGAAACACATACATGCACAGGTACACATGTGCATACACACATGTACATACAGATACAAGACACATACATGTACACAGAAACCTACACACATGTACATATGCATATACACAGACAACAGACATTCGCACAAATGCACACACACATACATATGCACATACACATATGCACATATACACAGACACGCATACACGAGCACACATAGGTACACATATACACAAGCATACACACATAATCAAATACACATACACATATATGTACACCACACACACACACACACACACACATACGCACAGACATGCATACCAACCTTACAGAAAAGAACCATCCAGAATGTGACCTTCTCAGTCCAAGTCTGAAGCACTTTAAACTCACTAATCCTCCAGTCTTTTCCTTGCAAGTCCTTACCAGAATGTGACAGAGTTTGATGGACAGGATGCATGTGGCTCCAATAGCTGGATCGTGGTGGACATTGACCCACCTCAGAGATCCAGTGACCCCAAGTCTCAGAACCACCCTGGATGGCTGATGCGGGGTCTCAAGCCCTGGACCCAGTATGCGATCTTGGTGAAGACCTTGGTCACCTTCTCGGATGAGCACCGGACATATGGGGCCAAGAGTGACATCATCTACGTGCACACGGATGCCACCAGTGAGTGCTTCTTGGGACCGGGACCTTTGGCAGGTGCTGTGAGATGCTCTACAGGATCCCAGGCTGAGGCTGGCAGTCTTGGGAGATGAGCCAACCTTAGAACTCTTGAGGCCTCTAAATACCTGAATGAATGCGGGTACTTCCTCACGGAATCTGGGAGGGGCAAAGGAGGCCCTGCCTTCTCAGAGGATTATAAATAGTTATTTTATAGATAGGCTTTTCAGGTCACTGCTATTTCTGCCTGGCATTTGTTTTTTACATGGAATCTGGGGATCTGAACACAGATCCTTTTGCTTGAGAGGAAAAGATTTTAACCCCTGAGCCATCTCCCCAGCCCAACTGCCAGCATTCCTGAAGGAAAAGATTCATGGTGTATTTCTGGGTGTCCCGAGACACCACTGCAGATGTAGAGAGGGGTCAGTAGGTAGAGCTGAATCAAGACACGATGAAGCCCAGACCTCCAAGACAACTTGGTTCATTTCTTTGTTGTATTGTCTCCACACTCAAAACAGAGAGAGCTGGGCGTTGGGCATCTGCTCTGTTGTGCTATGAATGAATAGCAGCCACGTACTCTGAACATGATTGTGATTTGCTCAGCTACACTTGGTGAGAGCAACATTTCAGTGGTGTTAGCATTCTCCTGGATGTTTAACTTGGGGAATGCCCTCAACATCCTTCCTCTTCCTCAGGGAATGCCCTCAACATCCTTCCTCTTCCTCACGGTGGTGAAATGTTTCCTGTTTCCTTCACAGATCCTTCGGTCCCCCTGGATCCCATATCAGTTTCCAACTCCTCCTCTCAGATTCTCTTGAAGTGGAAGCCTCCCTCAGACCCCAACGGCAACATCACACACTACCTAGTGTATTGGGAGAGGCAACGGAAGACCAGGAGCTGTTTGAGTTGGATTACTGCCTGAAAGGTGAGCTGGGCCGGTGGGTGTGAGGCGGGCTGCACTGTGCTCTACTCAGGAGATCACTGGTCTCTTGGCCTGTTCCACTCAAAGGTACACGACACACACACAAACACATGCAAACACATATGTAGAGACACACACACACTCAAAAATACACACAAGCAAGCATAGATATCCACACATACACGCACATATACACTGTGCATGGTACAGGGCTTCTACACACACACAAACACATGCAGACACATACAGGACACACACTTACATACACTCAAACATACACACAAACAAGTATAGACTTGGACAGAGACATAGAAATGTGCACATTGCTTCTTGGCCTTTAGGCTAAGATAAGATGTAGCACAGAACTATGTACACAGGCATACACACATTCACACATAAACACACATGCAGAAACCCACACACATACATATACAAACAGACCTGCACAGGGCTGAAGCAATCATAATTGGACTTTGCATGCCCTGTGCATTGTCCAACCCACTGTGGACCTCACAAAGTCTAGCATCTGCTAAAGGCACCAAGAGCCTTGGAGGTAAAGGATTGGCAGTCACAGCAGTGTTCCTATACCTAAGGGGAACACGGGAAAAAGTTCAGGGAAAGGCCACTGGGTCCTTGTACGTCATCGGAGAGGAGGCCCAGAGAAATCAGACATGCACAAGAAAGGACTCTCTGGGAATTGGGGGGCGGGGAGGCACTGGGGGATGGGGAGGGAGAGAGGTGGGGAGGGGGAGCAGGGGGTGGGGGGGGGGGGAGGAGGAGGAAGGGAGGGAACTGGTGTACCTAATAAGTTTGTATGAGCTGAAATAAAACAAAAACAAAAACAAACAAACAAACAAAAACAAACAGACCTGCACAAACACACATACACATGCCCACAAACATACACACATACAAATATATTCTCTAAAGAATAAATAAATGAGCTAAAGATGAGCTAAAAACCCCTCCTGTGAAACCACAGAGCTGAATGCAGCTCCTTGCTTTGTTTGTAGTTCATCTGTGTGTGGTATTTCAGTACTGATATCCATAGCCCTTGACCTTGGAGACTGCCCAGTGGTGGGGCCGAGGCTGGTGCTGGCTCTGCCCCTGACCTGGTTACAGGTTCTGGCTCAGGCACCCAGCAAGTCGCTGCTGTCTCCTTTTGTGGAGCCAGGCACAGGCCCGAGGATCTCTGGATAGCTGCCCAGCTCTAAGATCATGTGCTATATGCGTGTGTGTGACATCATTCCCGCCGCAGCCACACGGGGTTTATCTCCTCGGATGCTTTATGTAACTTGAGAGCCGGCCCAGTCCTGAGCTCTACTCCGGGCCGTTGGCCCCCAAGACCACCGGCTAGTGACGCCCCTAGCAATGAGCAGAACTTTACTTTTTTTTCTAAAAGAGAAGTAACCATTCATTTATTCATTCCTTTATGGATAGCAGGTTTCATGCACCCCAGGCTGGTCTCAAACCTAGGGATTGGGAGAGATGGCTCAGGGGTTAAAGCCTCTGCCTCCTAAGCAAAAGAACCTGAGTTCAGATCCCCAGATCCCATGTAAAAATGCCAGGTGGATAGGGAGGTGGCCTACAGGTCTGGCCCTGGAAAGCGGAGTCTGGGAAACCCCAGAGTAAAGTAATAAGGAAGTAGAAGCAATGTAGGGTGATTCCTGATGTCACCCTTGGGCCTCCATAGGCACACACTCAATCAAGTGCCCTCTTGTGAATGCACACACACGTGCACACACACACGCCCACACCCCATATACATGATAAAGAAAATAAGAGAGTGTGGATTTCTTATCTCACAAGTCTAAACCCACTATTGAGCTGAGCTGGCCAAGTGTGTAAGTGCCTGGCATGTGTGAGGCTTTGGGCTGCACCCCCAGCACTGAGTGCAGTAGGCATATGCTACTGTGACCCCACAGGGACTGGGTAGCCACTAGCGGGTTGACCACCTTGAGGAAGCACCAAGGTTCTTCTTCCCCTGTATGCATCTGGCTGGCATGGTGCTTCTCTTTATGTCATGGAGGCCAGGCTGGCCTGCAGCTCTTTCTGTAGCACAGGATGACTGAACTCCCGGTCCTCCTGCCTCCATCTCCCCAGTGCTGGGGTTACAGGCGTGCACCACATGTCTGCTGTCTGTGTGACTTTATTTCATTTTAATTATTACTTTTGTGTGTGTGTGTGTGTATGTATCTGTACACGCATGTGGTATATGTGTGTATATGTATGCAGTGTGTGTATAGTGTATCTATGTGTGGCATATTTATTGGTAATATGTGTTTGTGAGTATGCACGTGTGTAATTACATGTGTGCTGTGTGCATGGTGTGCATGTACATGCACGATGTGTTAATGCATATGTTATGTGTACACATGGATGTGTATGGTGTGTGTGTTGTATGTGGAGTCTGTGTTTGTAATGTGTGTGCATGTATGAGTATATTAATATGCATGTGGTCTGTAAGTCTAAATGAGTGCGATATATGTGTGTGGTATGTGTACATGTGTGGTATGTGTCCATATGCGTGTTGGCATTGTGCATATAACATGTATATTGCACATGTGTATATATATGTGTGTGTGTTGGTAACGTGTGTGGCGTGTATTGCATGTGTGGGGCTTATGTAGTGTATGTGCTGGTAATGTGAATGTCTTGAGTGGTGCATGTGCATGTGTGTGTGTGATGTGTGCTGTATGAGCTGGTAATGTGTGTGTGGCATGTGTGCATGTATGTAGTGTTCATATATATGTGGCTCTCTGTAATGTATGTGCTAGTAATGTGTGTATGGCATGTACACATATATGTGTTGTACGTGCATGTGTTGATATGAGTATATGTGTGTGTGGTATGTGCTGGTTTGTATGTACGTGTGGCATGTGTCTGCTGGGGGACTGAGTCATGCATGTATCTGCCGGGGTGGACCTGAGCGGTGCGTCCGCTCTCCCCAGGGCTGAAGCTGCCATCGAGGACGTGGTCACCACCTTTCGAGTCAGAGGACACCCAGAAACATAACCAGAGCAAGTCGAGGACGGTGCGGGCAACTGCTGCTCCTGTCCCAAGACCGACTTGCAGATCCCAAGGAGCTGGAGGAGACCTCCTTCCGGAAGACCTTTGAGGATTATCTACACAACGTGGTGTTTGTGCCCAGGTAGGACCTGTGCACATGCTGTTGCAGTTCACCTGCATGGTTGCTGATAAATGACATCAAACGGCTTAAGGGAACAAGAATTTATTCTCTCTTATAATTCCTGGTTACAGTTCTCAGTCGCTTGTGGGAGAGCATGCACCAACACCAGGCCCAGGGAACTGGTTGAGAGATGGACAATCCTTACTGCCAAACCAGCATGTCTGGCCAAGTGTACAGAAGGATGCCAACTTTCTCAACCAGTTCTCAGTATTTTATTCCAGAGCCTAATCCACCCACATGGCTGGGCCTTCCCCATGAGCTAGACAATCTCCTGCAAGTTTGCTCTGGGCCCAACTCAACCACTAATCTCCACAAATGTGCCCAGAGCTCGAACCCTCAAACCTTAATTGACACCTGTGTCTGACTATGACATACACTATTTGTGCCCAGGTGACACCGTGGGCTTTGGCTCCCCAGTGCTCCTCGGCATGATGGGATCATGGGGGAGCGAGGGGTGTGAGAGTCCACTCTCCTGGATGACTTGAGTTTAAATCCCCAACACCCAAATAAAATAAAAAAAATAGAAATGCCATATAGGCCTATCACACCAATATTTTGGAGTAGAGACAAGAGGACCTTGTTGGCTGCCACCCTAGCTCCATTGCCAGCAAGATGCCTAATAAGGTAGAGAGTGATAGAGGAAATCACCCAACATCTCCCACTTGGCTTTGTGCACATACACAACATACATGCATGTACATGCATCACATATGCACACAGTAGATAATCAAACCAAAGAGAGAGAGTGTGTACCCAATACTTCCCTTCTCATATGCCCTTTTCCATCTGCATTCTGAAATGAACTCTACCAAACTGCTAGACCAAGCCTCCATTTTTTGGAACTTTCCACAGTGTCATCCAAACCGAGGCATCTTCTTTTTAAGCTGCTTTGAGAACTTTAGGCTATGATAAGGGTTATCTCTGGACAGAAATGACAGGAAGTCACTCAGTGCCTTAATTACATTTTGTTTTCCATCAAAGACTGTGAGAGTTTTGTCTACTACCCCCAGTTGTTTGACTGAGAACATGATAAGACATGTACAGATGGATCTTAGTGGACCATCTGCCCCTGGTACATTCCTTAGAGGAAGATGGAGCTATTGTGAGTTTGTTCAGCTTGGCAGGAGAGCTCAGACCAACACCAGGATCCAAGGAAACTGGCCACGTCATATCCACAGGAATACTCAGAGAGGGACAAACCTCACTTCCCAGACAGCAAGTCTGTCCAAGTATGTAAAGTATGGAGAACTAAAAACCAACTTCTCCTCTTATCCACCTGCCCATGGAGAAGCCCTGTGAGCGGGTCTTTCTACATCAGTCAGACAGTCTCAGACGCCTCACACCTACTAATTCTTTACAAATGGTGCCCAGAGCTCTGCCTTCCATTGTCAAGTTGACACCTGTCTATCTAACCAGCATATTTCCCATCCAAGTGTGTTTGCCCCTAGAGGATGTAGACTTTTAAGAAGGAAGGGGTCAGGTCTTGGAGGAGCCCTCAGGGTACCACATATCAGAGTAGACAGGGAGACAGGATGCCTGTGAACTGTGGGTAGAAGCAGGAAGTGAGGCTGGAAAGACAGGTGATGTCACACTCCAATGGCTTCTTTTTAGCAGAAAGATTTGTTTTTTTCCAACCATTTCGTTGGCCAGCTTGCCCCCTGGTGGCAATATCAAGAAATTCTAGAGTTTGGTGCCTAGGTCTAAGTGGGATTTGTCAATCTTAGTCCTTACTGGTATTTTAGGGTAGATCATTGGCATAGTTTTTCGACATACCCCCCATTTCATGTTGGAGCATATTCTTTAAAGTAAATAACAGAGAAAACATCCCTTAATCCCAGGGGAGGTTATTTCAAAATAGAAGATGGTTTAGTGAAGGATTGCTCATGCATTAAATGGAATTTAAAAAAAAATTGAGAGAAAAGAGACAAACACATGCATGCCAAGGACATGAATGGAGGTCAAAGGGCAAGTTTTAGCGTCATTTTTCTTCTCCTATCACGTGGATTCTGGGATAAAAACTCAGGTGCCAGGTTTGTGAACAGTCACTTTTAACCCACTGAGCCATCTGCCAGCCCATAAAAAGAAATACTTTACAGCCAAAATTTCTGTAAGGCGTTTGAGTAATTGAGAAGAGAAAACGTTGCTAATATCCAAGGAGGAAAAAAGCTGAAATCTTGTCTTACTTAAGACATTATGTTTTGGGGAATTTATTTAATGAATGTTTGAAGTACAGAATAGATGAGTTGTGGGATTGACTTGGAATTCATCTCCTCGCTCATCATTATATACAGAAAAATGCCTGCTGTGGGATGTGGAGTGAGGAGGCATTTAAATCTTGGGCTTTCAAATACTTTTTTTTTTTATTTTAAAATCAGTTGGCTCTCCAAAGCAGAGGATAAGTGACTGTGGAGTGCTTAGCTGTAAATAGGACAAAATCACCCCACATCCCAAGGATTGGGGAACATTGTGGCAGGGGGGGGTAAGAAGTAAGAGCTTGAGTGTGGGGGAGGGGTGCTGCCAGCCAATATCTTCTGGTCAGGACAGGGACTCACTGCAAGATGTCCCACCTCCATTGGACCGCACAGTATTTGACATACCGATATTTCACCAGGGAAGGGGAAGATCTTAAGAGACATCATACTACCCTGAGAGACTATTGCAGGCTGATGCTGAACAGGAGAAGGGGAGCTTCCTTACTTAACGATTTACCCACTGATAAGTTATCCATGTCCCAGCAAGTACTCACCAAGCCAGTACAGACACCCAGCTGGAAACCAGTGGGGGGCACATATACAAAAAGATGGGGGAGGAGGAAGGAGACGGCTGGAAAGGAGAGAAAGGAGTTGGGACAAGAGGAGGATGGGATGGAAAGGAGGGGTAAACACACATGAATCCATTGTGTTCTGTAGAAAGTATCAATATTAGCGACGCCAACATATATGATACTATGCCCTTTAAGGGTCTGGGTGATGGTAACAACTGGATGCATGCTTTTAGACTTTCCAGACTCCAGGGAAAGAATTCCTTATAGGAATGGAGAGATGGCTTCTTGCAAGCAGAAGATCCTGAGTTTGGAACAGAGGTCCCACATAAAATGCCAGGCAGAAAAAGCAGTGGACTGCACACTGGCCCTGGGGGGCGAGAGCTTGGAAATCTCAGAGTGAAGCAAAGAAGGAGGTAGAAGCAATCCAGGATGATTCCCAAGTCACCCTTGGCCCTCCACAGGGATACACAGTGCCCTCTGAACACACACACACACACACACACACACATACCACAACACACACACACAAACACACACACACACAGATTCCTTACCAAGGATAGAGGCTTTACCACTCAGTTATGCAGTGTCCTACTCAAACCAGAAAAGGCTCCAGTTTAAATGGTGCTGGGGGTGTTGAGGGCTGGGGTAATGACTCTATCAGTAAAACACCTGTGTTGCAAGCATGAGTTCGAATCAAGCTCACAGGGCTCCCATATGCAAAAAGCTCAGTGTGGTGGCACATGCTTGTAGTCCCAATGCTGGAGAGATGGAGACAGCAGATGGATCCCTGCAGCATGATGGTCTTTCTTTCAGAGAAGCAGCAACTTAGGCTAAAGTATGTTGGAGAGGATCTTGGGGTGCATGGTGTTAGGGGTGTCCCTGGATCCAGCAGCTGTTGGAGAGGGACTCAGCTCTCATACTGAATGGTCTGTCCAAGGCATGGGGTGGTCATTTGTGGCAACCTTGGACTCTCTCCATTACCCTCTGAACCTCGCCTTCGGGGTAGCCTGTCCATTGTGACTCATGAAGCTGTGGATCCACTAGCAGCGGTCTTTGGGACAACAGCGATGTGTGATTGCGTCTGTTTATGTGGTTCTCATTCAGACCACCCGGAAGCGCAGGTCACTGAGCAAGGTGGCAAACAGATGTCTGTGTTGTTGCCCGCTCACAGACCTTCCGATGTGTCCCCCACCAGCATGCCCACTGCCCAGGGGGACCACAGGCCCTTTGGAAGGTGGTGAACAAGGAGTCACTGGTCATCTCTGGGTTACGTCACTCACGGCTACCGCATTGAGCTCGGCCTGTAACCAAGATACCCCAGAGGAGAGATGCAGTGTGGCCGCTTATGTCAGTGCCACGACCAGGCCTGAAAGTAGGTCTGCTCCTCTTGTAGGATGGGAGGCACAAAAAACAAGCCCTCTATACTTCGTTTTGCAACATGGACAGGGAGACCTTCCCCATATTGAGCATATAGAGCCCTGGCCCATAGGAGCTGTCCATATAGAAAGCACATAAATCAAGTGGCTGGTCTGAACTTTTTAGAAAAAATTCTATTTATC